>CM060926.1:443385376-443728230 GCA_030737875.1 Allium sativum
AATGGAATTTTATTTAAAATCTGTTAATATTAAATGTTGGAATGTTGTTATCCATGGATTTGATAGTGTAGATATTACTTTCAATACCCGTGCTATGAAAATTATATTTGATTATCTTAGTACTGAACACTTTAATCTTATCTGTCATTGTATATCTGCACAGGAAATCTGGGATACTCTCAATACGAAGTATGGAAAATCTGACAACAGCTCAAAACCCCAGAATGCTAACTCAGATTCAGAATTCTGTTTAACAGGATTTACAAATGAAAATTTAGACGGATCAGATGATGGAGTATCAACGGATGCTGAAGTTGAAAATTTCTCGTACGAAGATTTGGTTTATATGTGTGTTGATTTAACTTAATCTGTTGATAAACTCAAATCTAAAAACAAATCTCTAAAATCTAGGAATTCTGAGTTGACCAGCAAAATTAATGATTTGGAATCACAGCTTGAATATTTTAAAAATTCTTCAAATTCAGATTGCAAAAATTGTTTAAAATTGAAAACCAATCTTGTTCATCTCAATAAGAATATTCAAAAGTTTGAAAAGGAAATTTTGATCTTAAATGAGAACAAGACTGAGTTATCAAATTTGAATAATCTTTTGCAAAAGGAATTTGAAAGTTTTAAGACTGATATATATTCCAAATTTGAAATTGCTGAAAAGGAAAATTTGTTGAAATCTGATTTGATTTTGAAAGAACTGGAAAATGAGATTGAGAAATCCAAGAAATTTGAGTTTGAAAAACAAAAACGATTTGAACTTGAAATTTTTGAATCCCAAGCCAAAATTAAATTGCTTGAAAATGAGAATTTGGTTTTGAAACAGTCCAACGCTGAACAGAAGATCGCTATAAATAATTGCTCAAATTTACTAAAAGAAAATAGCGATCTAAAATCCAAAATTCAACGATTAAAATCAACTTTGGATAAATTTTCCAATGGGGAAAAATCGTTGAATATGCTATTACAAAACCAAGTTTCTATTAGAAATAAATCTGGTCTTGGCTTTGAGAAAAATTATGTTTTTGGGAAACAAAATTCAATTGATTTGAAAAATCCTTTAGATTGCTTTGGAAAGAATCGATATGGAAATTCAAACTCTGATAATCGCAAAGGATTTTTGAATCATAAACATGATGAGAATTTGTTTTATAATAATCTATTTGAACCATCCTGGATCCCAAAAAGGAATAAAACAAAATTTGTTAAATTCAAACAGATCTGGGTTCCTAAAGGTACAAAGGTGAATTCAGATGGGTTGTTGTATAAATAAGTTTGGGTACCAAAATATGTGAATTAAACTGTGAGTGGTTTTACAAACTTTGTTAGACCACTTGATCCCCTAAACCATTAGGTACCTGAGGAAGCTGAGGAGCAGCTGTGTAGAAAGAGAAACCGAATTCAAACTGCTTCATATCATGGAATCATTCACAGCTCCTTATACAAGTCTGTTGAGTAAGAGATTCTGATTTACACTGGATTCTGGTATGATCTCTAAACTCAACTCTGTAAATATTTTTCTGTTTTGATTCCTTTTTTTCTTTTATTTACTTCTTCTTCTTCTCCCTTCCATCTCTTTCTTCTGTCTATTCTAATTTGATTTATCACTGCCATATTTTTGTGCTTCTTGAATTGTAGTATTCATGATATTCTGGAAATTTGTTTTGTGTGTATAGAACTCTAATGTTTTTAATTATTTCCAGATCTTGTACTTAATCTTGTAAATATCTGCAATTGTTTTGAAGTATATTTTTATTTCGGAATTCCTAACGGTGTTGACGTATTCTTGTTATATCTTGAACACTGTTAATCTGAATTCTAAATTGTTTTGAAGATCTGAAAATTATATGGAAATTCACACACCTTTGCTGTTCTAAGTTCATTCTAATTCATTTTAGAAAAGCTCAAGATATTATACTTATTACAGCACACTGTTATTTATTAGTTGTGACAATTCCAGTAATTTTCAGATTAGCTTGAATATCTTTTTGAAATGCCTTGTCTTAGTGATACATCTTAAAATTCATTTTAATTCATGATTAGTATAGTTGAAATTAGTTTGTTTGAAATCATCTGAAATTCCTGATATTTTGAATCTCACATACCTCCTAAATTTGAAATTATCAATCTTGTGTGACTGATTCATTATATCCCAGAACTTGACATTGATTCAAGTGAATTCAAATAAATTACTTTAATTTTCTAATTCATGAATACCTCTCAAATTTGATGTAAATGATCTGAATTTAATCCCACACTTGTCAGATACTTGTGAAAATTTCTTTTGTAAAATTGGTCTTAAAATTCTCTGTCATTCTATGATTATTTGGTTTGAATATCTGTTTGTTTAAAATTATTTGAATTTATTGATTTACTAAAACTCACACATATCCGGAATATATATATATATATATATATATATATATATATATATATATATATAAATCTAGTGTGATCGATTCATTGAATCCTGATATCTTCATCTTGCATCAAATGATTTCAAATAAACAGTACTTTTAATCTTGGATCATGAATCATATTCTGTGACCACCAGAAATGTCTTGACAAGTGTGCTTTGAAACGATTTTTGTGCCGCTCTGATACTGGTGTGAAAATGCTCTAAATGACTGCTTGTATTGAGAAGAATTGTTTGCTGCTCTGATACTGTTTTTTCAAATATTTGCTTGTTCTTGTCTACAGTTTTGAAAAATGTGCAAATTTGTTAAGTCTGTCTGTTTGGGCTTTGTGAATAAAGACATCAATTGGTATCAGAAGTTCTTATATTTGTTTCACCCATCCGTACTGAGATTCAAATTTTCACCTTGTATAGATCCATACATTTTTTTTCCTTATATAAATAAATGTGCTAAATTTGTCTGGTTGGGTTTGTGTTTAAATTTCTTTAGCCTGAGATGTCCATGATAGTCCATCAGGGTGTAATTAAATTCCTCGATAAGCGAGAACATTTGGTATCAGCCTTTTTCACTCATCTGTTTTTTGAATTATCCCCTGTATAGATTCAATTTTTTTTTATAAATATGTTTAATTTCTTCTTGTAATTGTTTTTCAATTTTAAAATTATTTATTTTTTATTCATTCAGAAATTGAAATCAATATCCAATTTGTGTTGTGTTTATAATTCATCAAAATTATTATCAGTTTTTGAAATTGTGATGAATTGTGACTGCAGTGTATTTCACAACAAGAGGAGATTTTATTTGGATTTTCATGATGGTTGAATATTAATTATAATATCTTTGAACTGGAAAATATTCACGACCATCTCCTGTTTTCTATCACCCGTCTGCCATCCATCATGATTTTATATTAATAGGAGAGTTTATTTTTTTTAAGAAAAATCATCTTGTTTTAAAACAGTGAAAATTATTTGTGATAGAAATGGTACTATATTATTATTCAGAATTAGTGAGAATTGAAAATTTTCAATAATCCCTGTACAGTCGAGCTTATTTCATAATATAATCAATTTAGAAATTTATTTCACAGTCCATTTCTGTGCCTACCACATTTCTATCATCCATATTGGTTTCATATACCAAGGAGTTTTTTTTCTCTTATAAAGCTGAAAATGATAAAAATATAATTAATATATAAGAGTGTCTCTAACCTCATTTAAAAATCCAAGCTCTGGTTATGCATGGTTATGAGACGTCTTATAATTTAAGCTGCGACTGATCCAATTTAAAAATCCAAGCTCTGGTTATGTGTGGTCAGTGTGCTCTTAAATAAAAAGGAAATAAAGTGCTAAAAATAGAAATTAATTTGGAATTCTCCTCTGAGTATAAAAACCAGCCTATCAATCCATCTTCCATTCTATGAAATGTGTTAATATCTTATGAAGTATTATGATTTGTTGATTGATGGCTACTGGGATTTGAGACTATCTGATTTTGTCACTTAAATTGAATTATTAATTATAGTCCAAATCCATCACTGCTTTTGTGCTTTATTTTTTATAAAAATACTTTGAAAATAATTGGAAATGAATTGTTCTTAAAACTCTATCCATTTTATATAAAATTCATCGTATATTCATCATTCTCTACAATGTGAAATATGCCACTGTTCTTAGAATATTATGATTTTTGTTTGACTGATTGAAATTTATGATGATCATTCTTCCTCTTAAGCTAAAATTATATTTGTTAGTCATTTTTCATCTATATTTTAAATTCTGTATCCTTTTGATGATAACAAAAGGGGGAGAATGGGTTGAGATTTTGATTTATGAGTGAATATTTTATAAATACTTTTAATTTTGGAATTTTTTTATTATTCATACATTTCACTCATGCACAGTTATAGGGGGAGTTTCTGTTGAAGGGTGAGCATTCAAATAGGAGCATTCAAATAGGGGGAGTAATATATATTTCATTTTTTTTCAAACACATTTATGCTCAAAATCTTATATTTGTTTGTCATCATCAAAAGGCGGAGATTGTTGTATATAACGGTGTTGTATACACAATTATATGATTTTTGTTTGATGATAACAACCAAATAAATATTATCAGATATGTGTTTGTAATTATACTGTTTCATATATCACACAACAAACATGAATATAATATTTCTATCTAAATAAAATACAACTTCACAGAAATTTAAATATTCACAGTATTTTATTTGAATAGAATATTTTATTTCAATATCAAATAGTACAAATTTTATACTCCACTATTTGTACATCTCTGTATTACATTTCATTTCATAACAGACTTCATATACACACCTCCTCACTATAGAATAACTCTGTCACTAATTTCGTATATACATTCATTTACACAGACTCATATATATACACATTTACTAACACTACGCTCATTCACTGCTTTCTGTTTTCTTGTCTTCTGTCTTCACAGTTTTCAGTCCAGTCACTTCAGTCCAGTCTCATCCTCTTACCTGTCACATGAAACAGAAACACACAATACACTGCAATAGAAATAAAAACTAAATACATGCAGACTTGATTTTTATTTTTGAAATTTTATTAGCCTCAGTTTTCTGGTGTGTTTCTCATCATTTTTCATGACTTGATCTGATTCATCTGTGTCTAGCCAGTTTGTATATAGTACAGGGACAAAAAATCTTGTCTGTTGGCTGCATATACGCACGTGTATAAGTATACACGCGTGTACTGCCACGCCAATCAGAGTGCTACTAAGGAGTAGCCACGTGGACCATCTCGACTCAGAGCACAGTCATCAGTGGGACAATCTGTAATAACCCGGAAAATCTGGGCCAGTTTAAAATTTTTATTTTGGCAATTTTAGCGAATTTTGATTATTTAAAATGAATTATTTTAAATAATATCGACGAGAAATTTATTTTGAATATAATTCGAACGAATATATTTATACGCGTCGTCGTTAGAATATAAATAATTATATATAATTATAAATAGAATTGAAAATGGCGCGGTAGTTCGATAATTCGATTTCAAACTTCAATTGAATGTACCGGGTGCAAAACAATCCGGATTTTAGTGAAACCAAAAACATTAGGATCTAATTGATAATATCTTTCTAACGGATGTAAGAAACTGAGATTTCACTTTAAAAATTGAGAGATATGTCCAGTTGAAAATTCTGAATAGTCGCTATGGAATTCAGGCCCTTAAAAATGGACATTTTGCAAATGACCTCGGATTTCGACGAAACCAGTTTTGTTGGATCCGTGATGTCGAGTTATTGCTAGATTCCAAATTTCATAATTTTTCGAATCAATATGTGAGCGTGGCGAAGGAAAACGCGTTTGACCAGTTTCAGTTGATTTTAATCGACTGGAAATTGGCCATTTTTCATACGGTCTCAGAATTCGACGAAACTAGTTTTGTTAGGACCGTATCGTCAATACGAAGCTAGAAAATATTTTTATGGAATTTATAGAGTTAGTATGTGACCCCGGTAATTTGAAATGTACGTTTAAAATTCAATATAGCGATTTAAGTGTAAATTTAACAGAAACTGATTCAAACAGTCGAATCAGCTTACGATGCATATCCCATTGTGTTCGGAATGGGGGTATTTAGCTAGGGATGATAGTCGTTGGGTTCGTATCGGTGTTCGTATTAATAAACAAGAATTTTGGGAGTTAAATAAATTAATTAATATATATAATTTTCTATAAACCCCCCCCCCCTTTTTTTTCCCTTATCTTCTGGCCCCCCCCTCTTATTCCTTCATTTCCGATTTTAAAAAAAGAAAAAAAAAAAAAAGAAAAAAACAACGGATCCCTCGATCCCGCCATCACGCCGCCGCCTCCTCCCTGGGCCACCACCGCGCCACCGTGCCCTCCCTCCTCCATCTCGTCCTCGCACGCCAGAACCCCTCCGCCCTCCTATTGCTCTCCTCCTCCCTCTGACGAAGACCGACGCCCTCGAAACCCCCCTTTTTCTTCAATCGACGCAGCCCTCCCCCCCCCAATCGAAGCTCGCCACCGACGAACACCACCGAAATTGAGGTGAGTGTTTAAATTATTTTGTTTTTGTTTTTATTTTTGTGTTACAGTATAGTTTTAAAACTGTATTTTTAAATAATTTAAAAACTGTTTAACTGTTTTTTTTAAATTATATAGACTAATTTTTTTTAGAGTAAAAACTGATTGTTTTAGGAATTTTAAAACTGTTTTGTTTTTTTAAAAGAGTTCTAAAAACAGAATTTTTAAAAGGGTTTTAAAAACAGAATTTTTAAAAGAATTATAAAAACTGTTTTAAAAGAAAATAAAAACTGATTTTTCAAAAGGATTAAAACTGATTAGAAAAAAAGATTTGATTTTTAGTTAAAGAAAAATATGATTTTTATATTTTTAAAGTATTAAAAATATGATTTTTATATTTTCAAAGTATTAAAAATATAGTCCTTACTATATAGATGATGTCAAAATATGATTTTTGGTTAGTTAAAGTATTAAAAATATAATCTTTACTATATAGAAATATTAAAAATATGATTTTTATATTTTTAAAGTATTAAAAATATAATCTTTATAGGATAGAGGATATAAAGATATCATCTTTGTGTATGTAACGAAATAAAAATCTGATTTTTATTTTATATACGTTGAGATAAAGTGGTGATTTTTAAAGGCGAAAACTTTATTTTTTATAAAGGCGAAAACTTTATTTTTGAAAAGGCTAAATCTTTATTTTAGAAAAGGCGAAATCTTTATGTGGAAAATAGCGTGATAAAAATATAATTTTTATCTATTTGACATAGCGATAGAAAAGTCGATTTTTATATATTGAACTTTGAAGTAAAAATTCGATTTTTATATATTGAACTTTGAAGTAAAAATTCGATTTTTATATATTGAACTTTGAAATGGAAATTCGATTTTTATATATTGAATAGCGAACTAAAAATTCGATTTTTATATATTGAGAAGTGAAATAAAAATTCGATTTTTATATATTGAATAACGAAGTCAAAATTCGATTTTTATATATGTAGTGGCTACGGGCGACGAAGCTGACAAAGATTCGAAAATGAAGAGCCGTGGAGCTAGGATAGCTATATGTGAGAATTTCTCACCTTTCTATTTCTTTTCTAGTTATATATAGATACTAGGATGCAGACGGTGCTTAGTAGCACCCGACACAATCGTCCACAGACCATGGACTTGTTTGTTTGACTGTATGGTGATTGATTGCGATATTGGTTTGAATGTGGTTTGTGGTGTGAAAAATCGAATCGATAAATTGATTAGGATTAGACGTGCGCCGTTATAAGGCGAAGGAGTAAGGCTAGGTTAGACCCTTACTTCAAATTTTGTGGTTTGCATAACGAAAGTGAATTTGATTGATGTGTGAATGGCGTGGGCCTTCACTAGACCGGGGATAAGGCTAGGCCTCGTCCCGTTTCTAGTATCGTGCCATTATGCCGCCGAAATTTTCTAAAATATGTTAGAAAAATAAAAAGATCATTTTATTTAAAGAATGAATTGAATAGAAATTCATAGGTTGAAATAAAGTGTTTTATCGTTAAAAATATAATTTTTAACGTGAATGTGAATAAATAAATATTCATTTACAAACCAGATGGTTTGTTTATGTACACCTATTTGAATGACATTGATTGGGTCGATAAATTTTACACATCGCCCAGCTGCACGAATAAAATCTGTGTTTGATTGTTTGAAACCCTACACGGGTGTTAGGATGAAATATGAAGTTCACTCATCCTAATCGATTAAATATGTCGATCGATTGATTGACAGGCTGTTATAAGCGTTAGATATCTATATTTGATGCTTATACAGTGTAGTGCACTTTGGTTGATGGTTGATTATTTTTCAATGCTATTATATACATGTGTTGTATGAAAATCCATATAATTAATTTTATATGGTGATTGATTGGGCCTCATTCCAATTTGAAAAATAAAGAATATATAAAATAAAGGTTCATGTGTTGACTGTACTCATCCGTTGAGATTAGTCATGTGTT
Organism: Allium sativum; assembly: GCA_030737875.1. Lineage (NCBI taxonomy): Eukaryota > Viridiplantae > Streptophyta > Magnoliopsida > Asparagales > Amaryllidaceae > Allium > Allium sativum. The sequence goes on from CM060926.1 coordinate 443,393,853, forward strand.
GAACGAATTATTTTTATAATAAAATTTACATCTTTATCAATATAAAATAAAGGTTCATGTGTTGTATGTACTCATCCGTTGAGATTAGTCATGTGTTGAACGAATTATTTTTATAATAAAATTTACATCTTTATCAATATAAAATAAAGGTTCATGTGTTGACTGTACTCATCCGTTGAGATTAGTCATGTGTTGAACGAAATAATTTAACAAAAATAGTCACACAGGGACGGTACTCATTCGTTGAGATTAGTCGTGTGTTGACAAAAAGAAATATTTGAAATAGAATATATAAAGCCGTGTTGAATAGTGATGCGCCATTTTGACGCGAACGATATTTATATCGATTATAACGATTTCGAAATGAATTGAATATATAACGATTTCGAAATGAATTGAATATATAACGATTTCGAAATGAATTGAATATATAACGATTTCGAAATGAATTGAATATATAACGATTTCGAAATGAATTGAATATATAACGATTTCGAAATGAATTGAATATATAACGATTTCGAAATGAATTGAATATATAACGATTTCGAAATGAATTGAATATATAACGATTTCGAAATGAATTGAATATATAACGATTTCGAAATGAATTGAATATATAACGATTTCGATTTGAATTGAATATAAAACGATTTCGAATTGAATGGAATAGAAAACCAATTTGATTTCAAATTGAATATATAATGAACTTGATTCAAATAGAAAACGAAACGAATTTAATTTGAATAGAAAATGAATTTGAATCGAATAGAAAATCAATTTGAATTGAATTGAATTGAATTGAATTGAATTGAATTGAGAAACGAATTCGAATTGAATTTAAAATGAAGTGAAATGAATTCAAATTAAATTGAAATTTGAATTGAATAGAAATGAATTTTAAAACGAATTTATAAAGAAGAATTCAATTTTGATTTGAATTGAAATAGAAGTTGACTTTGTTTTTGAAACGAATTCAAAACTAAATATATAATTCGTTTTAAATAGAAATCGACGAAATATATATTATATATATTATATATATAATATAATGGCCTGAATAGAACGCGCCGCGCCGCGGCAGTTCGTAAATTTCGACCATTTATTTCAAACGGACATTACGAGAGATCCGACCGTCGGATTCTCCTAAAACCGGAACCGTTGGGTTCGTATCGAAAAGAGCTTTCTAACGAATATTAGAAATTCAAAATCTAACGGTTGGATTTGGAGATACGTCCAAATCAAATTCGATAAAGGTCGCTGTAAGTGCAGTTCGATGGCCATTGTTGGAAATCGACTGTACGGGCCTTGATAAAATTATTAAAAATATCAATAATTTGTGTAAAATCATAAGAAATGATTTGGGAAAAATTGGGGTGAAAAACTCCATATTTGAAAAGATAAAAATAGATTTTTATCGAAATGAACTAGTTTTGAACTAATTTAAAACCCAATCATTTTTAAATAAATGAATTAGATTTAAAAAGGGGTTTTAAATCATCGAATTTCTAATATATTTGATTAAATTTGAAATGGGTTTATCGTGAACAGTGTTTTAAATAACACTAGTTCTTTAACCCGATAACGAATAGAATGTGATTTGGGTTTGTCGTGAACTGTGTTTTAAATAACACCTAGTTCTTTAACCCAGTAAAAGGAGTTTTATTGAATCTGCAATTAGATTGAAATTCGAATTGATAATCTAAATTACCAAATTTAGAAATGAGCGAGAATGGGGTATCGCCAGTTTTGCTCCAAAGCGATAGTTAAATCTTTAATTAGATTTGAACGGGAAATGGTAATTAATTTTACCGATAACACCACGGTGTTAGATATGGAGTATTACCAGTTTTGCTTCATGGGATGAATAGGTTGGGATTGGGAAATAAAATAAATAATTACTTCGTTGTGGTTCGCTAATCTCGACTAGTTGGAAAACCATAATTTGGTTTTAAATGACATCCAAAGGAAGATTACAGGATAAATTTTAAAGAATTTATCTTGGATGAAATTAATGGGAACTTTTCCCTAAGAATGTGGAATTTAGAAACTAGCTGTAGGTTGGCTAAGAAGAATGGTTTCCTGGGTATTGATCTGATGTTGGTTTCGGCCTTCGGGGTTAATGTTCGGGAAATTGTTCTCTTGCTAATTTGCGGTTAGTGACTAATGAATTGGAATGAGGCGTATGTTGTGTTTGTGTAACATTTGTTTTCAATATACGCGGGTTGTTCGGAAAGTCCGGGTTTATACCCATTCTGAATAACCGATTCGACGATAAGTCGAAGATGAAGACGGTGGTCGAAGACCGGAAGTCTTCACATCGTTTGGGTAATTACTGACGATCCTGATTGGGCAGTACACCCAAGAGGATGGAAATAGTTGGTGGTCGTCCAGACGTACTTGGAGATGGATGGATATGCGAGGAAAGTGCCTCCGGTTTCGTTCAGACCCAGAACGGACTTGTAAATGGATTGTGTGTCTGACATTGGATTTTATTCTGTGTTGATTGATTTCTATTAAATATATATCTGTTTGGCGGCGGAGAATTTATTCTCTTGCTTAACGCCCTTCTCTGAGACGTACGAGCTTAGAGGTTATATATCGATAGATATCAATCGCATGGCATGAATTGCCTGTGTGGCATGCTGAGTTGCGTAGATCAAGGCTTCTGTTGAAAAGCAAAGTCTTGTGGTTGATGATCAAAGCACAGCCTACGTGGTAGCTTTGTGTATAGCGTGTATTCGTGAGCCTCACACCTCGGTATGAGTTAAAAACGGGATACGGACTGCAGGGAGAGCGCACGTTTCTTTCTAGCTTTGGTGGTGTCAGTGACTTACCAGCCCTGACATATATATACTTTTCACCTTTGTGGTTGTTGGATGAGGCGCCTCGATTATAGGTCTGTAAGGACCGGGAAACGTGTGTTCAGGAATACTAATCCTCTAACGTAAGTGAGGACCGGCCCTGAAGCATCCAGGGGTTACCCAGTGTGCGTAATCCCGGGGACATTTGCTAGAGTGTCTCGAACGCGGAGAGGAGCTTGCCCCTTGCCTCGACTCATGACGGAATCCAATTTCCAATACGTGTAATTCGTCTTTAATTGTAGAGCCTAGTATGGCGACATAGTAGCATGGGATACTATGCCGTCTATGATTTATATTTATGATTGAAATGTTTTGACACTATACACTTATTATAGTATCAAATGATTTGTTTTAAGCGTACCAAGCATGTTTGGCTATTATAAGGGAAAACCCTATCCCCTGGCTTGCGTTGCATTGTATGATAGGACCTGGGTCTTATAATAGCTTCATTTTTCGAAAAGCATTGCGTTGTTTATTGATATGCACTGGTATTCTTGGGAGAAAACCCGTTCCGTGTTATACGGCGTGGTCCCTTGAATTACTCTATTTTAAAGTAAAGTTTTAAATAACTGTTTTAGTTCTCACACCAGTCACATGACTGACCTGGAGTTTATTGTTTTAACCTAAACTCTGGGTGCCCCTATTTTCCGCACGGGCAGCTAGTAGTTTTGGTTTTGCAGATTTATATTCACAGGATCCTGGTTTACAGCTGGAATGATATCCGGAAAGCTCTGTATCCGTATATCACCTTCAGTTGTGCTTTGTATTATTTTCCGCTGCTATGTATTTAAATGTAATTTAAATCTCTGATATTTCTGTGTAATATTTATTCATTTATACTCTGTATATTCTTGTAATCTGATGCATTGTTGTAATATACAATGAAATGTTCTTCTGTTTGTGTTCTGGTTTGTCATGTTCTCAACAGTCAGGGGTTTCGAACGGTCTAGATCGGTCTAACGACTGATTCAGATTGAGCGAAATTCCAGGCCGTCACATTTGGTATCAGAGCTTTGGTTTATAGAGCTCGAGAACAAGACACATTAGAACCATACGAAAGAATTCATCAGATATTGGATTAGTAATATCCAATTAGGATGACTCGTTAGAGATAGGATCAGTAATATCCTAGAACGAGTGTGAAGAGTATATTTTTCAAATGAAAATCAATTTGTTTTGAAAATTTAAAATTGTTTTTAAATGTATTTGACTATTTATTTATTTTGAATATGGACAATCGAGTATATAAAGATTTTTCATATACGCGTCATGAACGTATATTCGAAGTTTTAATATACTGGGTAGATATAGAATCATACTCTAGTGGCCCGAAGATGATTCTGATGGTTGAGTACTCGTCGTCAGAATTTATATTCGAGTGACGAAGGTGTGATTTTCTATATATTTCCATTAGACTGGTGTGAGAACCAAAACTAATATATCTAGAACACATTGTTGTGAATTGGCATCAAAAACATGATTTTCTTTATATATATCAAAATTATGAATTTGAAACTCTAATCCACTAATTGATTGATGTTTGTGTTGTTTGTTTATTTGGTTGCTAATTTTGAACCATTATGCCTAATTGAATCAAATATTGAACTATATTGAAAATTGGCCGCAATTGCTTGCATATACATATATATCATTGAACAGGTCATAGCAAGGAGGCTAGAGCCAGAGAATAAAATTTGTTTGCCCGACAAATAGGTACATGTTTACTACATAATTTCCTGTTTTGTTTGGGTGATGATGATTTTGTGAGCCTATTGGCTAGCCGCTTGGCTTTTTCTTTTTCTTTTTGAGATCTAAAGGACCGGGGAAACTATTTGAAATTCCCCGATGCTCCCATTGCAGGGGAGGTTATGGCAAAATTTTTCGAAAATTTAGGGTGTTAGCCAAATTTTTGAAATTTTGAAAATTCTCAGAAACTAAAGAGTTGGAGAATGAAAGCCAGAATGAATGTAGAGCTTAATAATCAAACCACTTTCGACTTTGTTCCTTTTCGGGGACGAAAAGTTTTAAGTGGGGGAGATTGTAATAACCCGGAAAATCTGGGCCAGTTTAAAATTTTTATTTTGGCAATTTTAGCGAATTTTGATTATTTAAAATGAATTATTTTAAATAATATCGACGAGAAATTTATTTTGAATATAATTCGAACGAATATATTTATACGCGTCGTCGTTAGAATATAAATAATTATATATAATTATAAATAGAATTGAAAATGGCGCGGTAGTTCGATAATTCGATTTCAAACTTCAATTGAATGTACCGGGTGCAAAACAATCCGGATTTTAGTGAAACCAAAAACATTAGGATCTAATTGATAATATCTTTCTAACGGATGTAAGAAACTGAGATTTCACTTTAAAAATTGAGAGATATGTCCAGTTGAAAATTCTGAATAGTCGCTATGGAATTCAGGCCCTTAAAAATGGACATTTTGCAAATGACCTCGGATTTCGACGAAACCAGTTTTGTTGGATCCGTGATGTCGAGTTATTGCTAGATTCCAAATTTCCTAATTTTTCGAATCAATATGTGAGCGTGGCGAAGGAAAACGCGTTTGACCAGTTTCAGTTGATTTTAATCGACTGGAAATTGGCCATTTTTCATACGGTCTCAGAATTCGACGAAACTAGTTTTGTTAGGACCGTATCGTCAATACGAAGCTAGAAAATATTTTTATGGAATTTATAGAGTTAGTATGTGACCCCGGTAATTTGAAATGTACGTTTAAAATTCAATATAGCGATTTAAGTGTAAATTTAACAGAAACTGATTCAAACAGTCGAATCAGCTTACGATGCATATCCCATTGTGTTCGGAATGGGGGTATTTAGCTAGGGATGATAGTCGTTGGGTTCGTATCGGTGTTCGTATTAATAAACAAGAATTTTGGGAGTTAAATAAATTAATTAATATATATAATTTTCTATAAAACCCCCCCCCCCTTTTTTTTCCCTTATCTTCTGGCCCCCCCTCTTATTCCTTCATTTCCGATTTTAAAAAAAAAAAAAAAAAAAAAAAAAAAAACAACGGATCCCTCGATCCCGCCATCACGCCGCCGCCTCCTCCCTGGGCCACCACCGCGCCACCGTGCCCTCCCTCCTCCATCTCGTCCTCGCACGCCAGAACCCCTCCGCCCTCCTATTGCTCTCCTCCTCCCTCTGACGAAGACCGACGCCCTCGAAACCCCCCTTTTTCTTCAATCGACGCAGCCCTCCCCCCCCAATCGAAGCTCGCCACCGACGAACACCACCGAAATTGAGGTGAGTGTTTAAATTATTTTGTTTTTGTTTTTATTTTTGTGTTACAGTATAGTTTTAAAACTGTATTTTTAAATAATTTAAAAACTGTTTAACTGTTTTTTTTAAATTATATAGACTAATTTTTTTTAGAGTAAAAACTGAGTGTTTTAGGAATTTTAAAACTGTTTTGTTTTTTTAAAAGAGTTCTAAAAACAGAATTTTTAAAAGGGTTTTAAAAACAGAATTTTTAAAAGAATTATAAAAACTGTTTTAAAAGAAAATAAAAACTGATTTTTCAAAAGGATTAAAACTGATTAGAAAAAAAGATTTGATTTTTAGTTAAAGAAAAATATGATTTTTATATTTTTAAAGTATTAAAAATATGATTTTTATATTTTCAAAGTATTAAAAATATAGTCCTTACTATATAGATGATGTCAAAATATGATTTTTGGTTAGTTAAAGTATTAAAAATATAATCTTTACTATATAGAAATATTAAAAATATGATTTTTATATTTTTAAAGTATTAAAAATATAATCTTTATAGGATAGAGGATATAAAGATATCATCTTTGTGTATGTAACGAAATAAAAATCTGATTTTTATTTTATATACGTTGAGATAAAGTGGTGATTTTTAAAGGCGAAAACTTTATTTTTTATAAAGGCGAAAACTTTATTTTTGAAAAGGCTAAATCTTTATTTTAGAAAAGGCGAAATCTTTATGTGGAAAATAGCGTGATAAAAATATAATTTTTATCTATTTGACATAGCGATAGAAAAGTCGATTTTTATATATTGAACTTTGAAGTAAAAATTCGATTTTTATATATTGAACTTTGAAGTAAAAATTCGATTTTTATATATTGAACTTTGAAATGGAAATTCGATTTTTATATATTGAATAGCGAACTAAAAATTCGATTTTTATATATTGAGAAGTGAAATAAAAATTCGATTTTTATATATTGAATAACGAAGTCAAAATTCGATTTTTATATATGTAGTGGCTACGGGCGACGAAGCTGACAAAGATTCGAAAATGAAGAGCCGTGGAGCTAGGATAGCTATATGTGAGAATTTCTCACCTTTCTATTTCTTTTCTAGTTATATATAGATACTAGGATGCAGACGGTGCTTAGTAGCACCCGACACAATCGTCCACAGACCATGGACTTGTTTGTTTGACTGTATGGTGATTGATTGCGATATTGGTTTGAATGTGGTTTGTGGTGTGAAAAATCGAATCGATAAATTGATTAGGATTAGACGTGCGCCGTTATAAGGCGAAGGAGTAAGGCTAGGTTAGACCCTTACTTCAAATTTTGTGGTTTGCATAACGAAAGTGAATTTGATTGATGTGTGAATGGCGTGGGCCTTCACTAGACCGGGGATAAGGCTAGGCCTCGTCCCGTTTCTAGTATCGTGCCGTTATGCCGCCGAAATTTTCTAAAATATGTTAGAAAAATAAAAAGATCATTTTATTTAAAGAATGAATTGAATAGAAATTCATAGGTTGAAATAAAGTGTTTTATCGTTAAAAATATAATTTTTAACGTGAATGTGAATAAATAAATATTCATTTACAAACCAGATGGTTTGTTTATGTACACCTATTTGAATGACATTGATTGGGTCGATAAATTTTACACATCGCCCAGCTGCACGAATAAAATCTGTGTTTGATTGTTTGAAACCCTACACGGGTGTTGGGATGAAATATGAAGTTCACTCATCCTAATCGATTAAATATGTCGATCGATTGATTGACAGGCTGTTATAAGCGTTAGATATCTATATTTGATGCTTATACAGTGTAGTGCACTTTGGTTGATGGTTGATTATTTTTCAATGCTATTATATACATGTGTTGTATGAAAATCCATATAATTAATTTTATATGGTGATTGATTGGGCCTCATTCCAATTTGAAAAATAAAGAATATATAAAATAAAGGTTCATGTGTTGACTGTACTCATCCGTTGAGATTAGTCATGTGTTGAACGAATTATTTTTATAATAAAATTTACATCTTTATCAATATAAAATAAAGGTTCATGTGTTGACTGTACTCATCCGTTGAGATTAGTCATGTGTTGAACGAATTATTTTTATAATAAAATTTACATCTTTATCAATATAAAATAAAGGTTCATGTGTTGACTGTACTCATCCGTTGAGATTAGTCATGTGTTGAACGAAATAATTTAACAAAAATAGTCACACAGGGACGGTACTCATTCGTTGAGATTAGTCGTGTGTTGACAAAAAGAAATATTTGAAATAGAATATATAAGCCGTGTTGAATAGTGATGCGCCATTTTGACGCGAACGATATTTATATCGATTATAACGATTTCGAAATGAATTGAATATATAACGATTTCGAAATGAATTGAATATATAACGATTTCGAAATGAATTGAATATATAACGATTTCGAAATGAATTGAATATATAACGATTTCGAAATGAATTGAATATATAACGATTTCGAAATGAATTGAATATATAACGATTTCGAAATGAATTGAATATATAACGATTTCGAAATGAATTGAATATATAACGATTTCGAAATGAATTGAATATATAACGATTTCGAAATGAATTGAATATATAACGATTTCGATTTGAATTGAATATAAAACGATTTCGAATTGAATGGAATAGAAAACCAATTTGATTTCAAATTGAATATATAATGAACTTGATTCAAATAGAAAACGAAACGAATTTAATTTGAATAGAAAATGAATTTGAATCGAATAGAAAATCAATTTGAATTGAATTGAATTGAATTGAATTGAGAAACGAATTCGAATTGAATTTAAAATGAAGTGAAATGAATTCAAATTAAATTGAAATTTGAATTGAATAGAAATGAATTTTAAAACGAATTTATAAAGAAGAATTCAATTTTGATTTGAATTGAAATAGAAGTTGACTTTGTTTTTGAAACGAATTCAAAACTAAATATATAATTCGTTTTAAATAGAAATCGACGAAATATATATTATATATATTATATATATATAATATAATGGCCTGAATAGAACGCGCCGCGCCGCGGCAGTTCGTAAATTTCGACCATTTATTTCAAACGGACATTACGAGAGATCCGACCGTCGGATTCTCCTAAAACCGGAACCGTTGGGTTCGTATCGAAAAGAGCTTTCTAACGAATATTAGAAATTCAAAATCTAACGGTTGGATTTGGAGATACGTCCAAATCAAATTCGAAAAAGGTCGCTGTAAGTGCAGTTCGATGGCCATTGTTGGAAATCGACTGTACGGGCCTTGATAAAATTATTAAAAATATCAATAATTTGTGTAAAATCATAAGAAATGATTTGGGAAAAATTGGGGTGAAAAACTCCATATTTGAAAAGATAAAAATAGATTTTTATCGAAATGAACTAGTTTTGAACTAATTTAAAACCCAATCATTTTTAAATAAATGAATTAGATTTAAAAAGGGGTTTTAAATCATCGAATTTCTAATATATTTGATTAAATTTGAAATGGGTTTATCGTGAACAGTGTTTTAAATAACACTAGTTCTTTAACCCGATAACGAATAGAATGTGATTTGGGTTTGTCGTGAACTGTGTTTTAAATAACACCTAGTTCTTTAACCCAGTAAAAGGAGTTTTATTGAATCTGCAATTAGATTGAAATTCGAATTGATAATCTAAATTACCAAATTTAGAAATGAGCGAGAATGGGGTATCGCCAGTTTTGCTCCAAAGCGATAGTTAAATCTTTAATTAGATTTGAACGGGAAATGGTAATTAATTTTACCGATAACACCACGGTGTTAGATATGGAGTATTACCAGTTTTGCTTCATGGGATGAATAGGTTGGGATTGGGAAATAAAATAAATAATTACTTCGTTGTGGTTCGCTAATCTCGACTAGTTGGAAAACCATAATTTGGTTTTAAATGACATCCAAAGGAAGATTACAGGATAAATTTTAAAGAATTTATCTTGGATGAAATTAATGGGAACTTTTCCCTAAGAATGTGGAATTTAGAAACTAGCTGTAGGTTGGCTAAGAAGAATGGTTTCCTGGGTATTGATCTGATGTTGGTTTCGGCCTTCGGGGTTAATGTTCGGGAAATTGTTCTCTTGCTAATTTGCGGTTAGTGACTAATGAATTGGAATGAGGCGTATGTTGTGTTTATGTAACATTTGTTTTCAATATACGCGGGTTGTTCGGAAAGTCCGGGTTTATACCCATTCTGAATAACCGATTCGACGATAAGTCGAAGATGAAGACGGTGGTCGAAGACCGGAAGTCTTCACATCGTTTGGGTAATTACTGACGATCCTGATTGGGCAGTACACCCAAGAGGATGGAAATAGTTGGTGGTCGTCCAGACGTACTTGGAGATGGATGGATATGCGAGGAAAGTGCCTCCGGTTTCGTTCAGACCCAGAACGGACTTGTAAATGGATTGTGTGTCTGACATTGGATTTTATTCTGTGTTGATTGATTTCTATTAAATATATATCTGTTTGGCGGCGGAGAATTTATTCTCTTGCTTAACGCCCTTCTCTGAGACGTACGAGCTTAGAGGTTATATATCGATAGATATCAATCGCATGGCATGAATTGCCTGTGTGGCATGCTGAGTTGCGTAGATCAAGGCTTCTGTTGAAAAGCAAAGTCTTGTGGTTGATGATCAAAGCACAGCCTACGTGGTAGCTTTGTGTATAGCGTGTATTCGTGAGCCTCACACCTCGGTATGAGTTAAAAACGGGATACGGACTGCAGGGAGAGCGCACGTTTCTTTCTAGCTTTGGTGGTGTCAGTGACTTACCAGCCCTGACATATATATACTTTTCACCTTTGTGGTTGTTGGATGAGGCGCCTCGATTATAGGTCTGTAAGGACCGGGAAACGTGTGTTCAGGAATACTAATCCTCTAACGTAAGTGAGGACCGGCCCTGAAGCATCCAGGGGTTACCCAGTGTGCGTAATCCCGGGGACATTTGCTAGAGTGTCTCGAACGCGGAGAGGAGCTTGCCCCTTGCCTCGACTCATGACGGAATCCAATTTCCAATACGTGTAATTCGTCTTTAATTGTAGAGCCTAGTATGGCGACATAGTAGCATGGGATACTATGCCGTCTATGATTTATATTTATGATTGAAATGTTTTGACACTATACACTTATTATAGTATCAAATGATTTGTTTTAAGCGTACCAAGCATGTTTGGCTATTATAAGGGAAAACCCTATCCCCTGGCTTGCGTTGCATTGTATGATAGGACCTGGGTCTTATAATAGCTTCATTTTTCGAAAAGCATTGCGTTGTTTATTGATATGCACTGGTATTCTTGGGAGAAAACCCGTTCCGTGTTATACGGCGTGGTCCCTTGAATTACTCTATTTTAAAGTAAAGTTTTAAATAACTGTTTTAGTTCTCACACCAGTCACATGACTGACCTGGAGTTTATTGTTTTAACCTAAACTCTGGGTGCCCCTATTTTCCGCACGGGCAGCTAGTAGTTTTGGTTTTGCAGATTTATATTCACAGGATCCTGGTTTACAGCTGGAATGATATCCGGAAAGCTCTGTATCCGTATATCACCTTCAGTTGTGCTTTGTATTATTTTCCGCTGCTATGTATTTAAATGTAATTTAAATCTCTGATATTTCTGTGTAATATTTATTCATTTATACTCTGTATATTCTTGTAATCTGATGCATTGTTGTAATATACAATGAAATGTTCTTCTGTTTGTGTTCTGGTTTGTCATGTTCTCAACAGTCAGGGGTTTCGAACGGTCTAGATCGGTCTAACGACTGATTCAGATTGAGCGAAATTCCAGGCCGTCACACAATCAAATCAAAGAAGAAAGATGAAAATCAGCTCAGCAATGAAAACAAGTGGCAGATCAAAAATTTCAATTCAAAATCAAGTGATTTATCTTGGCAAATCATTTTCTTAAGCAGCACAAACATGATGGCAAACTCAGTTTTAAACAGCATCAAGATCCATGGCAGATCACTCAATGAAACAACATGAATGTGAACAAGCAAATAGCATGGTGTAGTGGATGGCGCAACAATTCATGGCAAGACAAAATGGTGATACAGCATGTTCTAGAATGAGACAGCTCGAGTGCAAGTGGATCAATGGTGCAAAACCTGTCAAGCTAAAAAAAAACATGGTCGAGAGCATGTACCAAATCAAGTGGGCCGAGCACACATGTACAAAAGCACAATACAACAATGAAGAAATTCAAACAGTCAAAGTGATCAAGCCATGCAATGAAGTAACACAGACAAACATATGGACAGATTTCAAATAGTCAAGAGGGCCATAAGTATAGCAATGCATTTACATGGTTAAACAAAGCATGTCAACATAGTACAAGGCAAGAGAGCATGAAACAGCATGAATGGTGCACAACACAGCAAGTAACAAACAGATCAACTCAATGCAGCATGACAAATGATCAACATAGATGGACTGTGGAGCTCAAAAATTCAAAGCAACAGTTTAAGTTCCAGGGTCAAGAAGATGCATAGTAGAAGGATACCAAATTTAAATGGTCAAGCAATGCATATACACAGCTCCAAATTCATAGCTCGAGACAATTTTTTTTCAAGTACAAGATCATAGAGAAATAGCATATTCATGCATGGGTGACAAAGCATAGCATAGCTGAATAGGATTCAAGAAAAAAAAATCAGTTTTTTTTAATGATCATAGTTTCACATACATGAACAGTTTAACGGTCAACTACAAAGGAGAGCTCAAAGTATGTCATGCAAGAAGTGTCAAGAGAGGAAATCATCATTTTTTCCATGATTCATAAATGAAAAATAATTCGACCAGAATTTGTTTAAATCAAGTATCAATCAAGGGAACCAAATCTCTTGTTTCCAGAATTGGGAAAGGGCATGCAGAAGATAATCTTTCCAGAAATACAAATTTGCCAAGGACCAAAAATCTGTTTCCAGATATTCAGTAATCGAATCCATGGCATTCAATTCAGAAATTATGAGGGGCCAACATTCAAGCATCAATCAAGCCAAAACAATACAAGTGCAAGCATTTTGTTTAAGGATTTGCATATGGAATGATTTCAATGCAAAGTTTCCTTAAATCATATATTGGAATGCAGTAAATCGGTGATCATAAGTTTGGAAAGAAACATTTTACTGGTCTCTAAGATTTCAGCAGATACAATCATGGATTTCATTCAGAGCAACAATTTTTTTTCCAGGGAATTCATTCAAGACAATCTAAATCGAGCTATTCTTTTTCAAGAGGCCGATTTTGTTTCACAATAAACGGAAACAAATTCAATCCAGAAAACATGATATATTTTTGGCATCAAAAAAAAAGAAAAAAAAAGGTGAGAAATCACGCAAGGGATTTGTTCATGTATTTATAAAGGCAACAAATTCAAATTCATTTCAATGCCGAGGTAATTAAATCAAAAATCGCACAAATCAGGCAATCAATCAGGCCAGTCATACTACGAAATCAGAGTTATTTTTATGGTTTTCGTCTACCCTATATATACTACACACGCAGATTCATCATGGGCAGAGAGAGAACATACAGAAGATCGAAAAACCCAAGCATCAATTAACAAAAGAGCAGAGAATAAAATTCAGATTTACTCACATATTTTCCAGAGGATTTTCGATCGAGAACTCATCCTAAATCGGAGCAACAAAAAGCCATAAAGACTTGAACATCAGAGAGACAGATTTGATTAATCAAGCAACTCGATTTGGGGATTAAAGAGGAAACCCTAGGGAATTTCCATAGCCGACGCCACAATTTTTAATTCCCAGAGCAAAGAGGGAGATCGGGCAAATGATTAGTAAATGGGCCGGCCTATTTTCTCTTGACCAGGCCAACACATGTTAAAGGGGATGACCCTTTTCTTTTAACCTCCTAGGGTTTCTTTTGTTTTAGTTTTAATTTTGTTTTCAATGTATTTTCTTTTAATTTCTTTGTAACCGAATAGTTTATAGATTCTGTAAAAATCTAGGGGGAACCAGTTAGGGATTTAACTGGCAGTTTACTAGTGTCTGTAAAAACTAGGGGAAATTTGATTCAGGGGATTGAATCAGTCTAGGTTTTTGAGCGAAGGGTTAGAATAGGAGCAGGGTTTGCGAGTGTACACTGTCTTGTATGCGGGATCTGTTCTTTCACCTAGTAGAAACCTTAGAAATGCAGCAGTAGGCAGGGTTTTGCCGAAGCTGGGTATATCTGTGTGTGATTTATTTTCTGCATTTCTGTATTCTGCTATATACTGTGAACTGTTTATTATTACATATCTCGTTAGATTTTTAATTTAGTTAAAGACTGTGAAAAACCCTATTCACCCCCCCCCCCCCACCCTCTAGGGTTAATCTCGATCCAACAAACTTATCCAATTTCGATTAGGTTTCTAGTTTACCTATTTCTTCACCAAATTAGGATTTTTATCTTTAAATCATTTTTCCCCAAGTCCCCTATCCAAACTTTATTTTCCTTTCGCGTAAGTTACTCCAAATTACCAATTTCACGATCCTTTCCCCTTATTTCCTTGAATTATATCAAATACACATTGCCAATTACCCGAATATTTGCAGTAATAATCATTATGCCACAAACCCCAAATTACAGATTATATTCCTCGACCACATAAAATAGATTATGCCCAATATTTGCAATAATAATCGTTATGCCACAAACTCCAAATTACAGATTATATCCTCAACTGCATAAAATAGATTATGCCTAATATTTGCAATAATAATCGTTATGCCACAAACCCCAAATTACAGATTATATTCCTCGACTGCATAAAATAGACTATGCCCAATATTTACAATAATAATTGTTAGGCCACAAACCCCAAATTACAGATTATATTCCTGGACTGCATAAAATAGACTATGCCCAATATTCCCATTTTCCAACCATACATATGTATAATAAAATTTCGTTTAGGTTCAAGATAACCTAGATCCAAAAATAAAAAGGGGAAGGAGAATAAAAGAACAATTATTATAACATGAATCTTGAATTGAATTTATAACTGGGGAATGATGAAAGATAATAATACTATTATACAACAAGTTTATTATAATTCCACTCAACGGTCTGGATTGGGGAAAATAAATACTTTGTTGATGTAGAATGCTGATTTTATCTTCTTATTTGATTGTTGGAGAAGAGCATGAATTGTTGATGAAGAACTTTGTTACTTGATTTGATTAAGCTCCAAAGTTGATGAAGAACTTGCAATTTAATTTAGAGTTTTGGGGCGACGGCCATGTTTGGTTGAAGTTTGGCGGCATGGAGGCATCTTAAGGAATTGTTATGAATTAAGGTTAGGTCTCGCTATGTATTTATAGGTGTAGAGAGTGTTTAAGAGCCCTTAGATTGACCTAGAAGCCATTCGACCTGTACAACACATCAAAACACGTCACATGAACTGAAATCGCCAAGATTTGGGGATAGGTCGACACCCCTAGGGGCAGGTCGACCCCCAGGTCGACCTCCTAGTCGACCTGACCCCTAGGTCGACCTGCCTGGTTTTGGCGGGAAATTTCCCGCCCACCTTCCTGGGTCGAATTTCGAACTATTTTGAATTTTTGTTGAATCTTCTAAAGGCCATAACTCCTTCATACGGAGTCCGATTTATGCAAACTTAGACTCTATTTCAAGCAGAATTTCGAGACGAACGCAATGGTGATGTCCGTTTTACTTAATTCCTGAAATTTAAATTAAGTATCCTTATTTTATTATCTTTTCCATTAGCACACTATTATTGAATTAGTTTTTCCTTCTCTTCCATATGTTAATTAATTTTCATTATACATCACCATTATTTACCTATCTATGCATATACACATATTTTTAATTATATTAAAAATGCGGGGTGTTACAGCCACATATTGACTCTACAAATTACAGAAAAATTATTGATGATATGGTCCTAACAAAATTAATTTCATCGAATTTGGAGACCATTTGAAAAATGGCTATTTTCTGGTAGACCCAATTTGACCGAATTTGAAAAAATAAATTTATGTTTACTGTGCTCACACATAATCAAAAATTATGAAAATTGGAATTCTTTAATAATTTGTCATTCCGGATCCAATAAAAGTGTTTTTTTCGAAAACGGAGGTCGTTTGCAAAATGGCTATATTTTATATTAAAAAAAATATATAAATTCCATAGCGACTATTCTGAATATTAAATTGGGCATAACTTTTGATTCCCGTTATGAAATTTCAATTTTTCAGATTTGTTACAAAGATATAGTTAAACAGATTCAAATATTTTCGGTTTTACTGAAATCCAATTTATTTTGAACCCTGTACATTTAGTCAAAGTTCAATTTCAAATTTTCAAACTACCATGCTATTTCTAACTCCTTTTATAATTAAATTAAAAAAATTTGTTCTAACTTTGATTTAAATAATTTTAAATCGTTATTATTTAAAATAAATTATTTTCAATACTTCAAATCTATTAAAATTCCTAAAATAAATTTTTTAAATTGGTTTCAAAATTCCCGAGTTGTTACAAACTCCCCCACTTAAATTCTTTTCGTCCTCGAAAAGGAACGAAGCTGAAAGTTGTTTAATTAACCAACTCAACTTTCATTTTTTATTGATTTCAATAATTTTTATTAGTTGAACTAATAATCACACCACACAATCATCAATCAATTAGTTGATTAGCTTTTCAAATATATATAACTTTTATATATTCAAAAATCACATTTTCTACGATCAGATTATATATATAATCATAAATACGTTAATTATAGACTTGTCACTCTCAACTTATTCTAGGGCATTACTAACCCCATCTCCAATGAGTTTTCTCATTCTAGGATACTACCGATCCTATCTCTAATGAGTATTCTTTATAGGATATTTCTAATCCTACCTCTGATGAGTCTTTTGTTCAGTTCTAATGAGTTGTACACCAAAGATTTGGATTAACCAAAATTCTGATACCACATGTAATGACCCAAAAATCCCCGCCCTTCGAATCGACCATAAACCACACAGGTCTGATCTAAAAGATGGAAATCTTCAAATGCACTAACTCTGGGGATACAACACATCAGAACAAATAACATAAGACTTTCATAAACATTATGATAATGTAACATCGGAGTATAGAATATCAGAGTACATCGATTAAAGAATAATACAGCGGAAGATTGATTTACAATAAACTTAACACAATGTATCGGAAAGCTATCATTGCACTGGTCACAGCTTTAAACTTCGATCCAGAATCCTGCCTAATAAATAGATATCTGCAAAACAAGTCACTCGACTGCCCATGTGGAAAAGAGGGCACCCGAGTTTGCAATGTGAAACAAGCTATGACTCAGTCATGGGACTGCTATGAGAAATCTTACTTAACCCATTTAATAATAAGTCTAATCACAGGACAACGCCGCTAACGCAGAACGGGTTTACTCCATTGGATTGCTAGTGCATAAATAAAGTAAATCGTTAAACAACGCAATGCTTTTTAGAAAAATGAAACCATTATAAGACTCAAGTCCTATCACACAATACAACGCAAATAGGAGGATAAAGTTTTACCTTATAATGGTCAAAATGATTGGTACGATAAAAACAGAATTGGTATTATTATTAGTGTATATATGTTTCAAAAAGCATTTTAATCATAATGTATCAATCATAGACGACATAGCTACCATATACTATGTCGCCATATATAGGTTTACAATCAAAACCGCATGGGTCGTATTGGAATTTGGATTTCCATCATGAACCAAGGCAAGGGATCATCCTTACCGAATTCGAGATACTCTAGCCCGTGCCTCAGGACAAGTACTCAGTCAAGCCCTTAGGAGCGCCAGGGCTGGTCCACAAATATGTTAGTGGATTGGTTATGCCAGAATAATACGTTTCCCCGCCCCATGTGGCATAAAATAGAGCCACTAGGGACTCAAATCCGAGGTACCTCGCTTTCCATCATCCGCGTAAGTAAAAATATCTAGGCTTGTAAAACTCAGACACCACTTCTAGCTAGAAAGAAATGCATGTTCTCCCTAGGGTGCTTTTTGGTTCATACCGGGGTGCAAGGCTCGTGAAGTATCGCTACACAAAGCTATGCTAAATAAAGTTGTGCTTTGATCGTCAACCACAAGGCTCTGCTTTTCAACAATAAGCCTTGATCATTTGCATCTTAGCATGCCACATTATCAACCCATACCATACCATTGATTTCTGCCAATATATAACCTCTAAGCTCGTACGTATCAGAGAAGGGTGTTATGAAAATGAATAAATTCTCCGCCACTAAATAGATATATATTTAGAATAGATCAACGAATACAGCGTAAAGGAATACAATGTCAGACATACCATCCATTTACAAGTCCGTTCTAGGTTTGAACGAAACCAGAGACATGTTATTCCTCGTCCCATATGTCCAATACAGGAGAGAGGTTCTTGCATATCCATCGATCTCCAAGTACGTCTGGACGATTACCACTTATTACCTTGTCTTGGGATGCCTCCCAATCAAGACATCAGTAATCATCCAAACGATGTGAAGACCTTCGGTCTTCAACCATTGTCTTCGTCTTCGACTATTAGTCGTCGTATTAATTATTCGGAATGGGTTAAACCCTGTCTTTCCGAATAACTTGGGTATTTTATAATCAATAATTAAGTGCTATAGAAACACATCATATGCCTCATTCCAATTCAGAATATTCTTTTGAATAAATATTCACCCTTTTATGCAAAGGTTCCCATTAACTTTATCAAAGATAAATTCTTTTAAATTTATTCCTTAATCTTCTTTTTAAAGATTCATTAAAACTCCAATTTGGTTTTAATCTCAAAAATCATTATTTAATGATTATTCAACTCTGAGAAATTAATCTTGTCTTTAACTAGGCTAAAGAACCAATGTCATTTAAAACACAGTTCATGATAAACCCAAAATCATCTTCCATTAAACATGGAATTTTCACAGAAATCAATTCAATATATAATCGATATAAATTTCCGTATCAGATTAATAATATAAATGGAATAATGGCAAAGCCTTTTTAAATTCCATATATAATAACGGTCTTCTTTTACAGAAGCTCATTTCGATTATTATTAAACTGAATTCCGTTCAATTCCAATTTCTTCTATTAAATTGGAAAAACCTTACTTTGGAAAATTTCCATTAAATCCTAATAATATGATTTATAAATTTCAAATCATATCTTCACTATTAATTGGGTTAAGGAACGAATGTCATTAAAAAACAGTTCACAATAAACTCAATTCACATTTTATTTAATTCCAATTACTAATATAATTGGAAACTCTAATAATCTTAATTAAAAGATTTATTCATTTCATATGGGGTTTAAAAACAGTGTTATATTAAGACACTATTCACGACAACCCAAAATCCAATATATTCTATTTAATTTCAATTAAATATTAATTAATCGGAAAACTTCATAAAACCTTAATTTAATGATTTATTCTAGTTAATAACTAGTTCATCCCGATAAAAGTATATTTTTATCTTTTCAAAATTGAATTTTTTCATCCAAATTCTTTTCAAATAATTTATTATGATTTTACATATTTTTTCCGTATTTTTAATAATTTTATTAAGGCCTGTACAGTTGGTTTCCAAAAACGGACACCGAACTGCATCCATAGCGACCTTTTCTGAAATTGATTTGGACATAATTCCAAATCCAACCGTTAGATTTCAAAGGACATATATTCATTTGAAAGCTCTTTTCTATACGAGCCTAACGGTTCTGGTTTTAGGAGAATCTGATGGTTGGATCTCCTATTACGTCAATTTGAAGTTAATGATCGAAATTTGCGAACGGTCGCTGCGCGGCACGTTCTATTCAAGCCATTATATATATAATATCTATATTGTATACATTTCGCAAATTTCTATCTGTAATGACCCAGATTTTCAACGGTTGAATTCTGAATATTTATATTGGTTTAAATATTTTATTTGGATTATATATAGGAAATTATCCAATAAAACGATATTTAAACGTATAATTTATAATATAATTTAAAACGTGTTCAAAATGGCGTGGCAGTTTGGAAATTCGATTTCAAATTTCAAATGAATGTACAGTATTCAAATAAAATCGGATTTTAGCGAAACAAGAAATATTTGAATTTGTTTGACAGTATCTTCCCAACGAATGTGAAAAATCCAGATTTCATAGCAGGAACAAAAAGTTCTGTCCATATCAAATTTAGAAATAGTCGTTATAGGGTCGTGTACAAGCCATATCGGTTTATTTAATATAAGTAAATATTAGTTTCGAATTTGGACAAGGCTCTTTTGAGGCGTAGTTATAATTTAATTTTTAGAATTTTTCTGTAATTTTTAATTAATTAAATATGCAACTTTTCATTTGGAGTATTTTGCACCCAATATCAATATTTTTGGGGTTTCATAATATAAGTTATACTACTGATATTATTATATTTTTGGGATCGTGGTACCTCGTTGGACGCGACCATAATTTTATTTTTGTCTATAGCAGTCCATAAACGAACAGAATTCATTGTAACAGAAACCATAAAACTTCACTCTCTAAACTAACCCAACTTTAGATATGTACTTTGAAACAAAACAGCGGCTACTTTCTAAATAAAATAATTTTTGCATGTTACTATAGTATGATTGGTCCAATCTTGGCTAAGATTAAAAGTCACTGTAAATGGTACTTGCTCTCGTTTCTTTTCAATTGGTATCTCGGCAAACAAAATAAACCATTCCAGCTAATCAAATTCCTTTGTCGCCAAGGTTTTAGAACCGTGCAGACAACGCAATGTAAATCACCGGTCTACTTGTCCCTATTTCTACAGCTATTTACAGTTGCGTGGCCACCAAACTTTCCCCTTTATAAATACATGCATATAAACGTTTAGTATTTTTCCCCATGAATAAAAAAATCGTGCCTCCACCCCCAAAACGAAGGGTCCAAAATCATTTCAGAAATCGAAGCCGAATTTCACTAATCACCCAACACCGAATCCATGCGCCTGGCCAAGACGAGGCCATCATTACCTCCTAATCGATGATCGGAGCAGCGTCTTAGTTGGATTTTTTCCTCGAAGTCGTGAAGTTCACTTGGGAATTCACGATG
The DNA here is from genome assembly GCA_030737875.1 of Allium sativum. Taxonomy (NCBI): domain Eukaryota; kingdom Viridiplantae; phylum Streptophyta; class Magnoliopsida; order Asparagales; family Amaryllidaceae; genus Allium; species Allium sativum. The sequence goes on from CM060926.1 coordinate 443,415,156, forward strand.
ATAAGCAACGAGTTGGGGAGCGAGGCCTACGGTAGTGGAAAGGGGGAGGTTGCGGCTGTGATCGGTTAAGGTGGGGTCGGCTCTGGCACTCTCTGGAGATGCCGGCTGTGTAAGGAAGAAGGTGATGTCAAGTTGTTTTACTATCATGTTTAATCGAGTTGGGGTTTATTGAAATTAAGCTAATTAATGGACCAAACAACTGTCGTGGGTTTGAAATGGATTATCACCAGGTAATCGTGATTAGTTGGTGGTTTAGGAGGCTAATGAAATTCAATAAGGGGGACTGATTCTAGTTATACACTTGTGATGTATTGTTTGCTTTTAGAAAACATGGAGTTTGGATAAAAAAAAGGAATAACGAGGTGGTAACGGTGGACTTAAACTCGTCTATGGTTGTGTATGATAGTGGGATAGTTTGTTAGGGTGAAGGAAGGATAAGGAGGGAGTGCGCAGTCATAACTAAGGGAAGAAGAGTTTACTAAGAGGGCACATGTTTTTTTGTAGTGTGGAATTAAGCAAAGTTCAGCATCATGGAGAAAAAAAGTCTGTCTATTGTAACGTGTTTGTGATTTTTAAGGAAAGATGAGACTAATGGTGATCGTTAATGGAAGGCTTGGTCTGTTGTAGTGGGATTCGAGGAAGAAGAAGTTTCGTTATTGAACAGGAGGGGTGCTATGGGTGAGTTTACTAGGAAAAGGGGCATTCGTTTTTCTTGCGCTGGAAGAAAGAAATGCAATGGGGAGATTAAGAAGGTTTAAATAAATCAAATAATAATGGGGTAATTAAGGAATAAACTTTATTTAGTCTAAATTGTATAAAATTTGTAATATGAATAACCAGTTGATATGTTAACAGAATTTGACGCCACCGGATCTCTTAGAACTGTAAGGACGAGATCTACGCAGTGGAACTGATTTCGGTGAGAATGAAGCTAGTGGAATTTCGTGAAATAATCGAACGCCTGTTTGATTTTGACGAAAACAAAAGCAGAATCATCAACTATAAAACTAGGTGGGTAAACTCACTAACTTTTCTTCGTTTATATTTTTATACAAACGAATTTTAAATTTATATTATATTGTGAAATGGTTGCTTGGTGAAATGGTTGATAAAATTGGTTGATATGATTACATCGTTGATCGATGATTAGTTCTGATATTTGATATTGATGTGAAATAATATTAGTGATGCTGATTAACATCGGTAGATGCGAGGAAACAGGTTAGAGGGACCCAACTGGGTTCCTTAACAATATATTATTGTTTACTGTGATAAATTATGTTGTCTTGAATTCCATGACCCTAGAAATTTGGTATTTTAATACCGTAAAATATTTTCAAATAAAAAGGTGGGTTTGAAATATAAAAAGGGAAATTTAGTTCCAAAGTAGAGAATTGAATTTTTTTGAATGGACTTGAAAGTAGGAACTTGTTTTATTAAATAAAACAAGAAGTTGATTATAAACGTCTATTATAAATTTAGTAAAACATTATCATTAGATTTAATTGAATTTATATGGAAAAGGGGAAATTGGTTTTGAAACCAATGGTTGTAATTGGATTTGATCTTGGTGATTTTAAAGGGGATTATAAATGAGATTATAAATGTTTGAAGTTAAATGTGAGATTTTTATAAACATTTGTTAATAGAAGTTATAAATAGAATTTGGGTTTAAAGGAATATTTATAACGAAACCAAATGATTGTACATGAAAGAAATATATTTAGGATTAAAGTAAATAATGGTTTAGAGTAAAGATTTTGCAAATAAAATATATATAATGGAAATTCAGATTTGAATATGAATCCAAATTGGAGTTTGAATGGGATGGGGAAATAGGGAATCAATTTAAAAGAAAACGATAAGTTTTATTTCAAAATGTGGAATATAAAATAAATGGTGATAACGCAATGATTTGGAAAGCATGAATTCAAAAGGGAATTCGAAATTTGAATTATCGTGAAATGGTAGATAAATTCCGGAGTTCGGAATATGATCGAATATAGATTATTCGAGAGAGAGTTATTGGAATTTGATTATATCGAATTTAGGAAAGTAGTTATTTCTACTTTCGTTTTGAATCAAATTTAATTATTTAATTAATTACTTATTAATTGAAATTAATAAGTACAAGTTATATTTTTATATACCAAATATTTGAAAACAGCGATTATAATGCCACTACTATAATAAATGTTTTTGTAAATTTATACAGCGATTATAATACTATTGTTATAGTAAATGTTTTGTAAATTCTAAACAGAAATTTTAACGCTGCCGTTATAATGCGATCTCAACTTTATAATGCGATATTAACGCTATTGTTAAAATAAATGTTCTATAATTCTAGAAAGCGATTGTAATGCTGTTGTTAAAAGTAATGATTTATAAATCAAATATTTTAGAACAGCGATTATAATGCTACTGTTATAATTAATATTTTTCCGTTAAAGAGGTGTATTCTTAGATTGAAATCCGAGGGTCCTGTAAGTAATGGTTTGTTTGAAATTGTGAGCTTTGACTATTTCAAAGTTGAGAATGTTGTTCAATTAAGTTCTAAGCGGTAATTATACCCCAACTTGATTGACTTCATGATCGATGGAGAAATGGTTAGGGTTCGATAGTGAAGATTGGTAAACATTCTGATTAGTTAATAATTGGTTAATGTTTTAAGTTATAATAACAATGTTTATAACATCGCGTTAATTTAAAAGAATTTGAAATGTTTTTCCCAGTAAAATGAGAGATATTTTCTACATATAGAAAATGAAATGAATTGGTTAATTAGGAATTAAGAAAGAGAATTTGGAAACATTTTCCAATATTAATGTTGCATATTTTCTGAAAATAGAAAATAAGGGTTCACTAATATGTATATAGAAATGTTTTCTAAATGGGGAAAAGAGATATTTTCTTGAATAAAGGAATTATAGTATTGAAAATGTTTTTAAAGAATCGAGAGGGGAAATCGAGCTTCAGAAGAATATGAAAGATGGGAAATGGGAATTGTAAATGATAATATAATAAGGAATTGATTTAAAGGGGCCTAATGTTGACTGATGATTGATCGATCGAATTCCTACCTGGAAATAAGATAGTTGGTTGCACACTTATTTTTCTTTGATAGTTAAATTACCGACTATCGGAGTTTTTGACCATTTTTCCGTCGTCAATACAGAGAGACCGAGATCAAATTCATTATCTAGAAACCACTCTGTATGGGCATTAGCGTTGCGACCAAATATGATGAAAATAAATTGAAGACGGAGTTATGCAAGGGCTATCCTGTTTATGGGATAGTGCCTTCGGTTTGTCTAGTCCCAGGACAACATGAATGGACGAATGTCCGACAGAGTATATCTAACGGATCGCGTAAGTTGATTCACTTCAAACGTACTCACGTTTGGTGGCGGAGGAATTCGTTCCCCTTAGCTTTATACCTGTGGTATTTTTAGGGAAACCAATTTTTGATTTGGCGGATATGACAATGTGGCATTCAAAGTGAATGGTGGCCAGATGTCCTGGACGATAATTCAAACCTCAAGCCTCACAACCGGGAATTGACAAAAATCGGGCAGGCAGCATGACTATGTGGGCTGCTCCCATGAGGATGTATAATCACCTATCTAGAGAAATTCCAATTGCTTCTTTAATCTGTCGATGCTGTCCCTTTCGGGAAACAGTTGCTGATCCCAACCGTTGGTGATATACATTCGATACACTCAAGCGAAATGAGTGGTCGGTCATGTATGGGCCGGGTTGCAAGACATTGTTGTTGAACCCAATGTATTCGTCTCTAGAGATATACTATTGAAAGGTGGTCCCATACCTTGTCATGTTAGAAATCCAATCTCCAATAAGCGCCATGCAGTTTTTTATTTTATATTATATATGGAGCGTGAGATGCAAGCGTTCCACTAGATTCTATTTTCTTGATGTAGACATTATTATAATATCACTGGAGTTGATATCAAAAATATTTTGGTTATCATAAGGTAAAAACCGTCCGTGTTTATGTGTGGATCGGTCTTACGATTATCATTTCTTTTGAAAGGATTTTGAAAGTTAAACAAATGGTTAGAGTTTACTCACACTAGTCCCATGACTGACCTAGAGTTTATTTTGTTTTGTTTTCCCTAAAATCTTGGGTGCCCAAATTTGTACGGGCAGTCAAGTAGTCGAGATTGTACTGATTCACTTGAAGGAGATTGAAGTAGAAGGCTTCACTAGTTAGCTATAGACTATCATATTTTCCGCTTTGTACTATGTTGCATCTGGAAACAGGTGTTTATAACTGTTCCAGAGATAATTGTTGTGCTCTGATGATGGTATGTATATAAAGTTACAGATTTGCATTTCAAAAGTTATATTATCTAATATATTTTATTCGTTCTGCTATGAGTTTTTTATCTTTGTTTTCTTCTATTCTAATATTTCTTTCTTTCTATTTATCATCCTCTAACTTCTTCCTTATAATGATTCGTGTTTCTGTACGATTTGGGTTGGACGTGCTGTGTTAGTAGTCGACTCAAAGAGTACGGAAATTCGGGTCGTTTCATTTGGTATTAGAGCTGAAGGTTGAGTAGTAAACTTGGCTCTGTGGCGTGGCTCAATAGAGATGGGGTTAGAAATTCCCTAGGTTGAGTTTGGGTATATATACGAGTGAGCTTATTTGTAGAATTGATATAAAATTATTTTACATTGTGTTGATTGGTTTGTTGGGTGATTTATGAATTCCGGTCGATACAGGAAGTACTACTGTATCGATAGGTTCTTCTAAGCTCTCGAACGAAAAAATTCGATGCAGTATTGTTTTAAATTGGGTAAATGAAGTAATTTTTCCCAAAAAACTATATTTGATATAAATGGAATAATTTCTGAAATCTTATATAGGTGGGTTGATTGTTATTACAATCAAATGAAATAAAAGAATATTGAAATGGTTATATAATTTGTATACGGATAATATATACAAATGCGATAAACTAAGACTTAGTTCAAACCAGAATGGGAATTCAAATTCCGGGTGATTAGAAGTATTTTTTGAAGTATTTTTAAAGTAATATAACATTACTTTGAAGGAATTTTCAATAGAAATTGTTTTAAATAGATTTTGAAATTGATTAAGCATTGAAATCACTTTAGTGGCGAGAAAATAATTCGGATAATGGGTCGCGACATTATCGGTATTCTTTTTCAAGTTTCTGAGTGGTGGATTGCTACCATGAAAATTCTTTGATTGGAAATTGGTTTGAAAAGAACAAGTTATTTCTATAAAATCCAAGGGTTTTGAATTTGCAAAAAGATTTTAAATATATGTGTATGGTTATATGATCTCAAACAAATTTGAAATAAAAACCCAGGAATTTGAATTTTGAAATTGAAATTTAACTTGTATAAGTTGAATATATGGAAATGGTAAAAGTGTATCAAATAAACTGAAATTTAACTTAGGTTAAATAAAATTGGGTTGAATAAGAAATAATTCCAAATGAAATTAACTAAAGCGAGATGTTTGAGATTTGAATTATTAATGTAAATTCGTCTTGTACACAACAAGTTGAATATATAATTTGGAGGTGTGAAATTGGAATCAAGTTGTGATGAATTTGCACCCAAGTCGGATAAGTAGATTTTTTTTGAAATACAAATCAAGTGAGCTATAGAATGAAAGTGAACTAGTCAGAAGATTGATTAGTTAACTGAAAACCGAGAGTTGAATTGATTTGGAATCGAGTGAAGTAGATGTTGAGTCGGCATTGAATGGAGGTAAAGGCAAGAGATAGAATTTTTCCCAACAAAAAGGTACACGTTTACAATAGTACTTGGGTTTGATGATTTATGAGCCTACGGGGCTAGCCGCTTAGTTTTTTGATTTTCTTTTGGACTGGAGACGCCTAGATAGGCGAGTTGTGGTGGTACTGGTTGAGCCATGCAGAGGAGATGCTGCCGAAATTTTTCAGAATTTGAAGTGTAAGAAAATTTTCAGAATTTTTGAAAATTTTCGTTAGTAAGAATAAATAAATATTTTAATTGAAATAAACTGGTCCAGTTAAACTGAAGTTAAGAAGTGAACAAAAAGGATTTTTGGACCTGGTTAATAGGGTATGTAGCATCTTTTCCTATCTTAGCAATTTCGAGGACAAAATTATTTTTAAGGGGGAAGGAATGTAATGACCCAGATTTTCAGTCGTTGAATTCTGAATATTTAAATTGGTTCAAATATTTTATTTGGATTATATATAGGAAATTGTTCAAAAAAAAAACGATATTTAAACATATAATTTATAATATAATTTAAAATGTTTTCAAAATGGCGCGGTAGTTTGAAAATTCGATTTCAAATTTCAAATAAATGTACAGGATTCAAATTAAATCGGATTTTAGCGAAACAAGAAATATTTGAATTTGTTTGACAATATCTTCCCAACGAATGTGAAAAATCCAGATTTCATAGCGGGAACAAAAAGTTATGTCCATATCAAATTTAGAAATAGTCGCTATAGGGTCGTGTATAAGCCATATCGGTTTGTTTAATATAAGTAAATATTTGTTTTGAATTCGGACAAGGATCTTTTAAGGCATAGTTATAATTCAATTTTTAGAATTTTTCTGTAATTTTTAATTAATTAAATATGCAACTTTTTGTTTGGAGTAGTTTGCACCCTATATCAATATTTTTAGGGTTTCATAATATAAGTTAAACTACTGATATTATTATAATTTTGGATCGTGGTACCTCGCTGGACACGACCATAATTTTATTTTTGTCTATATCAGTCCATAAACGAACGGAATTCATTGTAACAGAAATCATAAAACTTCACTCTCTAAACTAACCCGACTTTAGATACGTACTTTGAAACAAAACAGCGGCTACTTTCTAAATAAAATAATTTTTGCATGTTACTATGGTATGATTGGTCCAATCTTGGCTGAGAGCAAAAGTCACTGTAAATGGCACATGCTCTCGTTTCTTTTCAATTGGTATCTTGGTAAACAAAATAAACCATTCCAGCTAATCAAATTCCTTTGTCGCCAAGGTTTTAGAACCGTGCAGACAACGCAATGTAAATAACCGGTCTACTTGTCCCTATTTCTGCAGCTATTTACAATTGCGTGGCCACCAAACTTTCCCCTTTATAAATACATGCATATTAATGTTCAGTATTTTTCCCGGTGAATAACAAATTCTAGCCTCCACCCCAAAACAAAGGGTCCAAAATCATTTCAACAATCGAAGCCGAATTTCACTAATCACCCAACACCAAATCCATGCGCCTGGCCAAGACGAGGCCATCAATACCTCCTAATCGATGATCGGAGCAACGTCTTAATTGGATTTTTTTCCTCGAAGTCGTGAGGTTCACTTGGGAATTTGCGGTGATAGGCAAAGAGTTGGGGAGCGAGGCCTACGGCAGTGGAAAGGGGGAGGTAGCGGCTGTGATCGGTCAAGGTGGGGTCGGCTCTGGCACTCTCTGGAGACGCCGGCTGTGTGAGGAAGAAGGTGGTGTCAAGTTGTTTTACTGTCGTGTTTAATCGAGTTGGGGTTTATTGAGATTAAGCTAATTAATGGACCAAACAAATGTCGTGGATTTGAAATGGATTATCACCAGGTAATCGTGATTAGTTGGGGGTTTAGGAGGCAAATGAAATTCAATTAGGGGGACTGATTCTAGTTATACACTTATGATGTATTGTTTGCTTTCAGAATACACGGAGTTTGGATGAAAAAGGAATAACGAGGTGGTAACGGTGGACTTAAACTCGTCTATGGCTGTGTATAAAAGTAGGATAGTATGTCAGGGTGAAGGAAGGATAAGGAGGGAGTGCGCAGTCATAACTAAGGGAAGAAGAGGTTACTAAGAGGGCACATGTTATGTTGTAGTGGGGAATTAAGCAAAGTTCATCATCGTGAAAAAAAAGTCAGTCCATAGTAACGTGTTTGTGATGGTTAAGGAAAGATGATACTAATGGTGATCATTAATGGAAGGCTTGGTCCGTCGTTGTGGGATTCTAGGAAGAAGAAGTTTCATTATTGAACAGGAGGGGTGCTATGGGTGAGTTTACTGGGAAAAGGGACATTCGTTTTTCTTGCGCTGGAAGAAAGAAATGCAATGGGGAGATTAAAAAGGTTTAAGTTAATCAAATAATAATGGGGTAATTAAAAAATAAACTTTATTTAGTCTAAATTGTAAAAAATTTGTAATATGAATAACCAGTTGATACGTTAACAGAATTTGACGCCACGGGATCTCTTGGAACTGTAAGGACGAGATCTACGCGGTGGAACTGATTTCGGTGAGAATGAAGCTGATGGAATTTCGTGAAATAATCGAACACCTGTTTGATTTTAACGAAAACAAAAGCAGAATCATCAACTGCAAAACTATGTGGGTAAACTCACTAACTTTGCTTCGTTTATATTTTTATATTAACGAGTTTTAAATTTATTTTATATTGTGAAATGGTTGCTTGGTTGAAAAGGTTGATAAAATTGGTTGATATGATTACATCGTTGATCGGTGATTAGTTCTGATATTTCATATTGATGTGAAATAATATTAGTTATGCTGATTAACATATGTGGATGCAGGTAAACAGGTTGGAGGGACCCAACTGGGTTCCTCAACATTTATACTATTGTTTACTGTGATAAATTATGTTGTGTTGAATTCCCTAACCCTAGAAATTTGGTATTTTAATACCGTAAAATATTTTCGAATAAAAAAGGGGGTTTGAAATATAAAAACGGAAATTTAGCTCCAAAGTAGAGAATTGAATTTTTGAATGGACATGAAGGTAGGAACTTGTTTTATTAAATAAAATAAGAACTTGATTATAAACGACTGTTATAAATTTAGAAAAACATTATCATTAGATTAAATTGAATTTATATGGAAAAGGGGAAATTGGTTTTGAAACCAATATTTGTAATTGGATTTGATTTTAGTGATTTCAAAAGGGATTATAAATGAGATTATAAATGTTTGAAGTTAAAAGTGAGATTTTTATAAACATTTGTAAATAGAAGTTATAAATAGAATTTGGGTTTAAAGGAATATTTATAACGAAACCAAATGATTGTACATGAAAGAAATATATTTAGGATTAAAGTAAATAATGGTTTAGAGTAAAGATTTTGCAAATAAAATATATACAATGGAAATTCAGATTTGAATATGAATCCAAATTGGAGTTTGAATGAGATGGGGAAATGGGGAATCAATTTAAAAGAAAACGATAAGTTTTATTTCAAAACGTGGAATATAAAATAAATGGTGATAACGCAATGATTTGGAAAGCATGAATTCAAAGGGAATTGGAAATTTGAATTAACGTGAAATGGTAGATAAATTCCGGAGTTTGGAATATGATCGAATATAGATTATTCGAGAGAGAGTTATTGGAATTTGATTATATCGAATTTAGGAAAGTAGTTATTTCTACTTTTCGTTTTGAATCAAATTTAACTATTTAATTAATTACTTATTAATTGAAGTTAATAAGTTCATGTTATAATTTTATATACCAAATATTTGAAAACAGCGATTATAATGCTACTGCTATAATAAATGTTTTTGTAAATTTATACAGCGATTATAATGCTATTGTTATAGTAAATGTTTTGTAAATTCTAAAAAGAAATTTTAACACTGCCATTATAATGCGATCTTAACGCTATTGTTAAAATAAATGTTCTATAATTCTAGACAGCGATTATAACGCTGTTGTTTAAAGTAATGATTTATAAATCAAATATTTTAGAACAGCGATTATAACGCTACCGTTATAATCAATATTTTTTCGTAAAAGAGGTGTACTCTTAGATTGAAATCCGAGGGTCGCGTAAGCAATGATTTGTTTGAAATTGTGAGCTTTGACTATTTTAAAGTTGAGAATGTTGTTCAATTAAGGTCTGAGAGGTAATTATACCCCAACTTGATTGACTTCATGATCGATGGAGAAATGGTTAGGGTTCGATAGTGAAGATTTTCTGGTTAGTTAATAATTGTTTAATGTTTTAAGTTATAATAACGATGTTTATAACATCGCGTTAATTTAAAAGAATTTGAAATGTTTTTCCCAGTAAAATGAGAGATATTTTCTATGTATAGAAAATGAAATGAATTGGTTAATAAGGAATTAAGAAAGAGAACTTGGAAACATTTTCCAGTATTAATGTTGCATATTTTCTGAATATAGAAAATAAGGGTTCACTAATATATATATATATATATAGAAATGTTTTCTAAATGGGGAAAAGAGATATTTTCTCGAATAAAGGAATTATAGTATTGAATTTTTTTTTCAAAGAATTGATAGGGGAAATCGAGCTTCAGAAGAATACAAAAGATGGGAAATGGGAATTGTAAATGATCATATAATAAGGAATTGATATAAAGGGGCCCATTGTTGATTGATGATTGATTGATCGAATTCCTACCAGGAAATAAGATTGTTGGTTGCACATTTATTTTTCTTTGATAGTTAAATCACCGACCATCGGAGTTTTTGACCATTTTTCCGTTGTCAATACGGAGAGACTGAGATCAGATTCACTATCTGGGAACCACTCTATATGGGCGTTAGCGTTGCGACCAAATATGATGAAAATAAATTGAAGGAGTTATGCAGGGGCTATCCTGTTTACAGGATAGTGCCTTCGGTTTGTCCAGTCCCAAGACAACATGAATGGACGAATGTCTGACAGAGTATATCTAACGAATCGCGTAAGTTGATTCTCTTCAAACGTACTTACGTTTGGTGGCGGAGGAATTCGTTCCTCTTAGCTTTATACCCGTTGTATTTTTAGGGAAATTAATTTGTGATTTGGCGGATATGACGATGTGGTATTCAAAGTGAATGGTGGCTAGATGTCCTGGACGATAATTCAAACCTCAAGCCTCACAACCGGAAATTAACAAAAATCAGGCAGGCAGCAAGGCTATGTGGGTTGCTCCCATGAGGATGTATAATCACCTATCTAGAGAAATTCCAGTTGCTTCTTTGATCTATCGATGCGGTCCCTTTCGAGAAACGGTTGCTAATCCCAGCCATTGGTGATATACATTCGATACACTCAAGCGAAATCAGTGGTCGGTCATGTGTAGGCCTGGTTGCAAAACGTTCTTGTTGAACCCAGTGTATATTTGTCTTTAGAGATACACTATCGGAAGGTGGTCCCATACCTTGTCATGTTGGAAATCCAATCTCCAAAAAGCGCCCTGCGGTTTTTGATTTTATATTATATATGGAGCGTGAGATGCAAGCCTTCCGCTAGATTCTATTTATTTGATGTAGACATTATTATAATATCCCTGGATTTGATATCAAAAATATTTTGGTTACCATAAGGTAAAAACCATCCGTGTTTATGTGTGGATCGGTCTTACGATTATCATTTCTTTCGAACGGATTTTGAAAGTTAAACAAATGGTTGGAGTTTACTCACACCAGTCCCATGACTGACCAAGAGTTTATTTTGTTTTGTTTTCCCTAAATTCTTAGGTGCCCAAATTTGTACTGGCAGTCAAGTATTCGGGATTGTACAGATTCACTTGAAGGAGCATGAAGCAGAAGGCTTCACCAGTTAGCTATAGACTATCATATTTTCCGCTGTGTACTATGTTGTATCTGGAAACAGGTGTTTATAACTGTTCCAGAGATAATTGTTGTGCTCTGATGATGGTATGTATATAAAGTACTGATTTGCATTTCAAAAGTTATACCATCTAATGTATTTTATTCGTACCGCAGTGAGTTTTTTATCTTCGTTTTCTTCTATTCTAATATTTCTTTCTTTCTATTTCTCATCCTCTAACTTCTTCCTTATAATGATTCGTGTTTCTGTACGATTTGCGTTGGAAGTGCTGTGTTAGTAGTCGACTCAAAGAGTACATAAATTCGGGTCGTTTCATTTGGTATTAGAGTTGAAGGTTGAGTAGTAACCTTGGCTCTGTGGCGTGACTCAATAGCAATGGGGCTAGAAATACCCTAGGTTGAGTTTGAGTATATATACGAGTGAGCTTATTTGTAGATTTGATATAAAATTATTTTATATTGTGTTGATTGGTTTGTTGGTTGATCTATGAATTCCGGTCGATACAGGAAGTACAACTGTATCGATAGGTGCTTCTAAGCTCTCGAACAAAACAATTCGATGCAGTATTGTTTTAAATTGGGTAAATGAAGTAATTTTTCCCAAAAAATATTTTTGATATAAACAGAATAATTTCTGAAATCTTATATAAATGGGTTGATTGTTATTACAATCAAATGGAATAAAAGAATACTGAAATGGTTACATAATTTGTATACAGATAATGTATACAAACGAGATAAACTTAGATTTAGTTCAAACCAGAATGTGAATTCAAATTTCGGGTGATTAGAAGTATTTTCTGAAGTATTTTTAAAGTAATATAACATTACTTTGAAGGACTTTTCAATAGAAATTGTTTTAAATAGATTTTGAAATTGATTAAGCATTGAAATCACTTTAGTGGCGAGAAAATAATTCGGATAATGGGTCGCGACATTATCGGTATTCTTTTTCAAGTATCTGAGTGGTGGATTGCTACCATGAAAATTCTTTGATTGGAAATTGGTTTGAAAAGAACAAGTTATTTCTATTAAATCCAAGTGTTTTGAATTTGCAAAAAGATTTTAAATATATGTGCATGGTTATATGATCTCAAACAAACTTGAAATAAAAACCCAGGAATTTGAATTTTGAAATTGAAATTTAACTTGTATAAGTTGAATATATGGAAATGGTAAAAGTGTACCAAATAAATTGGAATTTTACTCAGGTTAAATAAAATTGGGTTGAATAAGAAATAATTCCGAATGAAATTAACTAAGCGAGATGTTTGAGATTTGAATTATTAATGTAAATTCGTCTTGTACACAACAAGTTGAATATATAATTTGGAGGTGTTAAATTGGAATCAAGTTGTGATGAATCTGCACCCAAGTCGGATAAGTAGATTGGTTTTGAAATACAAATCAAGTGAGCTATAGAATGAAAGTGAACTAGTCAGGAGATTGATTAGTGAACTGAAAACTGAGAGTTAAATTGATTTGTAATCGAGTGAAGTAGATGTTGTGTCGACATTGAATGGAGGCAAAGGCAAGAGATAGAATTTTGCCCGGCAAAAAGGTACACGTTTACAATATTACTTGGGTTTGATGATCTATGAGCCTATGGGGCTAGCCGCTTAGTTTTTTGATTTTCTTTTGGACTGGAGACGCCTAGATAGGCGAATTGTGGTGGTACCGGTTGAGCCGTGCAGAGGAGATGCTGCCGAAATTTTTCAGAATTTAAAGTGTAAGAAAATTTTCAGAATTTTTGAAAATTTTCATTAGTAAAAATAAATAAATATTTTAATTGAAATAAACTGGTCCAGTTAAACTGAAGTTAAGAAGTGAACAAAAAGGATTTTTGGACCTAGTTAATAGGGTATGTAGCATCTTTTCCTATCTTAGCAATTTCGAGGACAAAATTATTTTTAAGGGGGAAGGAATGTAATGACCCAGATTTTCAGCCGTTGAATTCTGAATATTTAAATTGGTTCAAATATTTTATTTGGATTATATATAGGAAATTGTTCAAAAAAAAAACGATATTTAAACATATAATTTATAATATAATTTAAAACGTGTTCAAAATGGCGCGGTAGTTTGAAAATTCGATTTCAAATTTCAAATAAATGTACAGGATTCAAATTAAATCGGATTTTAGAGAAACAAGAAATATTTGAATTTGTTTGACAATATCTTCCCAATGAATGTGAAAAATCCAGATTTCATAGCGGGAACAAAAAGTTATGTATAAATAAAATTTAGAAATAGTCGCTATGAAGTCGTGTATAAGCCATATCGGTTTATTTAATATAAGTAAATATTAGTTTTGAATTTGGAAAAGGCTCTTTTGAGGCGTAGTTATTATTTAATTTTTAGAATTTTTCTGTAATTTTTAATTAATTAAATATGCAACTTTTCGTTTGGAGTATTTTGCACCCTATATCAATATTTTTGCTGTTTCATAATATAAGTTAAACTACTGATATTATTATATTTTTGGGATCGTGGTACCTTGCTGGACACGACCATAATTTTATTTTTGTCTATATCCGTCCATAAACGAACAGAATTCGTTGTAACAGAAACCATAAAACTTCACTCTCTAAACTAACCTAACTTTAGATATGTACTTTGAAACAAAACAGCGGCTACTTTCTAAATAAAATAATTTTTGCATGTTACGATGGTATGATTGGTCCAATCTTGGATGAGAGTAAAAGTCACTGTAAATGGCACATGCTCTCGTTTCTTTTCAATTCGTACCTCGGCAAACAAAATAAACCATTCCAGCTAATCAAATTCCTTTGTCGCCAAGGTTTTAGAACCGTGCAGACAACGCAATGTAAATAACCGGTCTTCTTGTCCCTATTTTTGCAGCTATTTACAATTGTGTGGCCACCAAACTTTCCCCCTTATAAATACATGCATATTAATGTTCAGTATTTTTCCCCGTGAATAACAAATTTGTGCCTCCACCCCAAAACGAAGGGTCCAAAATCATTTCAACAATCGAAGCCGAATTTCACTAATCACCCAACACCAAATCCACGCGCCTGGCAAAGACGAGGCCATCAATACCTCCTAATCGATGATCAGAGCAGCGTCTTAATTGTATTTTTTCCTCGAAGTCGCGAGGTTCACTTGGGAATTTGCGGTGATAGGCAAGGAGTTGGGGATCGAGGCCTACGACAGTGGAAAGGGGGAGGTAGCGGCTGTGATCGGTCAAGGTGGGGTCAGCTCCGACACTCTCTGGAGACGCCGGCTGCGTGAAGAAGAAGGTGATGTCAAGTTGTTTTACTGTCGTGTTTAATCGAGTTGTGGTTTATTGAAATTAAGCTAATTAATGGACCAAACAACTGTCGTGAGTTTGAAATGGATTATCACCAGGTAATCATGATTAGTTGGGGGTTCAGGAGGATAATGAAATTCAATTAGGGGGATTGAATCTAGTTATACACTTGTGATGAATTGTTTGCTTTCAGAAAACATGGAGTTTGGATAAAAAAAGGAATAACAAGGTGGTAACGGTGGACTTAAACTTGTTTATGGCTGTGTATAAAAGTAGGATAGTTTGTCAGCGTGAAGGAAGGATAAGGATGAAGTGCGCAGTCATAACTAAGGGAAGAAGAGTTTACTAAGAGGGCACATGTTTTGTTGTAGTGTGGAATTAAGAAAAGTTCAGCATCGTGAAAAAAAATTCAGTCCATAGTAACGTGTTTGTGATGGTTAAGGAAAGATGATACTAATGGTGATCGTTAATGGAAGGCTTGGTCCATCGTTGTGGGATTCTAGGAAGAAGAAGTTTCATTATTGAACAAGAGGGGTGCTATGGGTGAGTTTACTGGAAAAAGGGGCATTCGTTTTTCTTGCGCTGGAAGAAAGAAATGCAATGGGGAGATTAAGAAGGTTTAAATTAATCAAATAATAATGGGGTAATTAAGGAATAAACTTTATTTAGTCTAAATTGTATAAAATTTGTAATATGAATAACCAGTTGATACGTTAACAGAATTTGACGCCACTGGATCTCTTGGAACTGTAAGGACGAGATCTACGCGGTGAAACTGATTTCGGTAAGAATGACGCTGGTGGAATTTCATGAAATAATCGAACGCCTGTTTGATTTTAATGAAAACAAAAGCAGAATCATCAACTGCAAAACTAGGTGGGTAAACTCACTAAATTTGCTTCGTTTATATTTTTATATAAACGAATTTTAAATTTATTTTATATTGTGAAATGGTTGCTTGGTTGAAAAGGTTGATAAAATTGGTTGATATGATTACATCATTGATCGCTGATTAGTTCTGATATTTCGTATTGATGTGAAATAATATTAGTGATGCTGATTAACATCTGTTGATGCAGGGAAACAGGTTGGAGGGACCCAACTGGGTTCCTCAACATTTATATTATTGTTTACTGTGATAAATTATGTTGTGTTGAATTCCGTGACCCTAGAAATTTGGTATTTGAATACCGTAAAATATTTTCGAACAAAAAGCGGGGTTTGAAATATAAAATGGGAAATTTAGTTCCAAAGTAGAGAATTGAATTTTGGAATGGACTTGAAGGTAGGAACTTGTTTTATTAAATAAAACAAGACCTTGATTATAAACGTCTGTTATAAATTTAGAAAAACATTATCATTAGATTAAATTGAATTTATATGGAAAAGGGGAAACTGGTTTTGAAACCAATATTTGTAATTGGATTTGATCTTAGTGATTTTAAAGGGGATTATAAATGAGATTATAAATGTTTGAAGTTAAAAGTTAGATTTTTATAAACATTTGTAAATAGAAGTTATAAATAGAATTTGGGTTTAAAGGAATATTTATAACGAAACCAAATGATTGTACATGAAAGAAATATATTTAGGATTAAAATAAATAATGGTTTAGAGTAAAGATTTTGCAAATAAAATATATATAATGGAAATTCAGATTTGAATATGAATCCAAATGGGAGTTTGAATGAGATGGGGAAATGGGAATCAATTTAAAAGAAAACGATAAGTTTTATTTCAAAATGTGGAATATAAAATAAATGTTGATAATGCAATGATTTGGAAAGCATGAATTCAAAAGGGAATTGGAAATTTGAATTAACGTGAAATGGTAGATAAATTCCGGAGTTCGGAATATGACCGAATATAGATTATTCGAGAGGGAGTTATTGGACTTTGATTATATCGAATTTAGGAAAGTAGTTATTTCTACTTTCCGTTTTGAATCAAATTTAATTATTTAATTAATTACTTATTAATTGAAATTAATAAGTTCAAGTTATAATTTTATATACCAAATATTTGAAAACAACGATTATATTGCTACTGCTATAATAAATGTTTTTGTAAATTTATACAGCGATTATAATGCTATTGTTATAGTAAATGTTTTGTAAATTCTAAAAAGAAATTTTAACGCTGCCGTTATAATGCGATCTTAACGCTATTGTTAAAATAAATGTTCTATAATTCTAGACAGCGATTATAACGCTGTTGTTAAAAGTAATGATTTGTAAATCAAATATTTTAGAACAGCGATTATAACGCTACCATTATAATCAATATTTTTCTGTAAAAGAGGTGTATTCTTAGATTGAAATCCGAGGGTCGCGTAAGCAATGGTTTGTTTGAAATTGTGAGCTTTGACTATTTCAAAGTTGAGAATGTTGTTCAATTAAGGTCTGAGAGGTAATTATACCCCAACTTGATTGACTTCATGATTGATGGAGAAACGGTTAGGGTTCGATAGTGAAGATTTTCTGGTTAGTTAATACTTGGTTAATGTTTTAAGTTATAATAACGATGTTTATAACATCACGTTGAATTAAGAAAGAGAATTCGGAAACATTTTCCAATATTAATGTTGCATATTTTCTGAATATAGAAAATAAGGGTTCACTAATATATATATAGAAAAGTTTTCTAAATGGGTAAAAGAGATATTTTCTCGAATAAAGGAATTATAGTATTGAAAATGTTTTTCAAAGAATCGAGAGGGGAAATCGAGCTTCAGAAAAATACGAAAGATTGGAAATGGGAATTGTAAATGATAATATAATAAGGAATTGATTTAAAGGGGCCCAATGTTGATTGATGATTGATCGATCGAATTCCTACCTGGAACTAAGATTGTTGGTTGCACACTTATTTTTCTTTGATAGTTAATTCACCGACCATCGGAGTTTTTGACCATTTTTCCGTCATCAATACGGAGACACGAGATCAGATTCATTATATGGAAACCACTCTGTATGGGCGTTAGCGTTGCGACCAAATATGATGAAAATAAATTGAAGATGGAGTTATGCAAGGGCAATCCTGTTTACGGGATAGTGCCTTCGGTTTGTCCAGTCCCAGGAAAACATGAATGCACGAATGTCCGATAGAGTATATCTAACGGATCGCGTAAGTTGATTCTCTTCAAATGTACTTACGTTTTGTGGAGGAGGAATTTGTTCCTCTTAGCTTTATACCCGTTGTATTTTTGGGGAAATCAATTTGTGATTTGGCTGATATGACGATGTGACATTCAAAGTGAATGGTGGCCAGAGGTCCGGGAAGATAATTCAAACCTCAAGCCTCACAACCGGGAATTAACAAAAATCGGGCAGGCAGCATGGCTAACTGGGTCGCTCCCATGAGGATGTATAATCACCTATCTAGAGAAATTCCATTTGCTTCTTTAATCTATCGATGTTGTCCCTTTCGGGAAACGGTTGCTGATCCCAACCGTTGGTGATATACATTCGATACACTCAAGCGAAATGAGTGGTCGGTCATGTGTGGGCCTGGTTGCAAGACATTCTTGTTGAACCCAGTGTATTCGTCTCTAGACATACACTATCGGAAGGTGGTCCCTTACCTTGTCATGTTGGAATTCCAATCTCCAATAAGCGCCCTGCGGTTTTTGATTTTATATTATATATGGAGCGTGAGATGCAAGCGTTCCGCTAGATTCTACTTATTTGATGTAGACATTATTATAATATCACTGGATTTGATATCAAAAATATTTTGGTTATCGTAAGGTAAAAACCATCCGTGTTTATGTGTGGATCGGTCTTACGATTATCATTTCTTTCGAAAGGATTTTGAAAGTTAAACAAATGGTTGGAGTTTACTCACACCAATCCCATGACTGACCCAGAGTTTATTTTGTTTTGTTTTCCCTAAACTCTTAGGTGCCCAAATTTGTACGGGCAGTCAAGTAGTCGGGATTGTACAGATTTACTTGAAGGAGCTTGAAGCAGAAGGCTTCACCAGTTAGCTATAGCCTATCATATTTTCCGCTGTGTGCTATGTTGTATCTGGAAACAGGGGTTTATAACTGTTCAAGAGATAATTGTTGTGCTCTGTTGATGGTATGTATATAAAGTTAATGATTTGCGTTTCAAAAGTTATATTATGTAATATATTTTATTCGCTCCGCTGTGAGTTTGTGATCTTCGTTTTCTTCTATTCTAGTATTTCTTTCTTTCTATTTCTCATCCTCTAACTTCTTCCTTATAAAGATTCGTGTTTCTGTACGATTTGGGTTGGACGTGCTATGTTACTAGTCGACTCAAAGAGTACGGAAATTCGGGTCGTTTCACTATTTAAAACGTATTTATAAAATATTTATAAATTCACTTTAAAATGATTCCAACTTCATTTTCAATTTTAAATCAAAATTGAATATTCTATATCAGAACCATATTAAAATATTAATATTTTCAAAATATTAAATTTTGAAATCGCTACTTTTCGATATTCATTATAAAATGAATATCGATAACCCGCTCGGTTTAAAAATGGCATTTCTATTTAACTTGGCTTCAAATTTTTATATTTTTTTGTCCATCCAAAGATGGACATAAAAATCATAATTTTATTCTTCATTGAATTATATTTTAAAATATTCTTTATTTTAAAAGTTTCTTTATTTAAAATATTCTTTATATTCTGAATCGGAATGCGACTTAATCAATTACCATATAAATTCAGTTATACGGATTTCATACATTGCATATATTCAACGATAATGATAAACAATCATCAAACAATCCATTCACATCCAAAGTGAAGTTTATAACTATGTGAGCATTAAAATAAATAAATAACGCTCATCAGAGACTGTCAATCCATCGACTGACAATTAATTAAATATTGGGACTAGTGTATGTCAAATATCATTCCAATACCCATGTGGGGTTTTCAAACAACAACAGTTTATTTATTTAAATAAATTATTGGTTAATACTTTAACCAATTCTAATTCAGTTTGAATTATTTTCTATTTAACTAATTTACAATGTTTAAAATTATAAATGGATATTTATAATTTAATTTTACTATCATATTAATGTTAACATTATTTTTAATATGTTAAACATTTCAACATCACAACATATATTTCAAGACATGATTATTTATTTCATTTCATTAACATGATACAGACGATGTTTTTATCTAATAAAACATTTTAACAAATGATTATTTATTTTAATGCCTCCTGATAAAAATGTCATTTTTAATGACTATACATTATTGCACCTATTTCTCTTTATTTTATCTTAACTTAATAAAATTGACATATTTGTCTAACGAGACATATGTTTACCTGAAATGTTTTTGTTTTTGTCTAACTTGACAAAAGTGATATTTTTGTTTTCACAAAACATTATTTTAACTAGTGTATTTTATTTCACAAAACATATCCTAACTAAATGGCATTTTTGTAATGCTAACAATGTTAAGTGACATTATTTTTTTTATGAATCAACATATGTTTCATAAATGAACATTTTTCTATTTCACTAACATATAAATGATAATGTTTTAGTTAACAAAACATAAATAATCAAATGAACATTTTACTATGATTCTAACATATGAATGATAATGTTTTAACTAACAAACATATATGATCAAATGAACATTTTTCTATGTTACTAGCATATGAATGATAATGAATTAACTAACGAAACATATATATTCAAATGAACATTTTTCTATGTAAAATAATGCATGTTTTTAATTATCTCTAATATAAAATAAAAATGTAAATTTTTATTGTTAAACAAATTTTCCATAATTCTTGTGTTCATATATGACAAATAAAAAGGAAATTTTATTTTCAGTAATTTTAGTGTTCTTATATGTCAAATAAAAAGATGGTTTTTATTTTCAATAATTTCAATGTTCATATATGACAGATAAAAAGATGGTTTTTATTCTTAATAGTTTCAAAGTTCATATATGACAGATAAAAAGATGGTTTTTATTTTCACAACCTTATCTACATTTCGAGTGTCAAATAAAAAAAAGGATGCTTATTTGTCATAACATTGTCTACATTTCTAATGACAAAATAAAAGACAACTTTGTCATATGAACATGTTTATAATTCTAGTGACAAAATAAAAAGATAATTTATTTACATGACAATGTGAAAAGATAATTTATTTTGTTAACAAATCTATTCCAACAAAATAATTAAAAATGGTATTTTTATTTTATTAATAATAATCTAATTCGACAAAATTGATATTTTTGTTTTAACACAAATCTATTTGATAAAAATATAATTTTTGTTTCAAAAAATTTCTATTTAACAAAAATGAATATTTTATTTCAACACTTTTCAATTTAATAAAAATGAATATTTTGTTTCAACACTTTTCAATTTAACAAAAATGAATATTTTGTTTCAACACTTTTCTATTTAACAAAAATGAATATTTTGTTTCTAATGTAACATTCTCTAATAATAACATTTTCTAACAAAAATGATATTTTTATTCTAACATAACATTTTTATATTAATATGATATTTCTAAATAAATGACATTTTTTTATAATAACATGCCATTCCTAGCTAAATAACATATTTATTTGCCAAAAATATATTATAACTAATTAACATATTTATTTACAAAATATGTTTTCTAACTAAATGACATTTTTATTTACAAAATATGATTATTTTATATACACAATAAAAATGGAAATTTTCATGTTAACATATGTTCATTTCAAGTCATAAATATTTTCATATTTCTATATTCAATAAAAATGTGGATTTTATTGTAAACTTATTCCATTTTAAAACAATAAAGGTTTTTATTTTCATATATACAATAATATATTATTTTAATTGAATAAGCAAATTCTAGATCTACACCATTCAATTCAGTAAATTCATTTCAACCACAAACAAACAAATCTAATCTCCTACATCACATACATGAATTTTAATAGCGAATACATGTAAATTTTACATCGAAATCAACAATTAAATTTGATTTAAATTAGAGATCTCACGTTGGGTTTTGAATTCTTTAAAATTTTAGATCGCTCTGTTTCATCTTTGGTCTGTTCCATGTTGTAGATCTCATTACGACGAATCCAACGCTTCTGAAATTGTGCAATTTCGTTTCTGCTTGCAAAAGTTATTGCAGTTTAAATAACGACAATTATAAACTAATTAATTAAAAATTTAAATCCTAATTATAGCTAATTATGTTTAGAGAAGTGTTGCCATTCCTCCTCTGTAAAACAACATCTTCATGAACCCCTTTGTCGATTTGAAGAAGTCAACGCAGCTGCCACCACCATCGGCCGAAGGCAGATCCGACCACCTTGTACGACTCGCCGGAGTGCGACGCCCCTGCACCACCGCCGGCGATGAACTCGCAATCCCCTTTGGCCCCAATTCCTACCACGAACACGACGAGTTTGAGTGAGGAATTCGAAAGATTCTTGAAACGGTTTTTGATCATAACCATACCAAACTGACGAGGTTGCATAGCACTTCGATATTTGCTTTGGATCCATACTTTAGTTTGATTTGATTTAGGAGAGATTAGCACTTTTGTTTCCAATGTTTTCATCCATTGAAGAAGAACTGGCGGCTGGTTTGGGATTTAGTGAATTAGGGTTTTGCAATTTCTATATTTATAATATTATTTTAATTATTATTTAATTATTTTAATTACTAAATGGCCTGTTAATTTCTAATAACTCCAAATTCAACCCAACAAATTTCTCCATCATCCAAATACCTCTATTCCGGACACAATGGACCAGGTCCCGTTTACCTGTTTGATCGTGTAATGACCCGCATTGTCAGAGGTATTATAATTAATTTATTTAATTATATAAATAGTGATTTAGGGAATTAAATCGTCGTTAATTAAATTATAGTGAATATTTAATTTAATTAAATAATTAAATAATATATTTAATTCAGAAATAATCAAAAATATTGGAAATCACAATATTCTGTGAACGGGGTCGTCCCTTAGATTTAATTCAGCTTAGAGTTGAATTATATCGACGAATATATTCAATCGACGACAGTTTGAACGTATAATTATATTATAATTATAATCGAGCTCGAAATGGCGCTGCAGTTCGTAAATTTGCGATTCGAACTTCAACTGAATGTACAGGATTCGTTTTAAGTTGGATTTCTGTGAAACAAGAAACGTGTGGAGCTGGTGGAGTATATCTTTCTAGTGGAAGAGATAAATCGGGATTTTGTCGTGTATATTTTGATGTACGTCCAAATCAAATTTCAGAAAAGTCGCTGTGGAATTCCTTTATAATTTGCGACGCTTTATTTACGTTATAAAAGGATTTTCGATATAAATTGAATATCGATGAATCTAAAAATATAAAATACCAAACTGTAAATTCTGATATGATATTCTAGAGCTATACGATATCATACGTGAAGATATACGATAATATAAATTTTTTTATATTTAATTTAATTATATTTAAATATACTTATATATTTAAATAGGTCATCCAGAGCTTTAAAGATAGCCACTTTTGCAAATGAAGTCGGAATTCGACGAAACCAGTTTCGTTGGGACCGTAATGTCGAACTCTAGCTGCATGTCCAGTTTCGTGATTTTTGAGTATCGTGTGTGATCACACGACTTTTTAGAAGACAATAACGAATATAAAATGAATATTTACCTAAAATATCTCAACACAAATAAATATCTAGATATTTTTCTAACCCTATATATACCCCTACCCTTCACTAAAACCTAATTCAACTCACTTCCTTGGTCAACATCTTTTTCTACCGCCGTTCCCTATTTTTCTTCTTACAGTAAAACAAGTTCGATCCTTTTTATTTTAAAAGAAAAAGAATAAAATCTCTAAAATCATGAATCGTATATGTTTGGATTCTGGCTGAGCTCCTCTTCGTTCTGGTATGCTTGCGATTGGGTGCGGTGATGTTTCACCGAGCTTGAGTTTGAGCAGTGAGATTAAGGTTCGATCTTTTGAAAAAGTGAAGTTGTTGTAAATCATTTTGAGGTTGATTTGGGATTTATGGGGTGATTTGGCACCTGTAGGAGGAAATTTGGGGGATTTCGTTCAAATTATTGTCGCATCCTTCCTGTACTGCTCGTCGAGGACTGGTTGACGCGGCAGGAGCGTGGTCATCGAGTTCAACTTGAAGGTGACAAGGAGGAAGGGATTTGGTCGAGGAGTTTGTTGGTGTTTACGGTTTTGAGTATGGTTGTAATAACCAGGAAATCTGGGCCAGTTTAAAATTTTTATTTTGGCAGTTTTAGCGAATTTAGATTATTTAAAATGAATTATTTTAAATAAAAAGCGATGAAAGATTTATTTTGAATAGAATTCGAACGTATATATTATATAGATCGTCGTTAGAATATAAATAATTATTTATATATATATATAAGGAATTGAAAATGGCGTGGTAGTTCGATAATTCGATTTCAAACTTCAAATGAATGTACCGGGTGCAAAATAAACCGGATTTTAGTGAAACCAAAAATATTAGAGTCTATTCGAGAATATCTTTCCAATGAATCCTAAAAATTTAAATTTCATAGCGAGGATAAAAAGATATGCCCAGTTGAAAATTCTGAATAGTCGCTATGGAATTCAGGCCCTTAAAAATGGAAATTTTGCAAACGACCTCAGATTTCGACGAAACCACTTTTGTTGGATCCGTGATGTAAAGTTATTGCTAGGTTTCAAATTTCATAATTTTTTGAATCAATATGTGAGTGTGGCAAAGGAAAACACGTTTGACCAGTTTCAGTTGATTTTAATCGACTGGAAAATGGCCATTTTCAAACGGTCTCAGAATTCGATGAAATTAGTTTAGTTAGGACCGTATCGTCAATACGAAGCTAGAAAATATTTTTCTGGAATTTTTTGAGTTAGTATGTGACCCCAGTAAATTGAAATGCGCGTTCAATTTCAATATATAGAGTTATAAGTTGATTTTGACGAAAACTGATCGAAATGATCGAATCAGCTTACGATACATATCCCATTGTGTTTGGAATGGGGGTAAAAAGCTATGGACGACAGGCGGTGGGCCTTGTTTAGAGGTCAAATGAAAAAGTACCCTTTCTGAAATGTAAATAAATTAAAATATATTTTTATTTAAGCCCTAACCTTACCCCCCTCCTTCTGTTCTCCTAGTCAGCGCAGAAACAAAAAGAAAAAAAACAACGAACCCTCGATCTCGTTCAGCGTGCCCTAGCGTCGCTGTGGGTGATCGATCCCCTCCCCCTCGCTAGTGCCATCTCCGGTAGCGCCCCTCTCGCGCCTCACCCCTCCAATCGAGACCCTCCCCATCGCAGAAATCGTCACCACCGCACCTCCTAGGGAGCACCGCGCCACCCTGAAGCCACCATCGACGACCGCCAACGAGCAACTCCCCCCTCCCCTGTTCGACTTTCATCAGCACCTCCTCGCTGGGGAGCCGACGCCTTTGCCTCCATCCGAAACCTTGATCCAAAATACTGTAAGTTTCTTTCTGATTTTAAATCCAATAGAAATTTAGGATTTTAGTTAATGAAAATATATGTAATAGCATTAATTTATTTTCTGATTTTAATTATAAATAGAGCATTGTTTATAAAAAAAAAGTAAAAATAGCTTATGTTTTTAAAATGTAAGTAGCTTTGTCTTTAAAATATAAATATATGTTGTTTTAAAAATATAAAAGGATTAGCTTTTATACGAAGGAAGATTTGATTTTTATTATAGAAAAAAAAATTCGATTTTTAATTATATAAATATATTTGATTTTCTTTTTATATATATATGAAGTGTGGTAAAAATAGGATCTTTGAAATGTAAACACCGTATTAGGAATGCGATTTTTATCCATTTAGCGTTGATGTAAAAATTCGATTTTTATATATTGAATAGGAAAGTAAAAATTCGATTTTTATATATTGAATAGCGAAGTAAAAAATTTGATTTTTATATATTGAATAGCGAAGTAAAAATGTGATTTTTATATATGTAGTGGCTACGGACGACGAGATAGACAAAAGAAAAGCACGGTGAAGATTTCCTACCCATGAAGAATTGCGTCATCCAGTTTAGCGAAAGGGTGAGAACTTCTCACCTTTAATTTATTTTTCTAGTTGAAATATATATATACTAGGATACAGACAGTGTTTAGTAGCACCCGACACCCGTCATCCACAGACCATGGACGGCTTGTAAGCTTGTTTGTTTGATTTTGATGTGTAGTTGATTGTGTGATGTGATGTGAAATGAAATAAAATATTTTATAGTTAAAAAAATGGAATTTTTAACGTATATATGAAAGGAAATAGAAATAAACAAATCGGACGATTTGTTTATGTACACACATTTGACTGATATTGATTGGGACGATAAATTTTACACATTGCCCATCTGCACAAATAAAATCTGAGTTTGATTGTTTGAAAACCCCACACGGGTATTGGGATGATATTTGACGTATACTAATCCCGATTGTTTAGTTGTATGTCGATCGATTGATTGACAGACTGTTATAAGCGTTAAGTATTTATATTCGATGCTTATACAGTGTGGAGTGCACTTTGGATGACGGTTGATTATTCATCGTTGTTATTGTATACATGTGCTATAGAAAATTCATATAATTAACATTATATGGTAATTGATTGGGCTTCATTCAATATTTGAAATAGAAATATTTGAAATAGAAATATTTGAATAGAAATATTTGAAAAAGAAATATTTGAAAATAGAAATATATGAAGCCGTGTTGATTAGATTGACGCCATTTTGACGTGAACGATATTTATATCGATTTTATTCATTTTATAATGAATATCGAAAGTGATTTCAAAATCTGATATTTTGAATTGAATTGAATAGAAAACGAATTCGAATTGAATTGAATAGAAAACGAATTCGAATTGAATAGGAAACGAATTCGAATTGAATTGAATAGGAAACGAATTCGAATTGAATTGAATAGAAAATGAATTCGAATTGAATTGAATTGAAACCGAATTTGAATTGAATGGAATAAAAAACAAATCTGAATTGAATTGAATTAAATCGCAAACGAATTGAAATAGAATTGAAATAGAATTGAAATCGATTTGAATTGAAATCAAATAGAAGTTAATGTAGAAAGAATTTATAATGGTAAATTCAATTTTGATTTGAACTTGAAATAAAGGTTGAAATTGTTTTTGAAACAAATTTGAAAGGATTTATAAAATTCGTTTTAAAAAGGAAATCGACGAAATATATATATTATATATATAATGGCCTGAATAGAACGCGCCGCGCCGCGGCAGTTCGTAAATTTCGACCATTAACTTCGAACGGACATTACGGGAGATCCGACAGTCAGATTCTCCTAAAACCAGAATCGTTGGGTTCGTATCGAAAAGAGCTTTCTAACGAATATTATAAATTTGAAATCTAACGGTTGGATTTGGAGACACGTCCAAATCAAATTTGGAAAAGGTCGCTGTAAGTGCAGTTCGATGGCCGTTGATGGAAATCGATTGTACGGGCCTTGATAAAATTATTAATAATAATAATAATTTGTGTAAAATCATAAGAAATTATTTGTGAAGAATTGGGATGAAAAACTCCATATTTGAAAGGATAAAAATAGATTTTTATCGAAATGAACTAGTTTTGAACTAGAATAATAATTCATTTATTTTAAAATAAATAAAGTGGATTTGAAATGGTTTTGACAAAAACCAGTATTTCCAATAAATAGATTGGAAATGGATTTGAATCGAAATTGTCTTCGGAATATTTCGATGTGAGATTTTGTGATTATACAGGTATTATTATGGGAAATTTGAAAGATATATTTAAATTGTTATTTCCAATACGATATTTGTTGGTCGTAGAATTTGATATTGAATATAAGACGATATATTTTCTATTCAGAGCCTTGTATTTAATATCAAATGGGATTCTGGGTTTGTCGTGAATGGCATCTTCATTAACGCTGTTCTTAAACCCAGTTGAGGAAAAAATTAAATCTTTTTATTTAGATTTAATGAAGTGCACCAATTAAATGATATTTAATTGGAATTGAATTGGTATTGATTTTTGGGTTTATCGTGAACAGTGTTTTAAATAACACTTGTTCTTTAACCCGATAATTAATAGAATGTGATTTTGGGTTGTCGTGAACGGTATCTTCAATGATACTGTTCTTAGATCCAAAGGAGTTAAGAAAATCAGAAACTAACTGGAGATTAGTTAAGTTGAATGGTTTCTGGGGTATTGATCTGATGTTGGTTTCGGCCTTCGGGGTTAATACTTAGGGAATTGCTCACTTGCTAATTTATGGTTAGGGTCTGATTGAAATGTAATGTGATTTTGGGTTTATAGTGAACCGTGTTTTAAATGACACTAATTCTTTAACCCAGTTAAAGATTAAAACTAAGTGGAGTTTTAATGAATCTTTAATTAGATTGAAAAGATCGAGAATGGAGTATCACCAGTTTTGCTCCAAAGCGATAGTTAAATCTTTAATTAGATTTGAACGTGAAATGGTAATTGAATTTACCGATAACACCGTGGTGCTAGATATGAAATATTACCAGTTTTGCTTCATGGGATGAATAGGCAGGGATTGGGAAATAAAATAAATAATTACTTCGGTGTGGTTCGCTAATCCCGACTAGTCTGGAAAACCATAATTTGGTTTGAAATGATATCCAAAGGAAGATTAAAGAATAAATTTTAAAGAATTTATCTTTGATAAAATTAATGGGAACCTTTCCTTAAGAACGTGAAATTTAGAAACTTACTGTAGGTTAGCTAAGAAGGATGGTTTCCTAGGTATTGATCTGATGTTGGTTTCGGCCTTCGGGGTTAATATTTAGGGAATTGTTCTCTTGCTAATTTACGGTTAGTGACTGCTAAATTGGAATGAGGCGCATGTTGTGTTTGTGTAGCATTTGTTTATAATATATGCGGGTTGTTCGGAAAGGCCGGGTTTATAACCATTCTGAATAACCGATTTGACGATAAGTCGAAGATGATGACGGTGGTCGAAGACCGAAAGTCTTCACATCGTTTGGGTGATTACTGATGATCTTGATTGGGATGTACACCCAAGATGAGGGAATCAGTTGGTCGTCTTCCAGACGTACATGGAGATCGACGGATATGCTAGGAAAGTGCCTCCGGTTTCGTTCAGACCTAGAACGGACTTGTAAATGGATGGTGTGTCTGACATTGTATTCCTTTATATTGTATTCGTTGATCTCTGCTAAATATATATCTATTTGGCGGTAGGGAATTTATTCTCTTGCTTAACGCCCTTCTCTGAGACATACGAGCTCAGAGGTAATATATTGGCAGAAATCAGTGGTACGATATGGATTGATAGTGTGGCATGCTAAGATGCAGTGATCCAGACTTTTGTTGAAAAGCAGAGTTTGGTGGATGATGATCAAAGCGCAGCTTTGATATAGCATGGCTTTGTGTATAGCATTGATTCGCGAGCCTCACACCCCGGTATGGTGGTAAACTGATGGTTTGATCAGTATGCTTTTTAGTGTATGGGCACCTTAGTGGTGTCGTGGATTCGGTCGACCGAGATGAGCTTAGTGCTCAGGGATATATAGAGTAAGCGGTGTTTTCTCTTGCTGGGACGTAAGCCGCGGTGATACTCTAGTCCTAAAAGTGCAGATGTGCTGACGGTGTTTCTCTTGTTGGGACGTAAGCCGTGGGGAATTGCATTACGCGATCGATCTTTCGAATCAGGAGCCACCACGACGGAAATCCAATTTCCAAAACGCAATATTGCGGTTTTAATTGTAGAACTAGTATGGCGACATGATATATGGTACCCATGCCGTCTATGATTGATGCTTATGATTCGAAGTTGTTTTACGCGCTATGCACTTATAGTAGTATCAAATGATTTGTTTTAAACGTACTAAGCATGTTTGGCTATTATAAGGGAAAACACTATCCCCCGGCTTGCATTGCATTGTGTGATGGGACTTGGGTCTTATAACAGCTTCATTTTTCTTTATTTAGCATTGCGCTGTTGTTTTATGCACTGATGTTCTTGGGAGGAAACCCGTTTCGTGTTATACGGCGTGGTCCCTTGATTTACCTTACTTTGGAAATAAAGATAAATAACTGTTTTAGTTCTCACACCAGTCACATGACTGACCTAGAGTTTATTGTTTTAACCTAAACTCTGTGTGCCCTTACTTTCAACACAGGCAGCTAGTAGTTTCGGTTTTGCAGATTTATATTCACAGGATCCTGATTTACAGCTGGAACGATGCTCGGAAAGCTCTGTATCCGTGTATTATTTTCAGTTGTGTTTTATATTGTTTTTCTGCTGCAATGTAATTTAAATCTCTGATATTTGTTGAATGTAATTTATACATTTATACTCTGTATGTTCTAGTATCTGATGGAATTGTTGTAATAACAATTAAATGTTCTTTCATCTGTGTTCTGATTTGTCTTGTCCTCACAGTAATTCGTTCTTTCTCATATCTTCGGGGACTGGGGAAGTTCGGGTCGCTTCAATGGTTGAGTATGGAAGGAGGATTTGAAGGGGGGAGTTCGGCCATTGTCTGTCGTGAAGAGCAGCAGGATTCGGGGAAGAAGGAATGTTGGTTTGGCGGGCTGACATTTTTAAATGGGCCGAGAAGTTAAAAAGGGTGGTGAGGCCCATTTCAATTCAATTAAGTTTGTTTTAAGATTTTAAAATGTTGTATTAACTTCATAACGCGATATCTCGGTCATATGAAATCAGATTGACGAATCGTAAGTTGCGTTGAGATCGTATGGACGGGAGCAACACAATGAGACTGACCGGGAGTGAATCCGAGCTCGTTACAATTTATGGAGAAATAAATTGTCCGACTGAGTCGAATAACGCAAACCGTTATTCAACGGTTAACGCGCAACTGTGAGTAAAACTCACCAACTCTGAACGGTTATATTTTTATAATGTATTTTTAGAACTGTTAATCATCTGTTGATTGTTGTGTGTTGGTTGCTTGATTGAACTAGTCAGTTAGTGAAAATTATATATATATATATAAAATGTTAAATATTTATATATTGATTCTGCTATTAGAATAATTTATATTGAACTGAAAGTGATGATAATCATTTTATGTAACATCTGTGGATGCAGGGAAACAGGTTGGAGGAATCCGACTGGATTCCTCAACAGTTATTTTATTGTTTTTCATATATTATGATATATGATGTAGTTAAAACCTGTGGTTGATTATATGGGTTTGAATGAGATTGGTCATCGTGATTTGATGTGTTAAGTACCATAAAATATCGAAAGAGGAAAAGGAGATTTTCAAAGTGATATTGAAAACAGAATATTTATAAACTGGAATATTTATAAATAAGAAATATTTATAAATTTGAATATTTATAAATAGGAGATATTCAAAAATGAAATAATTTCAAACCATTTTCTTTTTGAATGGAAAGGCCTGTGTGGCGGGTTTGGGGATTTTCCCGATGCTACTGTACAAAGGAGGTTATGGCGAATTTTTCAGAGAATTCAAGGAGTTCGAATATTTCAAGAATAAATTTGAAAAGGAAATATTTGTAAACCATTTACAAATAGAATTGAAAAGGAAACGTTATAAAAAGGAAATCATTTTTAAAGTGTAGAACCGTTATTTAAAAGTAAATCTTTTCAAATGAATAAAACGTTGTTAAAAAGGAAATCTTTATAAAGTGAATAAAGTAAATCGAATATCGTATTCGAAGGGTGTAAATCGAATATGGTATTCGAAAGTTAATAAAACAAATATGCTATTCGAAAGGGGTTAGTCGAGTCGAGTTAGTTGGTAACTAGTTCAGTAGAGTTAACCAGTTCAATAGAGTTAACCAGTTGGGTTAAGTAAGTCAAGTTAACCAGTTGTGTTAAGTAAGTCAAGTTAACTAGTTGGGTTAAGTAAGTCAAGTTAACCAGTTGGGTTAAGTAAGTCAAGTTAACTAGTGGGTTAAGCAAGTCAAGTTAACCAGTGAGTTAAGTAAGTCAAGTTAACCGGTTGGGTTAAGTAAGTCAAGTTAACCAGTGAGTTAAGCAAGTCAACTTAACCAGTGAGTTAAGTAAGTCAAGTTAACCAGTGAGTTAAGTAAGTCAAGTTAACCAGTTGAGTTAAGTAAGTCGAGTTAATCAAGTCGAGTTGATTGAGTTAGAGTTACTCAGTTAGAGTTAATCGATTACAGTTAAAACGAACTAGAGTTAATCAAATATAGTTATTTGAGACAGAGTTAGTCAAACATAGTATTCAGGGTAAGTTGCCATCTCGTATGACTGTTAGCGTAATTCACAGGGCTGTAAATAGCCTAAGGCGGTCGGATATTGCCTAAGGGAATCAGGCGTAACCATTGTGATCGTTGCAATCTAGAGTCAAGCGAATGGAGTTAAATCGAATCTAGTTATTCGATAGGAGTTAATCAAGATGAGTTAAATAAGTTAAGTTAATCGAATCTAGTTATTCGATAGGAGTAAATCAAGATGAGTTAAATAAGTTAAGTTAATCGAATCTAGTTATTTGAGAGGAGATTATCGAATATAGTTTATTCGAAGGAGTTATCAATTATTAGTTATTCGAAGTGAGTAGTCGAATATTGGTTATTCGAAGTGAGTTAATCGAATATTGGTTATTCGAAAAGGGGAGTTATCAAATCGAATAGATTAAAGGAGTAAATCGAATATAGTTTATTCGAGTAGAGTTAGAGGAGTTATTGAATATGGTTTATTCGATAGGAGTTAAGTGAATAGTTAGATTAATCAAAGTGAATTAGTTAAGTTAAACTAAGTGAATTGGTTAAGTTAACCAAAGTGAATTTGTCGAGTTAATCAAATTGATTAGTTCAGTTAATCGAGTTGAATTTGTCAGTCGAGCAAATAAATGGAGTTAGTCAAACCAAGTAAAACCAGTTAGAGTTAATCAATCGGAGTTAATCAAATAGAGTTAAGTAAAATTAGAACTGACTAGAGATTAGTAAATTGAATGGTTTTCTAAGTGTCTATCTGATGTTGGTTTCGACCTTCAAGATTTATACTTAGGGAATTATTCTCATACTAGTTCACAGTCAAGGACTGATAGTTGGGGAATAGTAGTGATTTGTAAATAAGCAAATGGAAAACGTTTTCCAGTGTTAATAACATATATTTTCTAAACATAGAAAATAAGGCAATGTGAATATATGTATAGATATATGTTGATGATTTACCGATATAATTTCCATCTGGAAATAATATCGTTGTTTGCACACTTGTTTTTCTTTGATGGTTAAATCACAGACTATCGAAGATTTGACCATTTGCGAATCATATATGCCAAAGATAATTGAAGATGGAGTAAAATGGAAGGGCTGTTGTATAAGTCTTAGATAACAGTGACTAAGATGGATATACTGAATAGTGCCTTCAGTTTGTCCAGTCCCAGGACAACTTGTATGGACGAAGGTCTGACAGAGTATATCCAATGGATCGCATAAGTTGATCTGTTCAAACGTATTCACGTTTGGTGGTGGAGGAATTCGTTTCTCTAAGCTGTATACCCATGTTACTTTTGGATAAATCAATTTGTGATTTGGCGGGTATGACGATGTGACATTCTAAGTGAATGAGGATGACTTGTGTTGATGAATGTCTGACAGAGTATTTCCAGAAAGGTCACGTACATTGATTTCTTCAAATTTACAAAGAGTGGAAGCGGAGAAGGAAACTTCTTTAGCTAACACGTAACGTACTGTTGTAGACGCCAATTACTGATTTTCGATGGATCTGACAATGTGGCATTCAAAGTGAATTTGATGTAATGATAAAGCGTAGCTTCTAGCCTCATCAACCGGTAAATGACAGAAATCAGACAGGCAGCATGGCTAAGTCGGTCGCACCGAAGTAGGGTGTATAATCACCTATCTAGAGAATATTCATTTGTTTCTTAAATCTATCAATGTTGTCCCATATATATATGGGAACGGTTGCTGATCCCAACCGTTGGTGATATACATTCGATACACTCAAGTAAAATGAGTGGTCGGTCATGTGTGGCTGAGTTACAAGATGTTCTTGTTGAACTCCAATGTATCGTTCCTATAGTACACTGATCGGAAGGAGGTTCCATACCTTGTCATAGTTGGAAATCCATTACCCAATACGTGCTTGCGGTTTTGATTGTACACTATATATGTAGAACGTGAGATGAAAGCGTTTCTGCTAGATGATTATTATATTGTGGTTGATAGACATTATTACAATATCAAAAGGTTTTTGATATAAAGATATTTTGGATTCTCATAAGGGAAAAAACCCGTTCCGTTATTCGGCGTGGTCTTATGAGATATCATTTACTTGTTCAAACCGTTTTAAACTATTTTACTCAAACCAGTCCCATGACTGACCCGAAGTTTATTTTGTTTTGTTTTCCCTAAACTCTTGGGTGCCCAATTTTGTACGGGCAGTCAAGTAGTCAGGAATTTACAGATACTTGAAGAGCTGGAGCAGGAGGCTTCAGGATCATATAGCTATGGTTATTTCCGCTGTGTTGTAAGTGCTGTACTCTGATAAGTGCTATTGTATACATAACTATTATATTTCAAAGTTATGTTATCTATTATACGTTATCCGTTCCGCTGTGAGGTTCGTGTTACTCTGATGTTGTGTTCTTCTTCTTCTTCTATTCTAAGTTTCTATCTTATCTATTCTCACCTTCTAATTTCTTTCATTAACTACCAGGATTTTTCAATGTTTTGGTTATCGACATCGAGCTTATGTCGATAACCAAAGTCGCTAAAAATCCGGGTCATTACAGTTGGTATTAGAGCTTAAGTTAAGAATTACCTTGGCTCTGTGGCGTGACTCGGTAGAGATAGGGTTAGTAATACCCTAGATTGAGTTGAGTGTATATATACGAGTGCGTATTTGTATTTGATATAAAAATGGTTTTATATTGTGGAGATTCATTGGCTGAGTTGTTTATGATTTCTGGTCGATCAGTTTGATCCACTGTATTGGTAGGAGTAAATAAATACTTGAATATGATGGACCGACACAGTATGGATATGTAATATATTATCATATATTAGATATATTGGTTGTGATTATAATCGAATGAGATTATAAAGTGAAATGGTTATATATAACCAATCAGAATCATATAAGTAAAGTATATGAAATAAGATGAATTAAATATGAATTTAAATCAGATTTGGAATTAAAATAAGGAAATTTTAAGTTCCTGGTAGATTTTGAGATGTTTTCAAAATGGATGTATTTAGTAAGGGTTTTGAAATGATATAGTATTGAAATCACTTGGGTCGCTGGAAAATAATTCCGATGATGACCGTGCAGTATCATCGATGTGATTTTCGAGTTTCTAAGTGGTGGATTACTACCAAAGATTTTAATTTGAATTGTTTTGAGGAAACAAGTGTTTAGAAAATTCAAAGGTTTTGAATAGGTATTATGATTTCAAATTGATTTGAAATTTACCCAGGAATTTAAGTTCTGAAATTTAGATTTAACTTATGAAGTTAAATGAAATGAGATGGTAAAAAAAATTGAAATTTAACTTGAACTAAGTTAAATAGAATTGAATGGATAAGTCAAGAATTTGAAATTTAGCTGGACTTAGAATTTGAAAATCAAGAACGAAACTTGAGATTGACAATGGGATTCGACTTGAGTATAAGCGAATGATTTGGTTTGACGATATAAAAGTGATTGGGTTTGATTGGGATGACAGTGGTATATGTTGGAATGATAACAGATGGTAGGGATATAATGATATGCCCGACAAAATGGTACAAGTTTATATTTCATATGAGTTTGTTGATTTATAAGCTGAATTGGCAAGCCACTTGGCTGTTTGATTTTCTTTTGGGTTGAAGAAGGCCCAGAGAGGCGAGTTGGAGTTTGAGATATTGACCAGTACAAAGGAGGTGCTGGCGAAATTTTTTGAAAGTTTAAAGTGTTAGAAAATTTTCAGAATTTTTGAAAATTTTAGTTATTCAGAATGAATAAATATTTTAGTCGATATTAATTGGTTCAGTTAAAATCAGAAATAAGGGGTAAACAAATCTTAGGAATTCCAATAGGTAGGGTCGTCCTCTAACTTAGCAATTTCGAGGACGAAATTATTTTAAGTGGGGAAGAATGTAATGACCCACATTGTCAGAGGTATTATAATTAATTTATTTAATTATATAAATGGTGATTTAGGGAATTAAATCGTCGTTAATTAAATTATAGTGAATATTTAATTTAATTAAATAATTAAATAATATATTTAATTCAGAGATAATCAAAAATATTGGAAATTACAATATTATGTGAACGGGGTCGTCCCTTAGATTTAATTCATCTTAGAGTTGAATTATATCGACGAATATATTCAGTCGACGACAGTTTGAATGTATAATTATATTATAATTATAATCGAGCTCGAAATGGCGCTGCAGTTCGTAAATTGGCGATTTGAACTTCAACTGAATGTACAGGATTCGTTTTAAGCCGGATTTCTGTGAAACAAGAAACGTGAGGAGCTGGTGGAGTATATCTTTCTAGTGGAAGAGAAAAATCGAGATTTCGTCGTGCTGATTTTGATGTACGTCCAAATCAAATTTCAGAAAAGTCGTTGTGGAACTCCTTTATAATTTGCGACGCTTTATTTACGTTATAAAAGATTTTCGATATAAATTGAATATCGATAAATCTAAAAATCTGAAATATCAAACTGTAAATTCTGATATGATATTCTGGAGCTGTACGATATCATATGTGAAGATATACGATAATACAAATTTATTTATATTTAATTTAATTATATTTAAATATATTTATATATTTAAATGGGTCATCCAGAGCTTTAAAGATAGCCACTTTTGCAAATGAAGTCGGAATTCGACGAAACCAGTTTCGTTGGGACCGTAATGCCGAACTCTAGCTGCATGTCCAGTTTCGTGATTTTTTAGAATCGTGTGTGATCACACGAATTTTTAGAAGACAATAACGAATATAAAATGAATATTTACCTAAAATATCTCAACACAAATAAATATCTAGATATTTTTCTAACCCTATATATACCCCTACCCTTCACTAAAACCTAATTCAACTCACTTCCTTGGTCAATATCTTTTTCTACCGCCATTCCCTATTTTTCTTCTTACAGTAAAACAAGTTCGATCCTTTTTATTTCAAACCAAAAAGAATAAAATCTCCAAAATCATGAATCGTATATGTTTAGATTCTGGCTGAGCTCCTCTTCGTTCTGGTATGCTTGCAGTTGGGTGCAGTGATGTTTCAGCGAGCTCGAGTTTGAGCAGTGAGATTAGGGTTCGATCTTTTGAAAAAGTGAAGTTGTTGTAAATCATTTTGAGGTTGATTTGGGATTTATGGGGTGATTTGGCACCTGTAGGAGGAAATTTAGGGGATTTCGTTCAAATTAGTGTCGCACCCTTCCTGTACTGCTCGTCGAGGACTGGTTGATGCGGCAGGAGGGTTGGCATCGAGTTCAACTTGAAGGTGACGAGGAGGAAGGGATTCGGTCGAGGAGTTTGTTGGTTTTTACGGTTTTGAGTATGGTTGAGTATGGAAGGAGGATTTGAAGGGAGGAGTTCGGCCATTGTCTGTCGTGAAGAGCAGCAGGATTCGGGGAAGAAGGAATGTTGGGTTGGCGGGCTGACATTTTTAAATGGGCCGAGAAGTTAAAAAGGGGGGTGAGGCCCATTTCAATTCAATTAAGTTTGTTTTAAGATTTTAAAATGTTGTATTAACTTCATAACGCGATATCCCGGTCATATGAAATCAGATTGACGAACCATAAGTTGCGTTGAGATCGTATGGATGGGAGCAACACAATGAGACTGACCAGGAGTGAATCCGAGCTCGTTACAATTTATGGAGAAATAAATTGTCCGACTGAGTCGAATAACGCAAACAGTTATTCAACGGTTAACGCGCAACTGTGAGTAAAACTCACCAACTCTGAACAGTTATATTTTTATAATGTATTTTTAGAACTGTTAATCATCTATTGATTGTTGTGTGTTGGTTGCTTGATTGAACTGCTAGTTAGTTAGTGAAAATTATATATATATAAACTGTTAAATATTTATATATTGATTCTGCTATTAGAATAATTTATATTGAACTGAAAGTGATGATAATCATTTTGTGTAACATTTGTGGATGCAGGGAAACAGGTTGGAGGAATCCGGCTGGATTCCTCAACAGTTATTTTATTGTTTTTCATATATTATGATATATGATGTAGTTAAAACCTGTGGTTGATTATATGGGTTTGAATGAGATTGGTCATCGTGATTTGATGTGTTAAGTACCATAAAATATCGAAAGAGGAAAAGGAGATTTTCAAAGTGATATTGAAAACAAAATATTTATAAAGTGGAATATTTATAAATAAGAAATATTTATAAATTTGAATATTTTTAAATAGGAGATATTCAAAAGGAAATAATTTCAAACCATTTTCTTTTTGAATGGAAAGGCCTGTGTGGCGGGTTTGGAGATTTTCCCGATGCTCCTGTACAAAGGAGGTTATGGCGAATTTTTCAGAGAATTCAAGGAGTTAGAATATTTCAAGAATAAATTTGAAAAGGAAATATTTGTAAACCATTTACAAATAGAATTGAAAAGGAAACGTTATAAAACGGAAATCATTTTTAAAGTGTAGAACCGTTATTTAAATGTAAATCTTTTCAAATGAATAAAACGTTGTTAAAAAGGAAATCTTTATAAAGTGAATAAAGTAAATCGAATATGGTATTCGAAGAGAGTAAATCGAATATGGTATTCGAAAGTTAATAAAGCGAATATGCTATTCGAAAGGGGTTAGTCGAGTTGAGTTAGTTGAATAGAGTTAACTAGTTCAGTAGAGTTAACCAGTTGAGTAGAGTTAACCAGTTCAATAGAGTTAACCAGTTGGGTTAAGTAAGTCAAGTTAACTAGTTGGGTTAAGTAGGTCAAGTTAACCAGTTGGGTTAAGTAAGTCAAGTTAACCAGTTGGGTTAAGTAAGTCAAGTTAACCAGTTAGGTTAAGTAAGTCAAGTTAACCAGTGAGTTCAGCAAGTCAAGTTAACCAGTGAGTTAAGTAAGTCAAGTTAACCGGTTTGGTTAAGTAAGTCAAGTTCACCAGTGAGTTTAGCAAGTCAAGTTAACCAGTGAGTTAAGTAAGTCAAGTTAACCAGTGAGTTAAGTAAGTCAAGTTAACCAGTTGAGTTAAGTATGTCGAGTTAATCAAGTCGAGTTGATCGAGTTAGAGTTACTCGGTTAGAGTTAATTGATTAGAGTTAAAATGAACTAGAGTTTATCAAATATAGTTATTTGAGACAGAGTTAGTCAAACATAGTATTCAGGGTAAGTTGCCATCTCGTACGACTGCTAGCGTAATTTGCAGGGCTGTAAATAGCCTAAGGCGGTCGGATGTTGCCTAAGGGAATCAGGTGTAACCATTGTGATCGTTGCGATCTAGAGTCAAGCGAATGGAGTTAAATCGAATCTAGTTATTCGATAGGAGTTAATCAAGATGAGTTAAATAAGTTAAGTTAATCGAATCTAGTTATTCGATAGGAGTTAATCAAGATGAATTAAATATGTTAAGTTAATCGAATCTAGTTATTTGAGAGGAGATTATCGAATATAGTTTATTCGAAGGAGTTATCAATTATTAGTTATTCGAAGTGAGTAGTCGAATATTGGTTATTCGAAGTGAGTTAATCGAATATTGGTTATTCAAAAAGGGGAGTTATCAAATCGAATAGATTAAAGGAGTAAATCGAATATAGTTTATTCAAGTAGAGTTAGAGGAGTTATTGAATATGGTTTATTCAACAGGAGTTAAGTGAATAGTTAGATTAATCAAAGTGGATTAGTTAAGTTAAACTAAGTGAATTAGTTAAGTGAATTGGTTAAGTTAACCAAAGTGAATTTGTCGAGTTAATCAAAGCGATTAGTTTAGTTAATCAAGTTGAATTTGTCAGTCGAGTTAATAAATGGAGTTAGTCAAACCAAGTAAAACCAGTTAGAGTTAATCAATCAGAGTTAATCAAAAAGATTTAAGTAAAATTAGAACGAACTAGAGATTAGTAAATTGAATGGTTTTCTAAGTGTCTATCTGATGTTGGTTTCGGCCTTCGGGATTTATACTTAGGGAATTGTTCTCATACTAGTTCACAGTCAGGGACTGATAGTTGGGGAAGAGTAGTGATTTGTAAATAATAAAATGGAAAACGTTTTCCAGTGTTAATAACATATATTTTCTGAACATAGAAAATAAGGCAATGTGAATATATATATATATATAGATATATGTTGATGATTTACAGATTTAATTTCCATCTGGAAATAATATCGTTGTTTGCACACTTGTTTTTCTTTGATGGTTAAATCACAGACTATCGAAGTTTTGACCATTTTAATGTTGTTAATATGGAGAGACCGGTTGGATTATTATCCGAAGAACCACTCTGTATTGGCATAAGCGTTGCGAATCATATATGCCAAAGATAATTGAAGACGGAGTAAAATACAAGGGCTGTTGTATAAGTATTAGATAACATTGACTAAGATGGATATAATGAATAGTGCCTTCGGTTTGTCCAGTCCCATGACAACTTGTATGGACGAAGGTCTGACAGAGTATATCCAATGGATCGCGTAAGTTGATCTGTTCAAATGTATTCACGTTTGGTGGCGGAGGAATTCGTTTATCTAAGCTATATACCCGTGTTACTTTTGGATAAATCAATTTGCGATTTGGCAGGTATGACGATGTGACATTCTAAGTGAATGAGGATGACTTGTGTTGATGAATGTCTGACAGAGTATTTCCAGAAAGGTCACGTACATTGATTTCTTCAACTTTACCAAGAGTGGAAGCGGAGAAGGAAACTTCTTTAGCTAACACGTAACATACTGTTGTAGACGCCAATTAGTGATTTTCGATGGATCTGACAATGTGGCATTCGAAGTGAATCTGATGTAATGATAAAGCGTAGCTTCTAGCCTCATCAACCGGTAAATGACAGAAATCGGGCAGGCAGCATGGCTAAGTCGGTCGCACCGAAGTAGGATGTACTATCACCTATCTAGAGAATATTCATTTGTTTCTTAAATCTATTAATGCTATCCCATATATATACGGGAACGGTTGCTGATCCCAACCGTTGGTGATATACATTCGATACACTCAAGCAAAATGAGTGGTCGGTCATGTGTGGCTGAGTTACAAGATGTTCTTGTTGAACTCCAGTGTATCGTTCCTAGAGTACACTGATCGGAAGTTGGTTCCATACCTTGTCATAGTTGGAAATCCATTACCCAATACGTGCTTGCGGTTTTGATTGTACACTATATATGTAGAATGTGAGATGAAAGCGTTTCTGATAGATGATTATTATATTGTGGTTGATAGACATTATTATAATATCAAAAGGTTTTTGATATAAAGATATTTTGGATTCTCATAAGGGAAAAACCCGTTCCGTTATACGGCGTGGTCTTATGAGATATCGTTTACTTGTTCAAACCGTTTTAAACTATTTCACTCATACCATTCCCATGAATGACCTGGAGTTTATTTTGTTTTGTTTTCCCTAAACTCTTGGGTGCCCAATTTTGTACGGGCAGTCAAGTAGTCAGGAATCTATAGATACTTGAAGAGCTGGAGCAGGAGGCTTCAGGATCATATAGCTATAGTTATTTCCGGTGTGTTGTAAGTGC
Organism: Allium sativum; assembly: GCA_030737875.1. NCBI lineage: Eukaryota > Viridiplantae > Streptophyta > Magnoliopsida > Asparagales > Amaryllidaceae > Allium > Allium sativum. The sequence goes on from CM060926.1 coordinate 443,456,795, forward strand.
TGTACTCTGATAAGTGCTATTGTATACATAACTGTTATATTTCAAAGTTATGTTATCTATTATACGTTTTCGTTCCGTTGTGAGGTTCGTGTTACTCTGATGTTGTGTTCTTCTTCTTCTTCTATTCTAAGTTTCTATCTTATCTATTCTCACCTTCTAATTTCTTTCATTAACTACCAGGATTTTTCGATGTTGTGGTTATCGACATCGAGCTTATGTCGATAACCAAAGTCGCTAAAAATCCGAGTCGTTACAGATCGTCTTAGCACACTTTTCTTTAATTTAAAATATAAAACATTTAATTATTTGATTTGATCCTACGTTTAAATTCACCGAGGCCAAATAATGACTCTAAAAATTACAGAAAAATTATTTCTAGCTATTTTTTGACGATACGGTCCTAGCAAAATTAATTTAGTAGAATTCGAAGACTGTTTGAAAAATGGCTATTTTCTAGTCATCCAATTTGACTGAATTTGACTAAACACATTTATGTTTACTTTGCTCACATATTAATTCCAAAAATTATGAAAATTGGAATCCTACAGTAATTTGTCATTCCGCATCCAACAAAAGTGGTTTCTTCGAAAGCGGAGGTCATTTGCAAAATGGCTATTTTTTATGTTAATATATATACATATATATATATTCCATAACGACTATTCTGAATATTAAACTGGGCACAACTTTTGATTCCTGCTATGAAATTTCAATTTTTCAGATTCGTTAGAAATATATAGTTAAACAAATTTAAATACTTTTGGTTTTACTGAAATCCGATTTATTTTGAATCCTGTACATTCAGTCAAAGTTCAAATTCAAATTTTCAAACTACCGCGCTATTTCTAACTCCTTTTGTAATTTAATTAAAAAAATTCGTTCTAACTTCGATTTAAATAAATTTTTAATTGTTATTATTTAAAACAATTATTTTCAATGTTTAAAATCCATTAAAATTCCTAAAATGAAAATTTTAAATTGGTTCCGAAATTCCCGTGTTGTTACAAACACTTTATTTAACACAAGTTTGTTTTTCCAATAAGGACGATTAAAAGAAATGGGAAGGGATGTAACCTTCACCACGACAATTTAGTCTTACGTTAGGGATAAACAAACAGTATATATAAAACAAAATTGTAGAATTATAGATGATGATTCACATGTTAATGAAAAATCAGGTACGTTAGACATTTTATGTGATATAGCATGGAATTTTTTTCCCATTTGAAAGATGAGACACACACAGAGTGATGCTTCATCTTATTACATGCAAGTATGCAAGTTAAGTGCTTCTATAGGTGGACAAACATTCTAGTTGGTTATCATGTTATTATCAAGTTATGTTCAACATTAATAATAAAAAATAAAAGCGAAACACCGTATTTCTATAAGAATAAAAAACAAGTAAATTTTGATAGGAACAACATAATCTTTTTTATATTCTACTTATTTTTCAATGTCCTATTAGCTCATATACATGAGACCTGTCTAAGTTAGAAATCTGTATGTATCTTTAATGCTACAAACAATGTTCTTTGGATGTAGATGAACATCACAAAATACATGGACTTGAAATAAAAGAACATATGGATCTATGGGCATGCATGCCCCTACCTCTTTTATCCTTATTAGATCTTAAACTGGACGTGATTGCAGTTGTATAGCATTGACTGAACCATTGAATAATCTCAAGTTCAAGTAGAGCTTTGCTCCGTTCCCCTTACCTCCTTGTTGTCTGGTTCACATCCATTATAAAGTTTGAATTATTTTAATCATTTTCATCCTTTTATATGCACAACTAATGACTTGAAAAAAATATGATTGGAAGTTCAAATTAAATGTAGTTTAAGTTATAAAAAAAACTATAGCAAGTTCCTTTTGTTTTTGCTTCCTCACTATGTTTCTAAATTTGCATATTTGGCAAGTCATCGTTTGCTTTCAATATATACCCTATCCCTACATCTCAAAAATGTGTCGTTTAATGCCTATTCTTATTTAATTCATTTAAATAATTTCTAAATCGATCATTTAATCAACTGTACCTCAAACTTACATATTTCAGTTCCAAAATCAGTAACGTAAGCCATTAAAAAATAAAACTAGACAATTATCATTTCTATCGAATAAATTATATATTTTGGTTCCTCAAAGTATTGTTATATGAAATGTTTCGGTATAATGTGTGCTTTTGTATTTAATATACAGGGTTGCTCATGTTGTTGTGATATTATGGATTTGACAGAGTAATAACAGTTAGAGGGAAGTAAACATACTTCAAAAGTTGAAAGTAATAATATTGTCATGATATCATTTTTATTGATATTCTTTAAATGCTGCACCATATTTTTTGCATGCCATGTGTCAGTTTTGCTCATCCTTTTGCACCGGCCACCTCTAAAGTATATTCTGGGCAAGCAATCATTAGTATATGTAGTCATCGCTACCCCTAATTATGTTTGCTTTTGTAGATCTGAGTTTTTATGCAGCAGAAGTATACTTTGATAGTATCTATAAAAGTATCTATGGAGTAACAAATAAAAACTAAAAATGAGAGCACACAAGATTTAATAAGGTACGATAAATAGCATACGTCCTTGGGCAAGAGAGAATGATTTTATTTACCATAGTGGAGAAGCAAATGGAGAGAAACATACAAAGTTTTTAGCATAAATCCCTCATGCAGCTAAAAACCCTCACACATTTTTTCTCTCAGCTGCTCACAGTCACTCAAAAAACTCTCACACCTTTCGCATGAAAGCACATCATAAATATATGAACGGATACACAGGGGCTTTAACTAGTATTAGGCCCAAACAAAAACATTGCACCAAAAAAATATTTTGCTGCACATGCATTATGTGTGCTCCATTTTCTGCAATTCTCCACCTTAGATCATGCTCAAAAGCATGAGATGATCACTTACAAACCACTCTAATTTTCCTCATAATCAGCTGCACCATCATAATTAATGATTCCTACGTACCCATGGGGATCAAGCTGCCATAGTTCATCTTCATGTTTCAAATGAGACTTCATAATGTTTCGAAGAACCTCCACTCAATCTGGGTATCATATATCAAACATCAAGTACATTAATCAAGTCAAGGCAATGGTTGCACTTGAGACTTGGAACTACTTTAGTCAACTTGTTAGCTGGATTCTCTTTTGTATCAATTTTCACCAACATAATTCGATTCTCAGCTTACGCTTCTCAAATGAAATGATAATGCACATTTATGTGCTTTGTTCTGGCATGATGTACTTGATTCTTTGCTAAGTGAATAAGACTCATACTATCACAATGCACAACAAGTTGATTTTGCACCACTCCCAAGTCATTCAACAAGCCATGTAGCCATATTGCTTCTTTAAAAGCTTCAGTCATAGCCATGTATTCTGCCTCGGTAGTACATAGTGCTACCGTCGACTGCAGAATCGATCTCCAACATATAGGATCACCTGCCAATGTAAACACATATCGAGTAGTGGAACGTCCCTTATCCAAATCACTAGCATAATCTAAGTCTACATATCCAACACATAACTGATTGTGTTCATGTCATTCACAAGTTCCAAACCAACATCAATAGTTCCCAAAAAAATATCTCAAAATCCATTTGACTACATTCCAATGCTCTTTTCCAGGAGCATGCATGTAATGACTAACCATTCTCACGGCATGTGAAATGTCAGCTCGCGTACATAACATCGCATACATAAGACTCCCCACAGCATTAACATATGATACATTTGCGATAAATTGAATTTCATCATTGGAAGAAGGAAACATATTTGCATTTAATCTAAAATGAGCTACCAAAGGTGTGTTTACCTATTTGGTGGTCTCATTAATGCCAAACTTCTTTAATACCTTCTTCAAATTTGCCTTTTGAGATAAACGTACATTACGCCATAGATTGCCTACTACAACGAAAATCCAAGGTTTTATTAGCTAAAATGTTGCCATAACTATGCTGATTTTTGTATATTGCAACGCACTCTTCAATGTGTTACCATAGTTATCAAATTGTGTTGCAGTAGCTGTAGTTATAAACTTATAAGTTCAGTTTTCCACGTCATCAGTCTGCATCTATAAAAAGATGCATATCTATCCATCAAGTTACCTTTTAAAAATAACATCAGAAGTTGACATCTCACTAATCCGTTAAAATCCTTCACCACCAATAGGAAATCAACTTACGTTACTCATTTGATTCCTTTTTCTCAATTTCTCAGATCTGTTCGTTCTCACCCCCAAATTTCCAATTCCGGTCCGAATTTTTATTCACCTACTTTTTCCAATCCAACCCTCTCTGCGTCCTCCACTTCTTCCTGTGAGTCCTTGACTCCAAACACACCCAATTATCCCCTTCCCCATCATCAAACTACGGTCAACCAAGAAGAAAGGTGCTAGCTTTTTATCCTGTGTTTCACATGTACGTTTTTGTTGGTTTTTTATCATCGCTATTAATTAGTCTACCGAGAAATGGAAATTATTATCACCATGAGTATAATTTTGTTTGGTTGGTGGTGTTTATTTGTGGTTCTGTTGTATGTTGATTCGCTGAAATATTCTTTGAGCAGCTATTGGGTTGTTAATCAATTTAATAACACAGAACTTTATTTCCTAGTGAAATGTGGTTGTGACCAATTAGACCATCGACCTTATATGAGTTGCATGTTCTAAACAACTGCTCGGGTTTTCCAGATGGATGTTGCCTGTGATGATTGAGACATGATACTGCTAGTTTTTTTAATAAGATATACAGTGGTTTATGAAAATGGTTTCATAAGGATGCTTACATATACATGATAGTTATCATTTCTTAAGTATTATCATGATCTGTATGCATAAGACCGTCCAATAAGTATATGCATGATTACTTAATTGTGTGTGTGTGTGACGGCCCGCCCCGCACCAGTCGACATTTCACTGAGATGCGCTGTACTGATGTCCAACCAGTACGGAACGGTCGCCAAAAGAAAGGAAAAGGAAAGGGATTTGAAGAATTGAATTAGCACAGAACCTGTAACATATCTCACAGCGCATGGAATAAAATATAATAATAATATACTTGACATAAACATGCGAGACAGTGCATAAGCTGAAAACTGAATCGGAACCATTATAGCAGCGGAAATCCAAAATACAGCTTATTACAACTTAAAAATACTGTCTCTAAAGCAAAAAGGAAAGGTACACTACTAATGCCCAAAGTAGTGACCAGCTGCGACACAGGGAGAATATCTATATATCATACGTAGAAGCCTCATGCTCGTCTCCGGATCAGCTACTCGTGCATACCACCTAACCTGTCTCTAGTCTGCTCGTGTGAGCACCCAGAGTAATAAGAAGAGACATAAAACTCTGGGTCAAACAAAAGTCTGGTATGAGCGATAAGCAACTAAACAGAACAATAACAGGTATACTAAACCATACCTGAACCTGGACCTGCAACCAAAGAGTTAGCACTACATACTGTACAATACTCTAAGGTGCCTCAAAACAAGTGGTGTAAAGATACGGGGGTGGGGGTGTGCATGTCATAATGATAGCAAACAAATCAATCATAGCAACCATCCTCACATCTCTCACTCAGTGCGTAAAGCATACGATGTCCACCACTGTAAATCACTAGACTCATCGAAGTAGTGACGGAGTTCGACTCTGTACAACTACTGCTACAACCAAGCTTACCCACATAGAATCATGACCAAACCTTTTCAATGATCCCACTTCATTGGTCCATAGCTACTTTTAGTCGTACCTAGGTCACTACATACTGTGACCCTGAATCCGTTCACATACTTCCCATACATAGTGTTCCAAAGATACAGACATCGACAACTCCTTAGCACACGTCCCGCAGCAAAGCCCAATCATGAAGTGAACTCATTGGTTCCCAACTGGGTCCGGGATCCTGAGCTCTAACTTCCATTTGGACTACCTTTGCATCTCGGGTTATTGGTTTCCTCCTGTTCGGGTCGGTCGGTCAAGAATCTTTCATTCTGGTCGGTTTTCATCATCTCTACCCTGGTCGGTCGTACTTCACCATCCCTGGTCGGTTGAGCACTTCACCATTCCTGGTCGGTCGTACTTCACCATTCCTGGTCGGTCGTACTTTACCATCCCTGGTCGGTCGAACACCTTCACCATTCCCGGTCGGTCGTACTTCACCATTCCTGGTCGGTCGTACTTCACCATTCCTGGTCGGTCGAACACCTTCATACAGGGTCAGTCGTGATGTCCTCCTTCTATTGGGGTCGGTCGTGAACTCGGGTCGGTCGGTCAAAACCCTCCCCTGGTCGGTCTAACTCGACCCGAAGAAAACCTGCACCATTTCAGCAAGCTATTTTCGCCTCTCGACGGCGTTTTCAACCATTCTAACTTTATAATGCAATCATAAATCATGTCAAACAGTCATAGCAACATATGGGATAGACCACAAACACCAAAACATAAATCATAGCATGTGAAATAGATCAAACATACCCAAAAACCATATTTTTCCCTTAAGCATGTTCAAGCAAACTTAATGGTAGAATTAACAAAATTTAACCGAATTAGCCAATTTTTCTAACAGAGGTCTAAAATAATATTTTAGAATTTATAAATATTTTTCCAGATTTTTAACATGCATAAATTCGCTAATTTCCACTAATCACCCCTTAATCCCCCAAATTCCGGGATTTGCAAAATTAGTCGAAATTAACCCAAATTCATATCAGAGGCATAAAATGATGTTTTAGGATTTTAGGAATTTTTCTAGATTTTTTTGAGTTATAATTTCGCTAATCTTCGCTAATTACCCTAATTAGCCGTAATTAGTGTAAAACAAAGCAAATCACTCACCTTTGCCACAATTTAACTTTCAGAACAGAAACTCCTCTGATATAGATCCAATCTCTATGTGTTCGAGCAGCTCTATTCCAAATCCTATGCTAATTCGCCTTGATTTGATGTAGTTTGTCTTAATCTTTGATTAGAAAGTGATTAGAGGTGATTTGGAATGATTCTAGATGTTGGAGGCCATGACTAGGGTTGAAGAAAATAAGTGGCGGCTGGAAAAATGAAGTAAAAACCGAAATCCTAACCCTAGCAGCCCTTAAATACCACTAATCCCGAAAGCCCCAATGGACCTAATTACTAACTACCCGGTTAAGCCCAATTAAGCTGTTTTTCACCATCTGAAACTTGTTTCAGCCATATCTCCCAAACGGTGAGTCCGTTTGGCTAATGTGACCACTCTACGGAAAGAGAAACCATCATCCGGAGCCAATGGAAGTGGTTTCAGGTCAAAATTCCTTTCCAGTCAAAAGTTATGGCCAAAACAGTGCCAACTAGGGGTAAAATGGTCATTTAAAAATCGGGAAAAATCATGAACGTGGGAAATGACCCCAATAGTCGTCTCCCAAAGTTACATGACCATACGACTTCGAATGTGAAAGAAATAAATATCCTACGATCTTATGATGCGTAGAATACGGGTCGTTACACTCTCCCCCCCTTAAGAAATTTCGTCCCCGAAATTCCTTAACCCAAAACATACAAAGGATCCCGCATGCCTAACAACCACATATATCAATCAAACATGCAAAATAAGCAAAACAAACCTATCCTGGCATGCGGAAAACTAAATCGAAGTCAAAATCTTACCAGGCAAAGAGTTCTGGGTGCGTCTTCCTAATATTCTCCTCTGTCTCCCAAGTACAGTCATTCTCATTCTCATCCCACTAAACTTTGACTAATTTCACCACCTTCCTTCACACTGCCTCGTATCGTCCCCAACAATACGCATCGGTCTGTGGCTCCATACCGCCTCGGATGCTACCTCGATATCGTTCAACTGATTCGGTGAAATAGTCATATCGGGGTCATGTACTAACTTTCTTAACTGGGAAACATGAAATACGTTATGAACTCCTGCCATCTTGTCTGGTGACTCAACTCTACTAGATGCAAATGGTCATCTCATAATCCACCGAAATCCAATACACAAGCTCTCAAAAGATCTTCCAATATTCGATTCACCCTCTCTGTCTGACCATCTGTTTGAGGATGATATGCGGTACTGAGATGTAACTCTGTTCCCAATGCCTCTTGTAAGCTCTTCCAAAACCCACTAGTGAATAGTGGATCTCGGTCGCTCACAATGCTTTTTGGTACTCCATGAAATCTCACTACCCACTTCATATACAGTTATGCCAAGTTGGCTACTGTTCTATTTGACTTGACTGGAATGAACCTTGTACTCTTGGTCAATCGATCCGCAATAACCCAAATACCATCATGGCCTGGCCTAGTCCTTGGTAACCCATCAATGAAGTCCATCGATACTTGTTCCCATTTCCATTCTGGGACTTCCAATGGTTAGACCACTAGGCTTCTTTTGCTCGGCCTTGACTAGTTGACAATTCATGCACTTGGATATAAATCTTCCAATGTCTCTCTTCATTCCTTCCCAGTAGTAGGTCTGCTTCATGTCTCAATACATCTTGTTACCACCGGAGTGTATAGTCATTTTTGAGTGATGACATTCTCTAAGCACTTCATCTCTCAATCCATTGACATTGGGTACAACAAGCTTTCCATTCTTTCTAAGCCATCCATCTCGATCAAGCCCATACTTGTTCATCTCCTCATCGATACCCATCTCTAACTTGGAGATGATTTCCAATAGGTTAGGATCGTCCCTCTGACTAGAGCCGATCCGCTCAATCAAAGTGGGCCTGATCGTCAAACTTGCTAACATCTTTGGATCCAATTCGTACTTAGGTCGGGAATCATATCCTGCGATATATTCCACTTGCTTCCATTCCAAAAACATAGCCCCTAAACTGGCATGTCTCCTACTCAATGCACTTATTACTGCACCCAACGAAAAATCACCACAACTATTTGTCTCCCACGCAAACCATCCTGGTCGGACTCGACATTCCCAAAGCACAAGCCCCAAAGGCCTAAACCAATATCAGACAAGCACCCAAGGAATATCTCCTCCGAATTCAGAAAATCTACGTGATATGATACTAGCAAAACAACCAAACAAAAGCTTGATTCTTCTTTGTCAACTGAGTCAACGGTGCTGCTATCTTGGAAAAATCTTGGATGAACTTACAATAATGTCCAGCTAATCCCACTTCTTACGTCTGTTGCATTCTTGGGCGTAGACCAATCTTATACCGTTGCTATCTTCGCAGGATCCACGGCGATACCATTCTCTGAAACAACATGGCCCAAGAATCTCGCTTCTCTTCTCTAGAAGTGACACTTAGAAAACTTCGCCTTCAGTTGGTGTTTTCTTAACACCTCCATCACTATCTCCAAGTGTTCCTCGTGTTCTTCCTCTGTCCTCGAGTAGACCAAGATATCGTCCACGAACACAAGAACAAACTTATTCAACTAATCTCTGAATACTCTATTCATAGGATCCACAAAATATGCTAGTGCATTGGTCAGCCTGAATGGCATGACCAACCACTCATAAAATCCAGACGGCGTTCGAAAGGCCGTTTTATCTATACTATCAGCTACCACCCTGAGTTGGTGAAATCTTGTCGCAAGGTCCGACTGGGAGAACACTCTCGCTCCTTCCAGTTGATCAAACAAATCATCTATCCGCGGTAGAGGATACTTATTCTTCCTCGTCACTTTATTCAATTCGCGGTAGTCCACACACAATCGAAGGGAACCATCGGCCTTGGTAGCAAACACAACGGGCTCTCCCCACTTAGAAACACTCCTTCTGATAAATCCCTTCTCAAAAAGATTGCTGACTTGCACCCCGAGCTCTCGCTGCTCCCTTGGTGCCATACGACGAAGTGGCATTACTATAGGCCTGGCATCTTTTACCAAATCAATACGGAACTCAATCTCTCGGTGTGGTGGAAGTCCGGTCACTTCTTCGAAAACATCCGGATACTGGCCAACCACGGGCAAACCTGACAACTCACTATGCGGAATGTCGAGGGAGTTTAGAAAACTAGCCAATACCCCCTTACTGGGTAGACCACCAAACACTATCCTCCGCCCATCATCCGCTCTAGCTGTCACTAAAAAGCCCTCACAGTCTACCACCACCCCGTATCTTTGGAGCCAATCTACTCCCAAAATAATGCCAAACCCAGTAAAGCCCAAAACAAAGCAATCACAAATAAACATGCATCCATGACTCGATAAGACCACATTACAACAAATCATGCTAAGGCTAGTCAAACCACCGATCGGGTTTGTCACTACTAAAAGTCTATCGACTATCTCGAGTTCCAATTCCAACCTATCTACCAGGCCACTAGATACGAAAGAACTGGAAGCTCCGGTATCAAACAAAACTCTAACAGGAACGTCATAAACAGAAAGCATACCTTGGATAACAACATTCTTTCCCTTCTCTACCGCAGTTGGGGCATTCGACGAAGAAGGAACAACACTGGTGGCATATGCTTTCACGATCTGCTTCTCCGTAGGAGGTTGTGGACATTCATTCTTGTGATGTCCCGCCTGGCCGCAATTAAAGCACTTCCTTTCCGCAGGCTTTTCTTGACAATCTCTGGCATAATGGCCCTTCTTGCCACAACTAAAGCACTCGCCATCTTTCTTATTTTTCTTTTTCTGACCATCCTTAACCTGGTCTTGTTTCCTCTTGCTCTGAGAATTCTTCTTGCCTTCACCACTTGCTTGCAGCTTTGGCTCCTCTATAGATGCAATAGCAACCTCAGTCTTCGACTTAGGGAAAAGGCTCTCAGACCTTAATGCTTTTCTTACAATAGACTCAAACGTCTCGTCGATATGGTTTACAAGTCTTTCCCCTAAGTACCCATCCAAGCCAATTGTAAACTTCTTGTTCTTCTTCTTGACTGTATCGATAAGGGACAATCCATATTTCGATAAAGTGTTGAATTCAGCAATATACTCCGAGACTGCCCGGCCATTCTGCTTAAGCTCAAAGAACCTCCTGAACAATTCTGATCTATGGGCAGTTGGAATGAATTTTTCGCTGAAACGAGTCATAAACTGATTCCAAGTAACTTGATTCCCTGGGGTAGCTGCCTTAATAGCGTTCCACCAATTCATAGCTCGTCCTTGCAATTGACGGGATGCTAGCATTCTCTTCATCTCATCCTCGATTCCAAAATCTTCAAAGATGCGCTCACAACTATCAAGCCAATCTTGAACTTCTGTAGCCGACTCCGTTCCGTGGAACGGCTTCCCACCAAGACTAGTATAATCCTTGTTAAGCTTGGCGAAATCGGCCCTAGGCGCCTGCACCGCTGCACCACCACCATTAACAGCATTAGGGACTGCTCCTTGCACTTCCCTAAGCATCTCTCTCATGAGGTTAGTAAACATCGTCCTCATCTCAGCAGCATCCCCATTATTAGCTCCTCTACCAGTACCCATCGTATATCGGCTCATCGTCCAATCTGTACAGAGAAAACGATTAACCCTCTTCTTTGTGGTGTCAGTGCAGTGCAACCCTATCTTTATCTATACTAGTAGTATATATATATATAGCTTTCCGAAAACCAAAATAATCACAAATACGCGCTCTCATATACGTGTACTATCTCTCCCTAGTGTCTTTCCCTAGGTGAACTATGCAACCTAGAGCTCTGATACCAAGTGTGACGGCCCGCCCCGCACCAGTCGACATTTCACTGAGATACGCTGTACTGATGTCCAACCAGCACGGAATCGTCGCCGAAAGAAAGGAAAAGGAAAGGGATTTGAAGAATTGAATTAGCACAGAACCTGTAACATATCTCACAGCGCATGGAATAAAATATAATAATAATATACTTGACATAAACATGTGAGACAGTGCATAAGCTGAAAATTGAATCAGAACCATTATAGCAGCGGAAATCCAAAATACAGCTTATTACAACTTAAAAATACTGTCTCTAAAGCAGAAAGGAAAGGTACACTACTAATGCCCGATGTAGTGACCAGCTGCGACACAGGGAGAATATCTATATATCATACGTAGAAGCCTCATGCTCATCTCCGGATCAGCTACTCGTGCATACCACCTAACCTGTCTCTAGTCTGCTCGTGTGAGCACCCAGAGTAATAAGAAGAGACATAAAACTCTGGGTCAGACAAAAGTCTAGTATGAGCGATAAGCAACTAAACAGAACAATAACAGGTATACTAAACCATACCTGAACCTGGACCTGCAACCAAAGAGTTAGCACTACATACTGTATAATACTCTAAGGTGCCTCAAAACAAGTGGTGTAAAGATACGGGAGTGGGGGTGTGCATGTCATAATGATAGCAAACAAATCAATCATAGCAACCATCCTCACATCTCTCACTCAGTGCGTAAAGCATACGATGTCCACCACTGTAAATTACTAGACTCATCGAAGTAGTGACGGAGTTCGACTCTGTACAACTACTGCTACAACCAAGCTTACCCACATGGAATCATGACCAAACCTTTTCAATGATCCCACTTCATTGGTACATAGCTACTTTTAGTCGTACCTAGGTCACTACATACTGTGACCCTGAATCCGTTCACATACTTCCCATACATAGTGATCCAAAGATACAGACATCGACAACTCCTTAGCACACGTCCCGCAGCAAAGCCCAATCATGAAGTGAACTCATTGGTTCCCAACTGGGTCCGGGATCCTGAGCTCTAACTTCCATTTGGACTACCTTTGCATCTCGGGTTATTGGTTTCCTCCTGTTCGGGTCGGTCGGTCAAGAACCTTTCATTCTGGTCGGTTTTCATCATCTCTACCCTGGTCGGTCGGTATTGCCCCCTGTTCGGTTGAACACTTCACCATTCCTGGTCGGTCGTACTTCACCATCCCTGGTCGGTCGAACACTTCACCATTCCTGGTCAGTCGTACTTCACCATTCCTGGTCGGTCGTACTTCACCATCCCTGGTCGTTCGAACACCTTCACCATTCCCGATCGGTCGTACTTCACCATTCCTGGTTGGTCGTACTTCACCATCCCTGGTCGGTCGAACACCTTCATACAGGGTCGGTCGTGATGTCCTCCTTCTATTGGGGTCGGTCGTGAGCTCGGTTCGGTCGGTCAAAACCCTCCCCTGGTCGGTCTAACTCGACCCGAAGAAAACCTGCACCATTTCAGCAAGCTATTTTCGCCTCTCGACGGCGTTTTCAACCATTCTAACTTTATAATGCAATCATAAATCATGTCAAACAGTCATAGCAACATATGGGACAGACCACAAACACCAAAACATAAATCATAGCATGTGAAATAGATCAAACATACCCTAAAACCATATTTTTCCCTTAAGCATGTTCAAGCAAACTTAATGATAGAATTAACAAAATTTAACCGAATTAGCCAATTTTTCTAACAGAGGTCTAAAATAATATTTTAGAATTTATAAATATTTTTCCAGATTTTTAACATGCATAAATTCGCTAATTTCCACTAATCACCCCTTAATCCCCCAAATTCCGGGATTTGCAAAATTAGTCGAAATTAACCCAAATTCATATCAGAGGCATAAAATGATGTTTTAGAATTTTAGGAATTTTTCTAGATTTTTCTGAGTTATAGTTTCACTAATCTTCGCTAATTACCCTAATTAGCCGTAATTAGTGTAAAACAAAGCAAATCACTCACCTTTGCCACAATTTAACTTTCAGAACAGAAACTCCTCTGATATAGATCCAATCTCTATGTGTTCCAGCAGCTCTATTCCAAATCCTATGCTAATTCGCCTTGATTTGATGTAGTTTTGCTTAATCTTTGATTAGAAAGTGATTAGAGGTGATTTGGAATGATTCTAGATGTTGGAGGCCATGACTAGGGTTGAGGAAAATAAGTGGCGGCTGGAAAAATGAAGTAAAAACCGAAATCCTAACCCTAGCAGCCCTTAAATACCACTAATCCCGAAATCCCCCAATGGGCCTAATTACTAACTACCCGGTTAAGCCCAATTAAGCTGTTTTTCACCATCTGAAACTTGTTTCAGCCATATCTCCCAAAGGGTGAGTCCGTTTGGCTAATGTGACAACTCTACGGAAAGAGAAACCATCATCCGGAGCCAATGGAAGTGGTTTCAGGTCAAAATTCCTTTCCAGTCAAAAGTTATGGCCAAAACAGTGCCAACTAGGGGTAATATGATCATTTAAAAATCGGGAAAAATCATAAACGTGGGAAATGACCCCAATAGTCGTCTCCCAAAGTTACATGACCATACGACTTTGTATGTGAAAGAAATAAATATCCTACAATCCTATGATGCGTAGAATACGGGTCATTACAGTGCGTAAGACTGGCTAATGAATATGCGCATGTTTTTTTTTTTTTTTGGTTATGAACACAACACTGAATGCATGAAATAAATGCCTGAAAGCCTACTGAATGATTTGCGGTTTGTGATATCACTTCAATTCTTCCTTAAATTCGAGTTCAATGACCACTCAATCAATTTCTACTTGAAATTCATCAACAGCGGCTACGAGAAAGAACTGCTACCACAAAATCCCAGTGAAGATGAGGACTGTGAAGGTAGGGTTGAAAGTGGGGAAGAAGTTTTCTGGTTGCTCCATGTGGCTAGTAAGTATAAATTAGGTTCGTTGGTTGCTTTATCGATTATCATATCTTTAAGTGATGTTTTAACCGAGAATTTAAGATATGTGCAGAATTACGATTGTGGGTATTTTATATGGCATGATAAAGTGTATGAAATCAACAACAATGCTGAATTGGATGGTACTACTGTTAAATTGATGGAAAAAGAATAGACATATCACAATTGCTCATGGAAAAGAAGACAACTGAAGAAAAGACACTGAAGCAAAAGAAAAAGGGGGCAAAAGCCGAAGAATTTGTTGTAGATATGAAGGAAGAGTTTTCCCTAATGTGCATTGAATGCGCAAATACGAGAAAGGAGAAAAACTCTTTACAACAGCTTCAGCTATGTCCTGGATCATGTTTGGAGTTCTTTTGTGTGTTGCTGTAGCAATGTAGAGCCGTGAAGTAATATGAAATAGCATGCATGGACAGTTTTTCAAGTATAATTTTAAGTTTTGTCACATTGTGGATTAGTGATAATTTTCGCCACATTGTCTAATTGTTTACTTAGTATACACTTGTATACAAACTGTGCCTCTGTTATACTATGTATACACATTGTATACACTTGAATGCACATTGTTTAAATTAGTATACACTTGTATCCACATTATGCCTCTATTATGTAACTCAGTTATGTAAATGAAACGCAAATGCAAATGAAACTCAGTTATGTTTAGATCAGTATACACTTGCATACACATTGTTTTGATCGGTTATGTAGCTCAGTTATGTTTAGATCAGAATACACTTGTATACACATTGTGCCTCTGTTATGTAACTCAGTTATGTAAATGAAACGAAAATGCAAATGAAACTCAGTTATGTTTAGATCAGCATACACTTGTATACACATTGTTTAGATGTAATGACCCGGATTCTTATGGGTTAATTTTAAATATTTAATACGGATTTAAATATTGGGTGGATAATATAAATGGAATTTTATATTAAGTTATCAATTTAATAATCGATTTCGATTTAATATTGAATATATTAAATTGACGAATACGAAAACAATAAATAAATTCGAAGTTAAAACTGAATCGAAATGATTCAGATAATCAACGTCAGTTCTGTTTGAATATAAAAGCGATAATAATAATTTTATTATCGAAGAATTTATTTGTTTTAAATTTAAAATATATAGATTAAAATTAATATCTTCTACAGACGATCGAATTTGACTTCGTGACCCATCCCAGTGTGTCCGGAATATTGGTATTGATCGTCAGTTGTTGGGTTCAGTACAAAGCTCAGGATCAAGGGTTACGTAAATTTTAAGGATACAGATTTTTAATTAAAATAAATTAAAATAAAATATCTTTGTTTGTGGACAATAACAAAACAACAAGGAGAAGAGGGAATTGCCTTGTTGTTCCATCCTTATACCGCACCCTTCCTCTTTAAAAACCACGATCCCCTCTCTCTTATTTTCCTTCTTCAGAAACGCAGATCAGAATCAAATCGCGAGTTCAAGGTAGTCTCGGGGTCAAGCTCGACCTAGAAGCTACTGCGACAGGGAGATAAGGACACGCGAGATGGGGATTCGATCAGAATTGGGGGTGCGATACAAACTAGGGTTGTCGCGATGAGATTCCGGTGCCACTAAGAAATAGTAGGTGAAGCTCGATGTGGAGGTGGCTGTTGCGATTTCGGTGAAGTCGCGATTGACTGTAGGTGTCAAGGTTGAACCAAACAACGTGATTTTTCTAGGGAGGTTAAAGGTCAGAGATTTTCACCTTTTATTCCCTCCCTTTTTCACGATGTCGAGGTCAGTAAGGGAACTCCAATATGGGTTTCAAGGCAGAGGGCGAGACCAGTCAGTGAGGGAAGGGCGATGCTGTTTTAGGTAGAAATGGTGAACTGTTTGTAGGTGTGGTGGCTGTTGTATGGTTAGTGCAGTGGGAAACAATGCCGAGGAGCTTTAAAAAGGGAAATGCAGTTCAGTTTTCTTACTGTGGATGTGAGGATATGGTTTGGTGTTGGCAAGAAGAGGTGGAGTTTGGAAAGTAGAAGCCGACAATGTTAATTCGGTTTCAGTGATGGACAGTTGTATGAAGTCAGAGTTCAGTCCTTTGGAGTATGAAGGAGATCTAACAATAAGGTAATAAAATAAATTGTCTCACAGTTAATTAATAATGTTTAAGTATTTATGTAATATACATAACTTGAATAATAATAATATAATTATATTATATGATATCAGATATAGCAGAAACACTACGATGGATTCATGTAGACGAAGAGTATTGGAGGAGTTCGGTCTGAGTAAAGCAGTGGAGTGTTTGGGGCAATAGCAATTTTGGTGTGATATTCAGTGATGGATTCGAGACCGGGTTATCGAATGGGTGTTGTGGTAAAATATAATTAAGGTAAAAAGTTAATTCAATTAATTAGTAATGTCAAATTATATATATATAGTGTATAACTTGTAAAAATAACGATACCGTTATATGATTTCAGACTCAACCGAACTCAAGTACGTTAAAGGAGTATTTACAATATTTAAGCATATGAAATGGATTTGGAGTTTTCCGAAGTTAAATGAAATTTAAATCGAACGTCCTTCGATTTTATCGCGAATAAAATCTGGTGAGTAAATCTCACTCACCTTATTTAGAATTATTTTTATTCGTTAAAAATAATTGTTGTTGCTTGTTTTGAATGTTGTCTGGTTGATTTAAATGGGTTGACTATTATATATATATATATATATATATATATATATATATTGGGTTGATGATTGGAATGTTCCCACGGTCTCATTAGCGGATGCCCGCAGTTTCATAGCGGATGATTTCCCTATACGCCCCACAAATATATATTAGCGGATGACCTTCATACCGTGATGTCCTGCCTCGAAGCAGGATGAGTATTACTATGTTGACTAACGTTTGTGGGTACAGGAAAACAGGTTCGAGGAATCCGACTGGATTCCTCAAAAATATATTATCTGTTTGTTTATTTGTTTGCATATATACTGTCATATATGATGTGTTAGAAATCACGTGATTTGATAACTGACTGTTTGGGGTATTTAAATATCACTAGGGCTTGAATATTGATTTATAAAAATATCGAAAAAGGGTGTTTGAGATTTAAAAAGGGAATTCTATTTTTATAAATAGAATTTGAATTTTTAATGAACTATAGCAAATATTAACTTGTTTTGAATATATATAAAACAAGTATTGAATTTATAAACTTTGATTACAAATTTATAATGTTGGATTTGAATTGAATTTATAAACTCTGTTTATAAATTTAAAATGTGGGATTTGAATTGAATTTATAAACTTTGTTTATGAATATATAATGTGGGATTTTAAGTGAAGTTATTAAACGTTGTTTATAAATAATGCATAGAATTGAATTTGAAATTTAAATATTGAAGATTCAAATAGAATTGAAATGAAATTTGAATAAAGAGAATTCAAATAGATTTGAATATAGAATTTGAAAAGAGAATTCAAATAGAATTGAATATAGAATATGAAAAGAGAATTCAAATAGAATTGAATTGGAATTTGAATATAGAAATCGATAAGGAAACGAGCTTAAAAATAGATTTAGATTTGGTTTATAAGTAAGTTAAAATATATTTGAACATGTTATACTCAAATATGAAGGAGAAATAGGTAAACTAGTTAATTTGTAAATCAATTAACGAACTAAGTTAAAACGATTGTATTAAGTTAAAACGATTGGATTAAGTTGAAATGAATTAGAAATGCATGGATATACATGAGACATGTTTGGAATAAAGTATAGAAGTGAAATAGATAGAGTGCTCGACAAAAAGCTATGTATTTAATTCATATATGAGATTTTATGCGCCGTATCGGCAAGCCACTTGGCTTTTTCTTTTTCTTTTGGATTGGTGAGGGACATGGGAGGCTATTTGAAATATTCCGATGCTTCCGGTACAAAGGAGGTTATGGCGATTTTTTCCGAGAATTTAAGGAGTTAGAATATTTTTAAGACAATTTGATAGCTAGAAATCAACGTATCGATATATATATATATATATAAGTCGATAAGGAAACGAACTTAGAAATAGAATAGTGTAATAAAAAAGGAAGACTAGGAATAAAATCTCATAAGAATTGAAAGAGAAAGAGTATACGTGTTTAAAAGTGAATATGTAATTGTATGGTATTGATTATTCGAATAAGTAGTCATATCTGTTTTGACGTTATAAATGTTATTCAGTCAAGTTCCGAGAGGTAGTTATACCCCAACTTGATTGATTTCATTATTAACAAATAAATATTAAGATTTCAGGCTCGAAGTCAATGTTGGATAAGAGTTAGTTGAATATAGTATTTGGGTTGTCGTAACGATGTTTTTACACAACATCCGTTTTAACCCAAATAAGTGTAAACTTGGAAATAGAATAATAAATATTCCCTGGGTATGGAAATAAACGAGATCAGGAAAGAGATAAATAATTGGAATATTTTCCAATTATAACTAGCATATATTTTCTAAAGTTTAGAAAATAAAGGAAGGCGATATTCGGAAATGTTTTCCTAATAACGTAAAAGGCAATATGGTTATTAAAAATATTTGGTTAACAAATATTGATAAAGAAATAGAGAAGTGATTTAGTTAATGGAATATTAATTAGGGGCTCAGTGATTGTTTGATAATTGGATGAACACTTGTTTTCTTCGATAGTTAAATCATCGACTATCGAAACACTTGTTTTTATTTGATAGTTAAATCACAGACTATCGAAGTTTTGACCATCATTGTCAATATGGAGAGACAGTTGGATTATTATCCAAAGAAACACTCAGTATTGGCATAAGCGTTGCGAATCATATATGCCAAAGAAAATTGAAGACGGAGTAAAGTGCAAGGGATATTGTATAAAGTCTTAGATAACAGTGCCTAAGATGGATGTACTGAAAGTACCTTCGGTTCATCCTGTTCCTGGATGACTTGTATGGATGAATGTCTGACAGGGTATTTCCAGAAAGGTCACATACAATGTTTTCTTCAACCGTACCAAGAGTGGAAGCGGAGAAGGAAACTTCTTTAGCTAACACGTAATGTACTGTTGTAGACGTCAATTAGTGATTTTCGATGGATCTGACAATGTGGCATTCGAAGTGAATCTGATGTGATGATAAAGCGTAACCTCAACCCCCATCAACCGGTAAATGACAGAAATCGGGCAGGCAGCATGGCTATGTAGGTCGCACCTATTAGGGTGTATAATCACCTGATCTAGAGTTTCATTTACTTCTAAAAATCAATTGTTGATGCTGTCCCATTCGAGAAATGGTTGCTGATCCCAATCGTTGGTGATATACATTCGATACACTCAAGCAAAATGAGTGGTCGGTCATGTGTGGCTGAGTTGCAAGATGTTCTTATTGAACTCGGTGTATTCTCCTCTAGAGATGTAACATCGGAAGGTGGTTCCATACCTTATCATAGTTGGAAATCCATTTCCCAATACATGCTTGCGGTTTTGATTGTATATTATATATGTGGAATGTGAGATGCAAATGTTCCACTAGATTGTTATTTACTTGATTTAGACATTATTATAATATCAAAAGAGTTTTGATATAAAGATTATCGTTACTTTCAAAGGGATTTTGAAAGTTAAATCAAGTATTTGGATTCTCATAAGGGAAAAACCCGTTCCGTGTTATACGGCGTGGTCTTATGAGATATCATTTAGTTTCTGAAACTGTTATAAGCTGTTTACTCATACCAGTCCCATGACTAACCCAGAGTTTATTTTGTTTTGTTCTACCTAAACTCTTGGGTGCCTAAATTTGTACGGGCATTCAAGTAGTTCAAGATTTTACAGATCCATCTAAAGGAAGAGCAGGAGGCTTCAGCGTTAGTGACATAGAGTTTTATTCCGCTGTGTTGTAAGTATTGTACTCTGATAAGTGTATGTTATACAGTTGAAATTTTGTATTTCAAAAGTTATGATATATTATATTTTTGTTCCACTGCAATGTGAGATTATGTGTTGTTATGTCTGTTCTTCTTCTACCTCTTTCTTCTAAAAAAAAATGATTCGTATTTTTGTGATATTTGGGTTGGACGTATGATGTATATAGTCAACTCTGATGTTATGGCTTTGCGGGTTGATACAGTGGTATCAGAGCTTAGGTTGAGCGAATACCTAGGCTTGTTGGAATGTGCTCATTAGAGATAGGATCAGTAGTATCCTAGAATGAGTTGCGTCTATATATATACGTGAAAGCGTATTTGTTATTTGATGTAAAAACTGTTTTATATTGTGTTGACTAGTCTATTAAGTGAATTATGAATTTTGATCGAATCTTGGGACGCCACGATGTCGATAGGAGTTTATAAACACTTGAACAGAAGATTGGACGCGATATTATTTTTAAATAGTTGAGTTGATTGTTAGGATTATAATCGAATTAGATTATAAAATAGAAATAGTTATATATAACCAATAGAATTTGTATAAGAATGAAATATATACAAATGAGATGAATTAAAATTGAATTCAAACAAGAATTCAGAATTTAAAATCCTGGGAGTTTGGAAAATATTTTTCTAAATGGAGTTTGAAAGAAATATAGCACTGAACTCACTTCAGTGGCTAATAAATAATTTTGATGATGGTCGCAACATCATCAATGTTCATTTTCGAGTTTCTAAGTGATGGATTCCTACCTTAGAAAAGATTTTGATGGAAATTTGTTTGAAAAGAAAACAAGTTGTTTGAAAATTCAAATGTTTTGAATTTGAGATGGATATAAATATATGTATATATTTATATTACTTCAAAGGAGTTTTGAAATAAAACCCTGGGAATTTGAAAGATTGAAATTAAATTTAATTTAAGTAAGTTAAATGGATCGAAATAAATAAATTGAGTAAAATCAATGTGAATGAAATATGAATTGGGTGTGAATAAGGGAAAAACCAAAAGAGTTAAAAAGAAAATATATTTGTAAAACATATATAAAGGAATTATATTTGTAACACAAATACAAAGGAAGTTATGTGCAAACAAATAGAAGGAGAGATATTTGTAAAAACATTTACAAACAGAATTTAAAAGGAAATATTTGTAAAACATTTACAAATAGATTAAATGGAAATATTTATTTATAGAAAATAAATAGAATTTTATAAATGAGATATATATTTGTTAAATAAATAGAATTTAATCAAAGGAATATTTAGAAGATGAATAGAAAATGGAAATCTGTTTTTAACAGATAAATAGAAAAGATTAATTTATAAATAACAGTTTATAAATTAAATTAAATATTTATCATTCGATAAATGGAATATATAAGTCTGAACTTATATAGAGGAGAGATATTGGTCTTTAACACCGGTAGTTTTAAATAGAAGTGGTACACAACACTTGTATAAGTGAAGTAACGTTATTAAATAGAACATTTATAAAGTGAAGAACCATTACTAAAAGTAAATCTTTATAAATGAATAAACATTATCCAATAGGAGTTATTCGAATAAAATAAATCGATTAGAGTTAGAATAAATCGAGAAGAGTAAGAATTAACCAGTTAGGGTTAATCAGTTAGGATTAATCCGTAGAGTTAATTGAATATTAGTTATTCAATTAGAATTTATCGAATATTTGTTATTCAAATTAATAGTTAACCAGGTAGAGTTAATTGAACATAGTTAATCGAATTAGGATTTAACTGAATGTTAGTTATTCAATTAAAGTTGATCGAATGTAGTTATTGAAATAGAGTTAGTCAAACATAGTTACTCAGGATAAGTTGCCATTTCGTACGACTGCTAGCGTAATTCACAGGGCTGCAGATAGCCTAGGGCGGTCGGATGTTTCCTGAGGGAATCAGGCGTAACAATTGTGATCGCTGCGATCTAGAGTCAAGCAAATGGAGTTAAATCAAATAATAGTTTTTCGAAGTGAGGAGTTTATCGAATATAGTTTATTCGAATAGAATAAAAAGAGTTACCGAATATAGCTTATTCGGAAGGAGTTAAGTGAAAAGAGCTAATCAAATAGGGTTAATCGATAAGAGTTAAATCCAATGGACTTAATTGACAAGAGTAAATTGAATAGAGTGAATCGAATATAGTTTATTCGAAGAAAGGTTTTCAAATCTAGTTATTCGAAAGAGAGATTATCGAATATAGTTATTTGAAGGGAGGAGTTATCGAATAGGGATTTATTCGAAAGAGAGTTACGTAAGGAAGTTTAAAATGTTGAGTATGAACATAAATAAGTTTTGAAAAGATAAATGGGTTTGTAGCAATTTTTCTACCTTAGCAATTTCGAGGACGGAATTATTTTAAGTGGGGAAGATTGTAATGACCAGGTTTCTTATGGGTTAATTTTAAATATTTAATACGGATTTAAATATTGGGTGGATAATATAAATGGAATTTTATATTAAGTTATCAATTTAATAATCGATTTCGATTTAATATCGAATATATTAAATTGACGAATACGAAAACAATAAATAAATTCGAAGTTAAAACTGAATCGAAATGATTCAAATAATCAGTGTCAGTTCTGTTTGAATATAAAAGCGATAATAATAATTTTATTATCGAAGAATTTATTTGTTTTAAATTTAAAATATATCGATTTAAATTAATATCTTCTACAGATTATCGAATTGGACTTTGTGACCTATCCCAGTGTGTCCGGAATAGTGGTATTACCCTAAGATCGTCAGTTGTTGGGGTCAGTAAGAAGCTCAGGATCAAGGGTTATGTAAATTTTAAGGATACAGATTTTTAATTAAAATAAATTAAAATAAAATATCTTTGTTTGTGGACAATAACAAAACAACCAGGAGAAGAGGGAATTGCCTTGTTGTTCCATCCTTATATCGCACCCTTCCTCTTTAAAAACCACGATCCCCTCTCTCTTATTTTCCTTCTTCAGAAACGCAAATCAAAATCAAATCGCGAGTTCAAGGTAGACTCGGGGTCGAGCTCGACCTAGAAGCTACTGTGACAGGGAGATAAGGACACGCGAGATGGGGATTCGATCAGAATTGGGGGTGCGATACAAACTAGGGTTGTCGTGATGAGATTCCGGTGCCACTAAGAAATAGTAGGTGAAGCTTGATGTGGAGGTGGCTGTTGCGATTTCGGTGAAGTCGCGATTGACTGTAGGTGTCGAGGTTGAATCTGACAACGCGATTTTTCTAGGGAGGTTAAAGGTCAGAGATTCGCATCTTTTATTCCATCCCTTTTTCACGATGTCAAGGTCAGTAAGGGAACTCCAGTATGGGTTCAAGGCAGAGGGTGAGACCAGTCAGTGAGGGAAGGGCGATGCTGTTTTAGGTAGAAATGGTGAACTGTTTGTAGGTGTGGTGGCTGTTGTATGGTTAGTGTAGTGGGGAACAATGCCGAGGAGCTTCAAAAAGGGAAGTGCAGTTCAGTTTTCTTACTGTGGATGTGAGGATATGGTTTTGTGTTGGCAAGAAGAGGTGGAGTTTGGAAAGTAGAAGCCGACAATATTAATTCGGTTTCAGTGATGGACAGTTGTATGAAGTCGGAGTTCATTCCTTTCGAGTATGAAGGAGATCTAACAGTAAGGTAATAAAATAAATTCTCGCACAGTTAATTAATAATGTTTAAGTATTTATGTAATGTACATAACTTGAATAATTATAATATGATTATATTATATGATATCAGATCTAGCAGAAACACTACGATGGATTTATGTAGACGAAGAGTATTAGAGGAGGTCGGTCTGAGTAAAGCAGTGGAGTGTTTGGGGCAATAGCAATTTTGGTGTGATATTTAGTGATGGATTCGAGATCGTGTTATCGAATAGCTGTTGTGGTAAAAGATGATTAAGGTAAAAAGTTAATCCAATTAATTAGTAATGTCAAATTATATATATATATATATATATATATATATATAGTGTATAACTTGTAAATATAACGATATTGTTATATGATTTCAGACTCAACCGAACTCAAGTACGTTAAAGGAGTATTTGCAATATTTAAGCATACGAAATGGATTTGGAGTTTCCGAAGTTAGATGAAATTTAAATCGATCGTCCTTCGATTTTATCGCGAATAAAATCTAGTGAGTAAATCTCACTCACCTTATTTAGAATTATTTTTATTCGTTAAAAATAATTGTTGTTGCTTGTATTGAATGTTGTCTGGTTGATTTAAATATATTAGTTATTTAGGGTTGACTATTATGTGTATATATATATATATTGGGTTGATGATTGGATTGTTCCCGCAGTCTCTTTAGCGGATGCCCGCAGTTTCATAGCGGCTAATTTCCTTATACGCCCCACAAATATATATTAGTGGATGACCTTCATACCGCGATATCCTGCCTCGAAGCAGGATGGGTATTACTATGTTGACTAATGTCTTTGGGTGCAGGAAAACAGGTTGGAGGAATCCGACTGGATTCCTCAAAAATATATTATCTGTTTGTTTATTTGTTTACATATATACTATCATATATGATGTGTTAGAAATCCCGTGATTTGATAACTGGCTGTTTGGGGTATTTAAACATCACCAGGGCTTGAATATTGATTTATAAAAATATCGAATAAGGGTATTTGAGATTTAAAAAGGGAATTCTATTTTTATAAATAGAATTTGAATTTTAAATGAACTATAGAAAATATTAGCTTGTTTTGAATATATATTAAACGAGTATTGAATTTATAAACTTTGTTTATAATTTTATAATGTTGGATTTGAATTGAATTTATAAACTCTGTTTATAAATTTAAATTGTGGGATTTGAATTGAATTTATAAACTTTGTTTATAAATATATAATGTGGGATTTTAAGTGGAGTTATAAATGTTGTTTATAAATAATGCATAGAATTGAATTTGAAATTTGAATATAGAAGATTCAAATATAATTGAAATGAAATTTGAATAAAGAGAATTCAGATAGATTTGAATATAGAATTTGAAAAGAGAATTCAAATAGAATTGAATATAGAATTTGAAAAGAGAATTCAAATAGAATTGAATTGGAATTTGAATATAGAAGTCGATAAGGAAACGAGCTTAAAAATAGATTTAGATTTGGTTTATAAGTAAGTTAAAATATATTTGAACCTGTTTTACTCAAATATGAAGGTGAAATAGGCAAACCTGTTAATTTGTAAATCAATGAACGAACTAAGTTAAAACGATTGTATTAAGTTAAAACGATTGGATTAAGTTGAAATGAATTAGAAATGTATGGATATACATGAGACAGGTTTGGAATAAAGTATAGAAGTGAAATAGATAGAGCGCTCGACAAAAAGGTATGTATTTAATTCATATATGAGATTTTATGCGCCGTATCGGCAAGCCGCTTGGCTTTTTCTTTTTCATTTGGATTGGTGAGAGCCATGGGAGGCTATTTGAAATATCCCGATGCTCCCTGTACAAAGGAGGTTATGACGAATTTTTCCGGGAATTTAACGAGTTAGAATATTTTTTAGAAATCAACGTATCGATATATATAAAAGTCGATAAGGAAACGAACTTAGAAATAGAATAGTGTAATCAAAAAGGAAGACTAGGAATAAAATCTCGTAATAATAGAAAGAGAAACTGTATACGTGTTTAAAAGTGAATAAGTAATTGTATGGTATTGATTATTCGAGTAAGTAGTCACATATGTTTTGACGTTATAAATGTTATTCAGTCAAGGTCTGAGAGGTAGTTATAACCTAACTTGATTGATTTCATTATTAACAAATAAATAGTAAGATTTCAGGCTCGAAGATTGTTAGACCCAAAAGTGGTTCTAACACCCAAATTGATTAAAAGCAAAATGAAATGAGATAAAAATAAAATTGAACACACAGAATTTATAGTGGTTCGGCGAAGAAATGCCTACGTCCACTTATCTTTTACTATATTCAATGATTCAGTTGCAAATACAATGTAAGATTCACTTGATTCCACTCACAAATCACTTATATTCACTCAATTGACTAAAACAAATAATGAAAGATGATTTGGATTCTCCGGGAGTACTGGATTTCGGACTATGGAGGTGGTTGAATTCTCGAAGTGCCAGAAGAAAGATCCTTTTCTTTGTCTCCAAACGGGGTATTTATAGGTGTGAATTTGCTCAAAACCCGATTCGGATCGGAGCCACGTGTCGTCTATCCCATTAGCTTCGGGTTCGGATGAATTATTATGTTGACAACACATCAGAGTAATGAACGTTATGGGTAGGAACTGGTCATAGCCTATCCGGATATCCAGGCGCTTTTGCTGGAGAATGATATGGAAAATGGGCTCGGGTCGGAGACACACACATAAGGGGTTCGGATCGGGATACCCGATCCGACCCGGATTGGCTTGGAGGCAACGCTCTCTCTTCTTTAATCTACTCCGCTCTGCTCCGACCAATCTCTGTAGCAATTGGGTGGCTTTCCGATCCATCTTGAAGAATACTGCCCTCCGATCCGAACACGCGCTCTCCGCCTTCAAAAGCAATAGCTCACCGATCCGAACAGGAGATTTTATCCGCTCCGAACCGATACGTTGCTTTGACCCGATCCGAACGATTGTAGCTGTCCGATCTAGGTTGTAATGTCTTCTCCGATCCGAACCGAAGTCTTCTAATTAAAAATGCTCTTCAATGTCTGATATCTTGACTTTGTGTTGCCTAGTTCACAAAGTAGGCTAACACTTTGCCCCCTCAAAGGATGCTTCTGTTGGAAACGGAGCATGCTTTGATTGCTGTTGCACGACGCCTTCATCTTTCCCTCTGAATCCACACGCCCAGCTGTTGTACTGCATCCTGTTCGGTTCGGATTCCGACCCAAACGGATTTCTTGTTCGGGTTCCGACCCGGACGGATCTTCTTCTTCCTATACTCTTCAATGGATTAGTGGGCCAAACTGCGTCATTGGGCTTTTCGAGCCGGTCCGATCGGGAATACGAATAGTCAGCTTGTTTTTTATATAAATTTACTTCACTTTTCTTCCTTTCTTTCATTTACTGTTCCTGCTCATCCGAACCGATTCCACATCGAAACTTTACTCTTTCCAAGAAACTCCAAAATTCTCGCTTCAATCTTTGAATCAAATACATAGGTAGCCTTATAATCTTGAATCTCATTGCCATAATTGTTTTTAATTTATAACCGCAGTTAAGATAAACGATTCTAGCAAGGTAATTGACTGATTCCATCGTCATGGCTTCCTTCATCCTCCGCCTTCGTCGTTAATGGCATCGACGCCATTTCGAGGCGTTGGAGGAGGGTACTGAGACTCGTTGTTGAATACTTGAGTGCTTACTTACTTGATTTTAATTAAGGCTTGGGATATCGAGTTGGGTTCACTACTTAAGAGGAGGAAGAGGAAGAAAATTGAAGGAGATCGGTTCGGGTGGGGGAGCAGTAGGAGAAAAAGGGAAAGAGAGAAATTCACAGAGCTGGACCGGGTCAGAGCAATAGGACAAAGAAATGGGACTTACTTTGTTTGACCGGGTCGGGTCGGATCTATGAATAAAAATGGAGGTCAAGATTTATGCGCTCGGATCGGACCGGGTTGTGAAACAAAAGAGAGAATAGGTGCATGGTTATTCAGGTTAATCCGACCCGCCCCGAAAGTCAATCCCCGAACTGATCCGAATTTATCTCTGAGAGTGTGAGCCTTTGCTCATCCGATCTGAACCTGGTGTCTGCATCCGAACCGAAAACTACTCAATCTAAAACACAAACTTTCGTCCAACTATTTAAAAGATATTACTTCCAACTTCATGAACAGTTAGGATAGTGCCTTGCAGACATAAATGAACATTAAGAACTACTCTGATTATCACTTTCTCTTCAAAGTTTCGTCTTACATTGTTGCACTTTTACTTTGCATTTCTCACATTCGCTGCACATATTTTAGTTCACACACATACACAGGGGGGTACGGGCTAATTTACTCTAATCCGTGCTATTGCTTCTTCAATAGTTCTATGACAATGAGACCCAGACGCTCTTCCAGACTAGCTAAGAGGAAAGAAGCCCCAGAAACCTCTAACAAAATCACTCTCGAGGATATATCTTCTTCTTCGGATCCAGAATGGGACAGTGAGGGTCCAGACTACGGGGTTGGAAATCGAGAAAGCAACGAGGCGTCTTCAGAGAACGAAGTTTTTCTGGGCTTTGAGGAGGAAGGAGGGATCGGTGACGATCGAGCCCCTGACGAATTTGAATCGGCCATTATATTGGAATCACCTCCAGACTCCGTTGAATCGACAATCGACAACGATCGACTTATTCGAATTTGCTTAAAGTATGGAATAATGAAAAGGGACACTCTAGTGCCTTCACGCTCTGACCGTCCCCACAACCCTCTAGAAGGATATATGACGGTCACTCGATTGATGTGCATGGTCGGCGCCATTCCTCCATTCTCTCCCTTCATCGTTGACTTTTTAAGACAAATGTGGATTGCCCCCATGAAATTGCACCCCAATTCATATGCCTATTTGCACACCTTGTACATAGCATATCGTGAAATCTTAGGCATAGAGCTCACGTTCGATGACGTTCACTTCTTCTATAATTTCAAGCATCGGACTCGAGAGACTCCATCTTTCTGCTACTTTGAGTCAGTTCCAAAAAGGAAGATAATCTCTACACCATTCAGCAGTAAAGTTGGAGATTCCAGACTAGAATGGTTCTACGTGAAGCGACAGCCTGGATGCGCCAGGAGGTGGACAAAATCAAGTAAAGCACTGATTTTCTAAATCTGGGCTCTACACACTTGAATCATCACCTTGACTTGTTTTCCTTTTTGTTTGCAGTCGACAACCCCAAACAGATATCAGATCAGGTGTTCTTTGACCGGATGCACCGACTTCTTAATGGTGATCAAAAGTTCTTGACTATCGACGAAGCCCTTAAAGACGAATACCTTCACTTTCATGGGCTGTTATCTGTTTTTCGTAGCATTGGTCACGGGACGGTTCCATACGCATACATTCCCCCAGTGGAGGTAGTCCCAGAGACAGGAGAAGGCTCAGGAGTTCCTACAGCGCCTCTTCTAACTTCACCTTCTCCATCTTCTACACAAGTTGATGAATTGGCTAATCTGGCCGAACAACATCGTGAAGGATATATTGCCCCCGAGGAAACTACTTCTCTAGAAAAGTCAAAATCCTCCCAAGAGTCACCACTTCATGCTTCCGAGGGGGATGTCCCTAGTACCGATGAGCAAATATTTCAGGGTTTGGGGGATCTCCCCTTACCTGAGACTATATACACTTCAGAGGATTTCAGGAAGGATCCTTTAGTCTTCACTTCTTCTGAAGAGACCACTCCCGCTAAGGCCAAAGAGCCTGCCCGTACTAGTCTAGCTTCAGACTCGGGTTGGTTGGGGGGAAACACACCACTTAGGATACACTTTATATAACGGCATTAGCATTCATTGCACCTCTTTCCTCGTGAATCCATTAATTCTAAATTTCGTTCATTTTATCGTGCAGGTACGATGTCTCGATCCTACTACGATATAAGAAAGCTTCGTCGCAGCATGTCCAATTCTCCTCAGGATGTCGAGTATGATCGCCGGGATGATCGTGGTAGGGAGGAGAGAAGACCTTTTGATCCCTATCGTTCTCGACCCTCACGTTCCCGCTCACCAGTTCGACCGGAACAAGAGAAATATAAGGGCTATCCAAGCCGCAGGGAAGAGGACAGACCACCATCTAAAGACTCCACTTCTTCCCATGAAAAGCGCAGCAGAGAGAGAACTCCTCCAAAAGAAACAGGGTCTCGAAGCAAGCACAAGGTCCCTGCTACTAAACGACCTAGGACAGACAAAGAGACTACTGAATCCTCTTCACACAGGGACACCGAATTATCGATCCCCGCTCCTCCCCCACTAGATGCGGAAACTGCAGTAAAGCGGGCATATTTGGTGGAGCAATTTCGCGAGCACTACTTCAAGACTTTGACCTTTTTACCTGCTCTTGAACCTATTTCTTCTAAGTGGGCAGATGAGGCCAAAGCAAAGATTGATGCGGTGGAAAAACAATATACTGAGATGTTCATATATTCACGCAATCTTTCTAGAATCATCCGCACTCTAATCACAAATACTGATTCAATGCAAAAGACCGCGGAGGAGGATGCTAAGGCCTTAAAAGCTCTAGGAAAAGATTTGGAAGACACTCAAGCTCAGCTAGCGGTCGCTCAAAGGGACGCTTCTAATTTCAAACAACAATTCGAGGACATGCAAAAGCGTTATCACGACTTGCTTGAATCTCACACTCAGGAGCGCTCTGAATTAAAAAAGCAAGCTGACGAGGTCAAATCAGAAGCTGCTAAGACACGCCTTGCTTATGCTGAGCTTGAACGAAAAAACGCCGAGTTAGCAAAGAGGAGTGCTGAATTAGAAAAGAAGAATGCCGACTTGGCTTCAAAGCTGTTGGAGGCAGAGAACAGGGCTGCCCTGGCCGAGGGCAATGTGGAATGTGCTATTAAATCTGCGGAGGAAGCCCGCAAGCAACTATCAGAGGCGGAGGCTGATATTCAGGGTTTCAGCGAACTAATGATTGAATTCTTCGCACATATTATTCGTCGCCGAAACATTTCTTGGATCGAGGATTATCCATCCACTCTAGTTCAAGTATGGAATCAGATCGTCGAGTGGGAAAAAGAGGAACTTAAGGTCGATTCCCTCGATGAAGATAAACTAATGGAGAAATACTTGAGGGATGATGAACCAGAGCGCCTAGCTGAAGGGTGCCGCCTTATTGCTGAGGCCATGGAAGAAGAGAGACGGAAGTCTAAACAAAAAACTGTTCTCGAAGCTGGTTCCTCTTCTTCTGCCCCTGCAACTTCTGAAGTAGAGGGGTATGATCCTGAAAATCCGGGAATTCCCCGA
The DNA here is from genome assembly GCA_030737875.1 of Allium sativum. NCBI lineage: Eukaryota > Viridiplantae > Streptophyta > Magnoliopsida > Asparagales > Amaryllidaceae > Allium > Allium sativum. The sequence goes on from CM060926.1 coordinate 443,488,246, forward strand.
ACAACTCTGCTATCCCCTATTCCTGAAACAACACCAGAGGTAGTAGCCACCCCAGCAGAAAAGTCTTCGGAAGGTATCCCTACATTTTCTCCTCAATTTGCCAAGGCTATTTCTACCTTTCGCCATGTGATTGAACAATCGATGAAAGACCCATTGTTTTCGCCTGAGTTGATAACTGTTACTTCTCATTCTGTAGGTGTTGAATCATCCGTAAAGACAGATGTGTCTCAGGGAGCCACCGCTGGTACAATGCCCGCAGAAAAGGCCAAAAAAGGGGGCGACAAGGCTGCTTCTATAGACTTGGGAGAAGGAAGTGAGCCAACTAAGGTCGCCACTCCCCATGATGAAGAAATGATAGCAGCTTTAAAGGACGATGGCGGAGACGGGGGGCATGAAGAGGAACCAGAAGTTGCAATAGTCGGGGAGTCAAAAAATGCTGATGATGTTACCTTGGCTGCAATGAAAGCCGATCAAGACAAACGCTTGCAATTAAAGGCTGAAGAGCTAGACCCCGAAATCCTCAAACCCCTCGCAGTCGTGGATGCGGGATCAAGGTTAGTTGTTAAGCTCTCAACTAGATCTATTATAGAGGAACTCGCTAAAAAATCTTCTCTTGATTCCAGCGCCCCGCCCTCCGGGAAGAAGTCTACTGGCTCCAGCACCACATCTTCAGGAAAAAAGAAGTCAAAACGAATCTTGACGGAGGCTGAGAAAGAAGCAAAGGATGCGGAGAAGGCCGCCAAGAAATCCAAGGCTCATTCAAAATCTAAATAGTGGATTACCTTGTATCGTTTTAGCATTTAATGAACCAATAATTGCTGCTACAAGAGTAGCTCCTGCACTTTCTATTTTAGCTATTTTCCTGTACAAATTCATTCATTTGTAAATAAAAATAACTCATTTTTTGCAATGTTTGTTTGTTAGTAGTTCTGCACTTATGTAAAAATGCATGTCTATAGTTATGAAATGAAGTTGTGGAGGGGGGAAATATGCGTATACATACGTGTCCCCAGTCAATTCCCACAAATTATTTAATGCTTAATCAAGCAGTCTGAATGCTCCCGATTCTCTGACGGGATAGCACTTCCTGTGTCGTCAGTACCTGTCGTTTTTTCTGGCATTTCTTTTATACTCTCTCTCTTTCTCTTGAGAGTTAGAGTTCGAGCTCAGTCATTTATTTATTCCCCGGTCTTTCAACGGGGAAAGATTTCTTTCTCAGCGCTCAGTCGGAGACGCCTTTATACTCTCTTTCTCTTTGGAAAGTTAGAGTTAGGAGGAGAATTTCTTTTTCAGCGCTCAGTCGGAGACGCTTTTATACTCTCTTTCTCTCTGGAAAGTTAGAGTTAGGGGGAGAATTTTTTTTTTCCAGCGCTCAGTCGAAGACGCTTTTATACTCACTCGCTCTCTCTGGAGAGTTAGAGTTAAGAATGTCGCTTTCTCATTCTTTTATGTCTTATCGCACAAATAGTCGTTGTGCTTCTTTTTATGTCTAAACTGTTTCCAACCTTTTTAGGCTATGAGTTATCCTGTATCTTATAATCACAACAGAATAACTGATAAATGTATATATGTAATGCATAAAAGTAAATAACACACAGTATTTTTATAGTGGTTCGGCTAAGTCGTAGCCTACATCCACTTTATAGTTCTTCATTCATATCGTCAGATTTTCCCAAGGCAAGTCGTGCCTTATTACAGAGTTCATAAGAAAAATAACACAAAGTACAGCATTTCTAATCCAAATATTGCATTAAGTGCTGGGCATTCCATGCTCTGGAGACTTCTTCGCCATCCACGATCGTTAACTTGAAGGTTCCTTTTTCAAGTTTCCGTTGAATGACAAAGGGTCCTTCCCATTTTGGACCAAGGTGAGGAAGGGATGGAAAGACTCTCTTTAGCACCAAATCTCCTGGTTCAAAAGTCCTGAGGCGAACTTTTTTGTCGTAATAGCATGCCATCTGACGCCGATGTCTTGCTGCACGCAAATCTGCTTCGTCCCTTTTCTCTTCGACTTCATCAAGAGACTCGAGTAAAAGTGCCCGATTTGTCATCGGGTCATAATATGTCACCCTGTGGGAAGGAACTTCTAGTTCAACTGGAATTACAGCTTCTGAGCCAAAGGAGAGAGAGAAAGGGGTATGACCGGTGGTCGTTTTAAATGTTGTTCGATATGCCCACAAAGCTAGGGGCAATTCATCAACCCACTTTGCCTTTGCACGCTCTAATCGTTTCTTGAGGATGGATTTTATTACTTTGTTTATTGCCTCTACTTGCCCATTCGATTGCGGATAGGCAACTGCAGTATATCGTTTGTCTATCTTATACTTCTGGCAGAAATTTCTGAATTCAGTACTATCAAATTGGGTTCCGTTGTCAGTTATAATCGTCCTTGGGATCCCGAACCGGCATATGATATTTCTGACCACAAAACTTATCACCTTTCTTGCCGTGATCTTGGTCAAGGGCTCAGCTTCCACCCACTTCGTAAAATAGTCCACGGCCACTATTGCATACTTAGCTCCTCCTTTAGCAATTGGTAGGACTCCAATGATATCAATTCCCCACGTGGCAAATGGCCAAGGACTTACCATTGATTTAAGTCGGGTCGACGGTGCCCTGGGGATTTTGGCGAATCTCTGGCACTTATCGCAGCGTCGTGAATAATCAGCTGCATCTTTATTGATCATAGGCCAGAAGTATCCGTACCGCAATATCTTCTTTGCTAAAGTTTGACCTCCTGTATGATCTCCACACTCACCTTCGTGTACTTCTCTTAGTACGCGCTTGATGTCGTCGTGGGCTATACATCGTAACAGGGGCATAGAAAATCCTTGCCTATAAAGAGTATCATCTTGTATGACATATCTGGTAGCTTTGCGAACTACAAATCTTTTCTCACTCTTCTTTGATGCGAGTGTCCCATTCTTAAGGAAATTCTTAATTGGAGTCATCCACGACTCCTTCTCTGGTTCCGCTTCAAAAGCAAATTCAATTTCCATTGACTCAAAGCTTGGCGATTCCAACGTTTCAATTGGAATTATTTCAGTCTCTTCTGGATTGTCGGAACTAGCCAGCTTTGCCAGTCTATCCGCTTTCTGGTTTTCAACTCTGGGAATGTGTGTTATGTTGTACTGCTCTAAGCCATTCAATAGCTCTCTCACTTTCTTGAGGTAGGCGATAAGTCGAGGTCCTCGAGCCACAAACTCCTCTCGCCTTTGGCAAACAACAATTTTAGAATCAGAGAATATATCTAACATTTTTACTCCGAGGTCTTTAGCAAGCTTCAGCCCGGCAATCAGGGCTTCATATTCAGAGTCATTGTTAGTCGCCGAAAATTCTAATCGCAGGGCGTAATATAACGACTGTCCTTCGGGAGTGACTAAGACGATTCCAGCTCCGGACCTTCGGTCGTTCTTGGCTCCATCTGTATATAGTTTCCACGGATCTATCTTTAACTCATCCTCGGACTTAAACACTCTTTCATCGACTACTTCCTTCTCTGGAATGGTGAACTCCGCTATAAAGTCTGCTAGAGCTTGCCCCCTGATCGACTTTCGTGGTTGAAAATTCAAATCAAACTGACTTAGTTCTATGTTCCATTTGATCAACCTTCCCTATGCTTCGGGTCTCTGCAACACCTGCCTTAAGGGCTGGTCGGTGTATATGGTTATTGGATGAGCTTGGAAATAGTGACGAAGTTTTCGGGATGCGATCAAGAGGCTGTAAGCGAGCTTCTCAATCTTTGGGTAGTTGTGCTCTGCCACTGCTAATTTCTTGCTTACATAATACACTGGCCTTTGTATTTTGTCTTCTTCTCGAACCAGGGCTGTGCTGACGGCGTGAGCCGAGACTGCCAAGTAAACAAACAATTCTTCGTGATCTACGGGCTTTGATAAAATCGGCGGTTTCTCTAGCAGTTCCAACAGATTTCGAAAGGCCTCAACACAGTCCGGAGTCCACTCGAAGTTCTTCTTTCCTCTTTTAATCAAATCAAAAAACGGAATACATTTGTCTGTGGCTTTGGAGATGAATCTACTCAGCGCCGCTACTTTCCCTGCAAGACTTTGGACGTCTTTAATTCTCCTCGGCTCTTCGATATTTCTAATCGCTGCTATTTGGCTAAGGTTGATTTCAATTCCTCGGGAACTCACAATGAAGCCAAGGAACTTTCCCGATGCCACTCCAAATGAGCATTTCAGAGGATTCAATTTCATCCGGTACTTTCGCAGGATACCAAACATTTCCGCCAAGTCTTGCGTATGGCTGGAGGACTGCTTCGATTTGACAAGCATATCATCCACATAAACTTCCATAGTTTTTCCTATTTGATTATAAAACATTCTGTTCACCAAGCGCTGATAAGTAGCTCCAGCATTTTTCAATCCGAATGGCATTACAACATAACAATATAATCCCAAATTCGTAATGAAGCTCGTATGTTCTTGGTCTGGTACATGCATAGGAATTTGGTTATATCCAAAATATGCGTCCATGAAAGAGAGAAGTTCATGACCTGCTGTCGAGTCTACAAGCTGGTCAATCCTGGGAAGTGGGAAACTATCTTTTGGGCAAGCTTTGTTTAAATCTGAAAAGTCAATGCAAGTCCGCCACTTTCCGTTTGGCTTCTTTACTAAGACGGGATTCGATATCCAGTCGGGATATGTCGAATCTCGAATAAATCCATTCTGCTTCAACTTCTCTATTTCCTCTTTGAGAGCAGCCGACCTCTCTAGGCCCAGCATGCGTCTCTTTTGCTTCACAGGCGGATGCTTCGGATTTACATTCAATTTGTGACTTATAATGGATGGCGATATCCCACACATGTCAGCATGGGTCCAGGCAAACACGTCTAAGTTTGCCTTCAAGAAATCCGTTAGTTCTTTAGCTCGACGTGGATCCAATTGAGAACCAATCTTCAAAACTTTTGTCGGATCAGCTTTATCAATGGGAATTTCCACTGTCGCTTCATTAGGAGTTGCATTCCTAGCCTCTGGTTCCTCGTCTTTTCTGGGATCCAGGTCTTCGGGCGTTCCTTTGGGCAACTCCTTTGGGGTCAATCTCTCTAATTGTTATGCCGAGCCCCCCTTTGAGGGAGACGAGGCATCTTTACTCTCAACGTCAAGTCCTTTCATCAACATCTTTAATTCGGCCACGTAGCAGGCCCATCCGGAAACTTGATCCCCTCTCATTACTCCAGTTCCGGCTTCGGTTGGGAACTTAAGTAACAAGCACCAAGGGGCGATACAAACTCTGAATTCAGCAAGGGCAGGCCTCCCCAAAAATGCATTATAAGGCGAATCTACGTCCAATACTACGAACTGAAGCATCCACACTCTTCTACGTTCTCCTTGCCCCAGGGTCACGGGCAATTCTATGTATCCCATGGGAGCTGTCGACGCCCCGTTGAAACCTCTGATCCATCCTTCACATGGCTTCAAATCTTCAGATTCAAGCTTCATCTGATCAAATGACTTCTTGAACAAAATATTAACGGAACTTCCGTTGTCTACTAATACTTTATGGACCAAGGCCGGCCCAATGGTGGTAGTAATAACCAACGGATCATCGGTGGGTGATTGGATCCCAGTATTGTCTCGGCTGCGAAATACCACGTCGTCAAACATGGTCTTCTGTTGTTTTATGGTGGTGATATCTTCCAAATCATCACCTTCATTCACGTCTAGATGCTTAGCAGCATTCACATATTGATCCATTGATCTGAAACTTCGGATTGCCGGGTGAGGTCCGCCTACTATGGAGTTGATAACAATTCCTTTACCTTTCTGCTGCGCTGTAGGCTTGGGAGCAGGTAGAATCTGTTTTAGAGCCTGTTCTCCTTGCCCCCTGTCCCTCGGGGCAACCTTGTATTCATCCAACTTCCCTTCACGCGGCAGCTTCTCAATCACATCCCTTAAATGCCGACATTCGTTGGTTGAATTCCCGTGAGTTCCATGAAACAAACAAAATTTCCCTGTCGCCATTTCTTTCTCGGTCGAATCACGAGGTGGCGGTCTTTTGTACTTTAACACATTGTACGTATCCAGGTAAATATTTTCCAGGGTGTCGTTCAATGGTGTATAATTCTCGTAGTTCTGGAATCGGGGTCTTTTGTTAGGATCGTTTCCCCTATTTCTGTTTCTTCTGTTACCGTTCGGATTACGGTTATTGTTGTTGTTACCCCCGCTTCCAACATTGCTGTTTCCACCCTTGTTTACTACATTTACTTCAACCTTGCCAGAACTTTCCCCAGACTGCTTCACGGCGATATTACTCTGCACATTCTCCTTTGAAGCCGTCTCAGACTTTCTCTTTCGGTTTGCCTTGGCCTCCTCTCGCCTTAGATAAATATCGGCTTTTTCGTAGAATATCTCCCTTGTGGAGGGTGTTTTCCCAAAAAGTTAGTCTCCAAACTCAGATTCAGGATCGACTCCTTCCTTCAATGCCATCAGAATAGTGGGCTCATGCGGGTCACTGACCTCAGTCACAGCTTGGTTAAAACGGTCAAGATATGCCCTCAAAGACTCTCCTGGTGCCTGTTTGATTCTCGATAATTCAATAACACTTTTGGACTTTCGGGCATGGAGTCGGAACTGGTTCATGAAACGCTCGCTTAGTTCCTTGTAATTCGAAATCGAACGAGGAGGAAGTCGGGTAAACCAGAACAACGCCACATCTTCTAAGTAGATTGGGAATGCTTTGCACTTCACTTCATCAGGGGCAGCAGCAGCATTCATGAGCCACGAGTATCGCATTAAATGCTGTCCCGGATCAGTCCTTCCATTGTATTTGTCCATCTGTGGCAAGTTAAAGCGTCGGGGAAATTGGAAGTCGAGGATATCATCGGTGAAGGGAGTATGACTTCGTTCGATGCCATAATCTTCATTTGTATAGTTCCGGCTCTCGGACATGATCTGGCGAACCATTGCCTGCACATCAGCATTAGTTAGGGGCCGCTCAGGTTCCCTGGCCCTAGTATCCGAGTTCCTTCTGGGCTCTCGTTCAGGAGATGCCCTTCTTCTTCGAGCTGTCTCTGCTCGATTCCGTTCCCTGCGCTCCCGGTCGATCTCGGGAGGAGGGGATTGGAGTCTTTGCCCTCGAGTGGGGTCATTGTTTCCTAGCGCTCGTGCAATATCCTCACGAGATCCAAAGATCCAAATGTTAGCTGCTCCACATTCTGAGGTCGTTCGAGCGGCCTTCGTTCACGGGGCCGCTCTTCCTCGGAAGATGAAGATTGATCCACTTGTGTGTGACGAACCGGTGATGGAGTTCTCTGTCGACGGAGTTCACTAATCTCCCGACTCATGAGCCTCATATTTTCCTGCATCATTAGATTAGTGCGCTCGTGAACTTTCATAGCCTCCCTTGTGCTCTCAAGCATATCAAGTAAGCGCGAGAAATCTCCTTGAGTGATGGGCGCAGATGGATTGACCTGATCACTAACCCTGGTGGCTGGAATTGGAGCATTCGTAGGGACTCGAGTAGAGGTTCTAGCTTCACCAAGCATCGGGTCGGATCGGAGGTAGGAGGTCGGGTCGGTTCGGAGCTGGTGGGCCTGGTCGGATCGGTACGTGGCAAGCTGCTCGGGTCGGTTCAGATTGGGGGAATGCACTGCTTCAGAATCTCCTACCCGGATCGGATCGGAGCTCTCCCACTGCTGGCGACTCGGATTTCCTGCATTGTTTCTTCCTGCTGCTGAACTCTGCCCCCGAGACCTTGTTACAACCGCATTTTGCTGATCTTCGCCAGCTCCATTTCCTCGACCAGATTGAACTTCTTTGCCTTTTCCTTTGGCCATGATTCTTTGACAATCACTTCAACAAATATAAAAGAGCGGAGAAACTTAAGGATTAACTTCTTTGAACTCAACGGTCCAAAAAGTAGAAAGAAATCCCGGAAAATAAAGAATTTAGATGAGGATTCTCAGTGAAAGCACCAAAATGTTAGACCCAAAAGTGGTTCTAACACCCAAATTGATTAAAAGCAAAATGAAATGAGATAAAAATAAAAATTAACACACAGAATTTATAGTGGTTCGGCGAAGAAATGCCTACGTCCACTTATCTTTTACTATATTCAATGATTCAGTTGCAAATACAATGTAAGATTCACTTGATTCCACTCACAAATCACTTATATTCACTCAATTGACTAAAACAAATAATGAAAGATGATTTGGATTCTCCGGGAGTACTGGAGTTCGGACTATGGAGGTGGTTGAATTCTCGAAGTGTCAGAAGAAAGATCCTTTTCTTTGTCTCCAGACGGGGTATTTATAGGTGTGAATTTGCTCAAAACCCGATCCGGATCGGAGCCACGTGTCGTCCATCCCATTAGCTTCGGGTTCGGATGAATTATTGTGTTGACAACACATCAGAGTAATGAACGTTACGGGTAGGAACTGGTCATAGCCTATCCGGATATCCAGGCGCTTTTGCTGGAGAATGATATGGAAAATGGGCTCGGGTCGGAGACACACACATAAGGGGTTCGGATCGGGATACCCGATCCGACCCGGATTGGCTTGGAGGCAACGCTCTCTCTTCTTTAATCTACTCCGCTCCGCTCCGACCTATCTCTCTAGCAACTGGGTGGCTTTCCAATCCATCTTGAAGAATACTGCCCTCCGATCCGAACACGTGCTCTCCGCCTTCAAAAGCAATAGCTCACCGATCCGAACAGGAGATTTTATCCGCTCCGAACCGATACGTTGCTTTGACCCGATCCGAACGATTGCAGATGTCCGATCTAGGTTGTAATGTCTTCTCTGATCCGAACCGAAGTCTTCTAATTAAAAATGCTCTTCAATGTCTGATATCTTGACTTTGTGTTGCCTAGTTCACAAAGTAGGCTAACAAAGATCAATGTTGGATAAGAGTTAGTTGAATATAGTATTTGGGTTGTCGTAACGATGTTTTTACACAACATCCGTTTTAACCCAAATACATGTAAACTTGGAAATAGAATAATAAATATTTCCTAAGTACGGAAATAAACGAGATCAGGAAAGAGATAAGTAATTGGAATATTTTCCAATTATAAATAGCATATATTTTCTAAAATTTAGAAAATAAAGGAAGGCAATATTCGAAAATGTTTTCCAAATAACGAAAAAGGCCAATATGGTTATTAAAATATTTTGGCTAACAAACATTGATAAAGAAATAGAGAAGTGATTTAATTAATGGAATATTAAGTAAGGGCTCAGTGGTTGTTTGATAATTGGATGAACACTTGTTTTCTTCGATAGTTAAATCATTGACTATCGAAACACTTGTTTTTATTCGATAGTTAAATCACAGACTATCGAAGTTTTTGACCATCGTTGTTAATATGGAGAGACCGGTTGGATTATTATCCAAAGAACCACTTGGTATTGGTATAAGCATTGCGAATCATATATGCTAAAGAAAATTGAAGACGGAGAAAAGTGTAAGGGCTATTGTGTAAAGTCTTAGATAACAGTGCCTAAGATGGATGTACTGAATAGTGCCTTCGGTTCATCCTGTTCCTGGATGACTTGTATGGATGAATGTCTGATAGAATATTTCCAGAAAGGTCACATACATTGATTTCTTCAACCGTACCAAGAGTGGAAGCGGAGAAGGAAACTTCTTTAGCTAACACGTAATGTACTGTTGTAGACGTCAATTAGTGATTTTCGATGGATCTAACAATGTGGCATTCGAAGTGAATCTGATGTGATAATAAAGCGTAACCTCAAGCCTCATCAACCGGTAAATAACAGAAATCGGGCAGGCAGCATGGCTATGTAGGTCGCACCTATTAGCATGTATAATCACCTGATCTAGAGTTCCATTTACTTCTAAAAATCAATTGTTGATGCTGTCCCTGTAATGACTCGGATTAGCAGCCGTTGAATTCTGAATATTTAAATTTGTTTTAAATATTTTATTTGAATTATATATAGGAATTTATAACGAATTTATTTATCAAAACAAAGTTTGAACGTATAATTTATAATACAATTATAAAACGAGTTCAAAATGACGCGACAGTTCGTAATATGGGGTTTTGAACTTCAACTGAGAATACAAGATCCGATATAAGTCGAATTTCTATGAAAAAAGAAACGTTGGAACCGTATTGACGATAATTTTCATATGAAAGAGAAAAATTTAGATTTCATTTTATAAATTGTTAGTTATGGCCAAAACAAAATTTGAAATAATCGCTATGGAAATCGTTATTAAAATATAGGCCTTAAAAATAGCCGTTTTGCAAACGGACTCAGATTTCGACAAAATTAGTTTCATTGGGACCGTAGCATTAAATTATTGTACGGTGTTGAGTTGCGTGGAAAACCGATGTCGTATCTGACCACGGTAGCCGTAAACGTCCGTTCAATTTCTATAACGCGTAATTAATTTAATAAAGGATTATTTGGGTATAACCGGAGCAGACGATCGAATTAAGCCGCGAAACCAATTCCGTTGAGTTCGTATCGTCGATTATAGTCAGGATAGGTACATAGTTTGTTATTTTTTAGAGACCGGGTAATTTGGCGTTGAAAATGGTATTGCGGTGCGCGATAAAAATAGCCTACCAGGGTAACAGTCTCAGAATGCAACGAAACTGGTGCCGTTGGGTTCATATTGATAAATTATTGCTAGATTTCAAAATTTCAAGTTGTTTCGATTTATCTGGTGATCGTGAAAAAATTAAACGTGTGTTTATTTTTGGTTTTATAAAGGAATTTTTTTTCAAGCGATGTCAGAATTCAACGAAACTTGTCCCATTGGGTCCGGAATACTTTTTTACACCAAGATTAGCTTTTTTATCAGTAGACAGAAATCGATGGTGGTTAGTTTTACTTGATACTTCATCGCGAAGTTTCGTATAATATAAAATAATAATATCTATGCCTATATATATCAAAACCGTAAATCCCTAGAAGCCCCAATTCTTTTTCCCATTCTCGTTTCTAATTGTATTACCAAAATTTTCCCAAAATTGTTTACAATCCAACACTTATCAAATTCTATAATCTCGAATCCTTGAACTCGGAAAAAACAACAGGGTCATGTTCCTTTTACCCAGTTCGAACGCAATAAACTTCGTATCCTCTTCCTACAGAGTCGGCTAAGGCGAATATGGCTGGAGTTCGAGGCGATGGTGAGGGGTTTCTGGTGGTCATTGTTTCGGTGTTAGGGTCTGGGAGTAAGGCAGATGAGATGGCATGGTTGCGGCGGTCGTCGGTGAACAACAGAGATGGCGGTGATTGTTTTGAGAGGAGGAGCTGAGTTCGAAGTCTGAACTTTCTCTCAGCAAATTACAAACCTGCGTGGATTAAAGGGGTATGTTGAGGATTTGTTTTAATTAAAATAAATTAGTGTAGGGGTTAGTGGATACAACAGTTTGGATGGGGATTGTGGGTGGATGTTTGGCTTTTGCGAAAAGTAGGAATTCAAAATGGGAGGGACAGTACATGTTGGGGTTTCGGCATACATACATGTTCGGTTTATTATGTGAACTGAGGAGTAAGGTATTGGAGTTTCAGGTCTTGATAACAAGGTGATGTTGTTGGAGTTGTTGTGATTGTGAGTGGGTTTACTGCAGAGATTGGTGCAAATGATTTCCGCAAGTTTTTGGTTCTGTACATGGATACTAATATGATGGAGGTGCATTTGAGTGGTGTTGAAGAAGAGGGGTAAAAGCCAGAACAGAAAGAAAAAGAGTATCTGCAAAATGGGTGGTACAATTGAAATTTGCGCTGGAACTGGGTATTTGGGATGGAAAGGGTATCTAACGTATAAAGGGAGGAGATAGTACTTTAGTGGTAAAGAAGGATTCAACGTCGGATCTGTGTTTGTTTTTGGTCTGGAAGGATACGCGAGTATCAAGCAGGTATAGGAAGTAGGAAAGACAAAGTGAATGTAATGGTGGGAAGTGTGATAAAGGAAGGTAAAGAAGAACAGTCATAGATATGAAGGGCCAGGGTGAAACGAACGTGTCTTGCTTGCATAACCATGAAGTAATAACCGTATTGAATTTGCAATTTAATTTATTAATTATAGATAATTAATAGTTAATTTAAATTTTTATCAACTTAAACATGAATAATATTTATTTATGTTTTCAGAATTAAAGGAAACCAGTTACATTGGACTCACAACAAAGATATATACATTGTGAAACTAGCTGGTTGAGAACAAAGCTGTTGGGATTTCATGATGAAATCAAACGCTTGTTTGATTTTAAACAAAAACAGAAGCAGAACCGTCAAATGCCAACCAAGGTGAGTAAACTCACTAACTCTGACTCGTTTATATTTTTCTATAAATGAGTTTTTAAATTTATTTTATACTGTGTGATGGTTGCTTGGTTGAATAGTTGATAAAATTGGTTGATATGATTACATCGTTCATCGATTATTAGTTCTGATATTTCATATTGATGTGGAATAATGTTATTGATGTTGATTAACATCTGTGGATGCAGGGAAACAGGTTGGAGGGATCCAACTGGGTTCCTCAATATTTATATTACTGTTTTTCCTTGATTTTGATGTCTGGTGTGATATATATAGTCAGTGATTGACTTTGTTGTGTTTGAGCTACTCTAGCCCTAGAATTTTAGTATTTAAATACCATAAGATATTTTCGAATATGGGAAAAATAGTTTGGGATTTAAAAAGAAAATTTATTTTCAAAAATAGAAATTTAGTTTCCAAAAAATTTGAAAGTAGAAATTTGTTTAAATGAATGAACATGGAGTTGTTTATAAATGAGTTTGCAACTTAAGTGAACTATATATCATTGGATAAACTGAAATTGTAATTTCAAATTTTGAATTTGCATAAGGGTGGAAATCGGTTTTTAAACCAATATTTGAAATGATATTCGAATTTGGTAATTATAAAGGAAATTATGAAGGGGATTATAAGTGGTTGGAATAAAATGAGATTCGATATGAATAATTCTGAATAAAGGTTGTAAATAGAATTTGGATTTAAGATATGTTTACAAGCATGAAATCAAATTGTATATAAAAGAATTATATTCACGATTTAAGTGAATAATGGTTTAAAGGAAATATTTTGCAAACGAAATATCTATAAAGGAAGTTTAGATTTGAAATATGAATACAAATTAGAATTTGAGTGAAAAAGGGAAGTGGTAATCGTTCAGAAGAAAACGATAAGTTTTTTTCCAAAATTTGGAATATAAAATAATTGTGATAACGTTTTGTAAATTGAAATGGTTATAAAGGAATGGGTTTGAAAAACAGTGATTTTAACACTGCCATTATAATTAATGTCTTGTAAATCAAATATTTGGAAAAACAGCGATTATAATGCTGCTATAGTAAATGTTTGTAAATCTAAACAGCGACTTTAACGCTGTCGTGATGATAAGTGTTTTGTAAATCAAAACATCGATTTTAACGCTATAGTTATAATAAATGTTCTATAATTCTAAACAGCGATTGTAACGCTGTTGTTAAAAGTAATGGTTTATAAATCAAATATTTGAAAACAACGATTATAACTCTACCGTTATAATCAATATTTTTCTGTAAATGAATGTGTTCTTAGATTGAATCCGAGAGTCGCGTAAACAATGGTTTGTTTAAAGTTGTGAGCTTTGACTATTTCAAAGTTGAGAATGTTGTTTAATTAAGGTCTAAGAGGTAATTATACCCTAACTTGATTGACTTCATGATCGATGGAGGAATGGTTAAGGTTCGATAGTGAAACTTGGTTGGCAATATGGTTAGCAAATGAATGATTAGTGGTTGGAGTTATTATAACGATGTTTTATAACATCGCGTTAATTTAAAGAATTTGAAATGTTTTTCCCCAAATAAAATGAGGAATTAAGAAAAGGGAATTGGAAATGATAATATAATAAGGAATTGATTTAAAGGGGCCAATGTTGATTGTTGATTGATCGATCGAATTCCTACCTGGAAATAAGATCGTTGGTGGTACACTTATTTTACTTTGATAGTTAAATCACCGACTATCGAAGTTTTTGACCATTTTTCCGTCGTCAATACGGAGAGACCGGGATCAGATTCATTATCTAGAAACCACTCTATATGGGCATTAGCGTTGCGATCAAATATGATGAAAACAATTGAAGTTGTAGTTATGCAAGGGCTATCCTGTTTACGGGATAGTGCCTTCGGTTTGTCCAGACCCTAACAACTTGTAAGGATGAATTTCTGACAGAGTATTTCCAAAGGGATTACGTATGTTGATTCCTTCAAACGTACGAAGTTGGTTGCACAGAAGGGAAACTTTTTTAGCCTAACAATCTGAGTATTTTTGTGGGAATCAATTAATGGTTTCCGATGGATCTGACGATGTGGCATTCAAAGTGAATGGTGGCCAAATGTTTTGAAATTAAACCTCTAGCCTCCTGACCTGGAATTTGACAAAAATCAGGTAGGCAACATGGCTATGTGGGTCGCTCCCATTAGGATGTAAAATCACCTATCTAGAGAAATTCCATTTGTTCTTTAATCTATCGATGTTGTCCCTTTCGGGGAACGGTTGTTGATCCCAACCATTGGTGATATACATTCGATACACTCAAGCGAAATGAGTGGTCAGTCATGTAAGGGCCGGGTTGCAAGATGTTCTTGTTGAACCCAGTGTATTTGTCTCTAGAGATACACTATCGACAGGTGGTCCCATACCATGTCATGTTGGAAATCCAATCTCCAATAAGCGCCCTGCGGTTTTTGATTTTATATTATATATGGAGCGTGAGATGCAAGCGTTCCACTAGATTCTATTTATTTTTGGTAGACACTATTATAATATCACCAGATTTTGATATCAAAATGTTTTGGGTTATCGTAAGGTAAAAACCATCTATGTTTATGTGTGGATCGGTCTTACAATTATCATTTCTTTTGAAAGGATTTTGAAAGTTAAACAAATGGTTGGAGTTTACTCACACCAGTCCCATGACTGGCCCAGAGTTTATTTTGTTTGTTTTCCCTAAACTCCTTGGTGCCCAAATTTGTATGGGCAGTCAAGTAGTCGGGGTTTCACAGATTCACTTGGAGGAGCTTGAAGCAGGAGGCTTCATCAGTTAGCCATAGGCTATCATATTTTCCGCTGTGTATTGTGTTATATCTGGAAACAGGTGTTTATAACTATTCCAGAGATAACTGTTCTGCTTTGATGATGGTATGTATATAAAGTTACTGAATTTTATTTCAAAGTTTATGTTATCTAATATATTTTGTTCGTTCCACTGTGAGTTTGTGATCTTCGTTTTCTTCTTTCTAATATTTCTTTCTTTCTATTTCTCATCCTCTAATTTCTTTCTAATAATAATTCGTATTTCTGTGCAATTTTGGGTTGGACGTGTTGTGTTACTAGTCGACTCAAAGAGTACGGAAATTTCGGGCCATTACAGTCCCATTCGGGAAACGGTTGCTGATCCCAACAATTGGTGATATACATTCGATACACTCAAGCAAAATGAGTGGTCGGTCATGTGTGGTTCAATTGCAAGATGTTCTTGTTGAACTCGGTGTATTCTCCTATAGAGATATACCAGTAGAAGGTGGTTCCATACCATGTCATAGTTGGAAATCCATTTCCCAATACTTGCTTGCGGTTTTGATTGTATATTATACATGTGGAACGTAAGATGCAAACGTTCCACTTGATTGTTATTTACTTCATTTAGACATTATTATAATATCAAAAGAGTTTTGATATAAAGATTATCGTTCCTTTCAAAGTGATTTTGAAAGTTAAATCAAGTGTTTGGATTCTCATAAGGGAAAACCCCGTTCCATGTTATACGGCGTGGTCTTATGAGATATCATTTAGTTTCTGAAACTGTTATAAACTGTTTACTCATACAAGTCCCATGACTGACCCGGAGTTTATTTTGTTTTGTTCTACCTAAACTCTTGGGTGCCTAAATTTGTATTGGCAGTCAAGTAGTTCAGGATTTTACAGATCCCTCTAAAGGAGCTTGGAGCAGGAGGCTTCAACGTTAGTTATATAGAGTTTTGTTCCGCTATGTTGTAAGTGTTGTACTCTGATAATTGTATGTTATACAGTTGAAATTTTGTATTTCAAAAGTTATGATACATTATATTTTTGTTCCGCTACGATGTGAGATTCTGTGTTGTTATGTCTGTTCTTCTTCTACCTTTTTCTTCTAAAAAAAATTGATTCATATTTTCGTGATATTTGGGTTGGACGTATGATGTATATAGTCAACTCTGATGTTATGGCTTTGCGGGTTGTTACATTAGGTCATTTATGTAACTCAATTATGTTTAGATCAGTATACACTTATATACACATTGTGCCTCTGTTATGTAACTCAGTTATGTAATTGAAACACAAATGCAAATGAAATTTAGTTATGTATAGATCGATATACACTTGTATACACATTGTTTAGATCAGTATGCTATGTTATACTGAAATGCCAATGGAATTCATTTATGAAACTCAGTTTGTGCTGAAAGGAATGCAGGTGAAGGCATTACTGATGCATGTAGGTGAAGGAGGCAGTGATGAGGTTGTTTAATAACTTGTTACTGAAGGCACTAGAGGTACTCGATGCAGCAGAGGCACTGAACGCACTGGAGGCTTGCGCTATATTTTGAAATTGTTTTAGTTTTATGTAAACATGAATTTAGTATTGGCTTTGTTTGCAACTGAAATGTCTGTAAAATTGAATTCAGTGGTTATGTTTTGTTATTTTGGTTGACTAAGTACTACTTGTGTTTGTTGGTTAATTTTAAATAAAAAGTTCTTTGTTAATTTCAGTGTGATGCTATGTTATGTAGTGTAGCGATAATTATGATGTAATGTTGCAATATGTGATGTTAAATGTTTTCATAGCTATGATATAGCGTTGCTATTGGGTGGTAAAATTGTTGCCATATATTTATGCATGTGGGCCCAACAACAGGATTCCGTGAACCCGGTTTACAGATTTTAGTGGCGATTCCGTGAACCCAGGCTATAGAATTTAGTGGATCCTACATTTTTGTACATTTTGTACTTGTGGAAATAACAGTACATATATTGCCTTAGGGTCACAAAGATGTTGCCATTGACTCTAAAGCAATGCGGTAAAATGCATCACCAATAAATTGTTGCCACATATCATTTTTTGTCTGTAGCATCACTTTTTGGTACTTTCTACATCGCTTCTTTGGTGTTGCAGTATGCAATCTATGGCGTAGTGATACTTTTCCATTCATCTTGTCTCTATGAAATTCCATGCCAAGAATTTTCTTAGCATCTCCAAGATCCTTCATTTCAAATTCAGCTGACAACCTACATTCTTTGTTGATTTCAGATTTGCAAGCTGATGCAATGAGCATATCATCTACATATAAAAGACAATAAATGAAAGAACCATCACTTAGTTTTTTCAAATAAACACAGTGGTCATGATGAATTCTAGTGTATGCTTGATCCAACGTAAAGAGATAAAATTGTTTATACCATTGCCTCCAAGATCGTTTCAATCCATAAAACGATCTTTTCAACTTTCACACAAGATCATCTCCACTGGAAGTTTTGAATCCACTTAGTTGAGATGTATAAATTTCCTCCTCTATGACTCCATGTGAAAACGCATTTTTTACACCCATTAGAACAAGATTCAAGTCATATTTTGCTACAAGGCTACCAAAATGCCAATAGAGGAGTGTTTCACAACCGGAGAAAACACTTCATTATAGTCAATTCCCTCCTTTTGAGCGTAGCCTTTTGCAACTAGTCTCGCCTTGTAGTGGACCTCATTCTTCTTTGCTCCTTCTTTCTTAGCATATACCCACTTACGTCCAATTGCTTTTTTGCCTTTTGGAAGTTTCGTAAGAACCCAAGTGTCATTCTTGTGAAGAGATGCCATTTCTTCGCCCATAGCCTCTTTCCATTCCTCACATTCAACATTATGAGTAACTTGCGTATATGTTTTAAAAACTCCTTCATCATTAACTGGCAAAGCAAGGGTTACACAATCTCAAAACCAACCTGGTTTCTTGTTATCCCTTTTTGGCCTACTTGTAGCAATTTATTCTCTCTATTTCTATAGCTTTTTCTAATCTAATTTATACATCATCAGCATTGCTCGAATCAATGAGCTTTCATCAATAGCAACATCATATTCTGCCATTTCGGCAGCAGTTTTTGACAATTCAGCAGCAATTTTTCACATCTCAGCAGCAGATTTTGGCATTTCAACATCATCTGGAGCTTGCGTTACAACATCAAACTTCACACGCTGCATATTTTTTGGACTGTTGGAGCTGTTGGGGCTGCTAGTGCTAATTTCTGTCAGTTTAGCATCATCTGACTTCAACAAGGCATCTTCATTGAATGTAACATCTCTACTTATGATCATCTTTTTTTCAATAGGGTTTCACAGCTTGAATCCTTTGACACCACTATTCATGCCAACAAATATTGACTCAATGGCACATACACCAAACTTATTATTCCTTCACATGATACCAAGCAGGACATCCAAATACATAAATCATATCATAGTCATAAATAGGCTTACCATACCACACTTCCATAAGTGTTTTTCCTTTCAATGCAGATGAAGGAAACCGATTGATAAGGAAACATGCATACGTAGCAGCTTTAGCCCAGAATGCTTTGCTCAAACCTGAATTTGATAACATACATCGTACTCTCTCTAATAATGTAAGATTCATTCTTTCTGCAACTCCATTCTATTGTGGTGTGTCTCTAACTTTAAAATGCCTTTTGATTCCTCATCTTGACATATTTTGTGAAATGGATCGCTCATGTACTCTTCTCCATTGTCTGAATGAAGAACTTTGAGTTTTCTACCCGTTTGAGTTTCAATTGCTTCCTTCCATCTCACAAATATTTCCAGAACATCACTTTTCTGTTTCATAACATAAATCCATACACACTTAGAATAGTCATCAATAAAAGACACAAACCAATGCTTACCTCCCAAAGATGCAATTTTGGAAGGACCCCACACATCTGAGTGTACATAATCCAAAACACCACTAGATTTATGCATTCCTGTACTCAAATGAGTCCTGGCCTTCTTGCATTTCACACAATGTTCACAGAAATTGAGCTTACTAGCAGCAGCCCCTTCCAACAAATTTTGTTGTATCAAAGTGTTCAAAGATTTTTCACCTGGATGTGCAAGTCTTATGCTACTTAATCTGTCGGCAATAAAAAATGGCACAACACCTAAGAAATGAGAATGAAAGTGAAGACAAAATAAATGTAAAATGAAGAGAAATGCAATCACACACAAATTTATAGTGGTTCGGCGTTAATGAGTCTGTGTCCACTTTATAATCTCTTGACTATATAAAATGCTTAAATATAAGTTACAATTTTAATGACCGATTGCAACAGAAGCGATACTGAAATTCTAAGAGATTGGTCAAAAGTCCCTTCTTTAGAACCTTGAAGGTCTATTTATATATGCTACAGTGCGTGGGTCTACACGGACATGTGTCGCTCATCCCGGGTCCATAGGAAAATATGAAGAAATAGTCCTTTTGCATGGAAAGATATGGTTCAATCCTATAACGATAGGTGACAGCCGATCCGACGTCCTTGGAAGGATGGAAGCAGTCAAACAGGAATGGGTCTCTAGGAAGATACCTTGTGTGGGAATGGGTTCAGCTTGACTTGATCAAATCGAATGTATTCGACCCGACCCACATGCATATTGGACTTATGTTTCTTACGAAGAAGCTTTGGGTTCGGGTCGAACTATGTCTCGTTCAACCCGAACATCCATCAAGCCAAGCAGAGATGGTTAATTGTCCATAGGTCTATATAGGAATAGCCTAGGTCAACTAACTTCTTGGCCAAGTCTGTTAGGGAAATGGGTGTATATAACCCAATTTTAATGGATTTTAAGGTTACTCAAACACTAGAGATATAAACTATTTCTATTCAAATTCAAATCAAAAGAAATAAGTAATGAAATAAAATGTAGTAAAGTAAATAACACTAGGATTTTTATACCGATTCAGATTAACTAATCCTATATCCAGTCCTGCACTTCACCATGTAGAATTTCATTATGATCGCTTGCTTTCCACGGGTGGCAAGAACACCTTTACAATCTTGATTTCATGGCCTACAAGATACACCATCTCCTTCTCAACATCAACAAACAATGGTAAGTAGTTGTATCTTCAATATAGATTCTTGTAAATTTGGTAGAATGATCTTATAAACCTCCAATGGTAATATATCTTTGAATTCTTTAAGGAAATAGGAATAAATCAGAGGGAAGGATATGAGTTTAAGTATAACTCTCTGATATTGTGTGACTTTCCAATTAATGAAGAATAGGAGCGAAAGAAAGTGAATTTGCAAGAGTAATAGGATATTTTTCAACGTAATTATGTAGAGAATAAATGGAGAAGGAGTAGAAGAAAATGTGAAATTATTGTGTAAAAGTTCATTACCAGAGGCCTTTAAATAGTGTACGAAAGGATGTGTCTTTTGGTGAAAGGGTGGAGGGAAATAACTTCCTAATTTGAATTTGAAAATCTGAACTAGTCGTTATATGTCGACATACAAAGATGCATATGTCGACATACTAGTGTTGCAAATATGCATAGCGACACTTACAAGTGTTTCATATTTTTTGCACTTCAAATTTCCTTATATTTGTGGATTTTCGTGATTCAGTTGAGGTCAATGGTTGATTATCTTCATGTATAATTGCCATGGGATCTTTTACAAGATATTCTAAGGTTCAACCAACTCCTTATCACTTCGAACACCTCTGTTCTTTAGCATTCTTCTCTAATACGCTTTGGTCTTTAATTGTTCTGATTTTCCTTATTTTATAATTATTCTTTTGTACTCTTGTTTAAATATCTCTATAATATATCTAATATAACTGCACAACTCAATGATATGTTATTATTTATATGGTTATTGTCATCAAAATCAATACCTAGGTTACCTAGGGTATTAACAATCTCCCGCTTTTTGATGATGACAACCATATATATATTTAAGAGATAAAATAAAATACTTTTTATTTGACTCCCCCTAACTTTGTGCACTCCCCCTATCATTTTTTCTAGCATATTTATACCTTTTCTCTCCCTTTGTCAACAACAAAAAGATAAAAAAGAATTGTTTAATTAATTTCTAGACAATATGTAAAGTTTGTATGTGCATATAAATAAAACACAAGTGGGGAAATAAAAACATGAAATAAATTAAATAATCAAATGAGTTTTAGACTTACCAACTTTGCTGATGCCTATAAAATATCCTTTTGATATTTATCTAAGATTCAATAGATTTCTTGTCATATGCTTTGAGCATCGACTATTTGGTACCTGAAAAATTATAAAATATGCACATTGGTACCCTTTCTATTTTGGGGTCTACGGGGTTAAGTTTTGGGATGCCAAACCCATGAAGAGTTTGAATGCCCTTTCAAAACATAATAATTAGACAAATGAACCGTATAAATAAAATTATCAATATATTTTTCTTTTTTAGTATTATCCAACCACTTTGGAACCCATAAATTAATGAACCTATTTGGAGGATTTAACTTTAATTTCCTAGGTTGTGGTTTGAACTTGGTGGCTTTAGCAAACTTAGTATATTGGGTACAATTTTTCTTAGCCTTAGTGGTATATCCAAGTCCATACTTATTCCTACTGTGTTTGGATGCATATAATAATTTCTTAAGATTATCCTTCCCTTTGTTAAATTTATCAATATCAATTTTTATTTCATCAAAATCCTTACTATGATTAAGAATAACATTGTCTAGAGATGTTATTTTCTTATTCAGATCAGTGATGTATGACTTCATTGAAAGATTTCTGATTTTAAGGACTCATTTTCACTTTTTAGGTTTTCAAAACTTCCAAGTGTTAAATCCTTCAATTTTTATGACCATTAAATCTTCCAATTTCATCTTCTAGACATTATTTCTTTACTCAACTTTTCATTAGATATTTTTAATCTATCTATTTCTGCCAAACTATTATCGTACTCTTTCTTAAATATTTCATATCTCTGATGCGTACCATTTAAACTTTGGTAACTTCTTTATCAAAATTCCATACCTGGTCATCCATTGCCATGAAGTATACATTGGCATTTTCTGTTTCTGAATCACTATCACTTGATGATGAGTCATCCTATGTTGCGCTGAATGCATGTTTCCTCTCTTTATTGAAAGTATTTGAAATGTGCTTTGGTTTTCTCAAGTTGGGACAATCTCTTTTCAAATTTCTGGGTTTATCACATTTGAAACATCTTACAACATTCCCATTTCTGAATTATTTTTGTTAGTTTTTTGAAGTTTTTTCATTATCCAGTACTTCAAGAATATCTTGATCTTCTTAGCAGTAAACTCGCTATCGTCATCAACAGTATCATAATCTGGTTCGTCATTATCAATTGCATTAAGTGACGGTGATTTCTTCTCATTCCCCTGCTTCTCTTTTCAAACCTACTACTTCGCTTCATATGACATTAGATTACCAATTAATTCTTCTTTTGACATAGTACTAATCTCATTGGCTTCTTCGATTGGTAGAGTCTTGTGATCCCATTCACTAGGAAGTGAATTCAAGATCTTTCTGACTTGGTCTTCTTCAGTAATTTTCTTTTCCAACGATATTAAGGCATGTACAATATCTTGAAATCCAGAATACATATTAGAAATAGATTCATTCGGTTTCATTTGAAAAAGTTGAAACTAGTGAGTCGGCATAGATATCTTTGTCTGTTTTACTTTATTGATGTCTTCACGTGTGACTTTCAGTATTCTTCAAATTTCATATGCAGAATTACATATAGAAACTCGATAAAATTCATTTCTCTCTAAAGAACAAAAATAAAATGTTCATGGCCTTAGAATCATTAAGTACTTAAGTCTTTTGGTCTAGCGTCCATTTTGAATATTCAGTTTGAGGCTTTATGTATTCTTCTTGGGTAATGTTCCAAATATCTAAATCATTAGACAACAAATAAAATTTCGTCCTAGAAGCCCAATAAGCATAATTACTACCATCAAATAGAGGGGGTCTAGTGGTAGATTGACCTTCCAGAAAAGAATTAATAATGGTGTTACTAGTGTCACTAGCCATTTAATAATTTCAAAAATCAAATTATGAACTTTTTGAAAGACATTACTCTGATACCAATTGTTAGGGAACTGGGTGTCTATAACCCAGTTTTAATGGATTTAATGGCAACTCAGACACTAGAGAGATAAACTATATCTATCTAAATTCAAATCAAAAGAAACGAGTAATAAAATAAATTGCAGTAAAGTAAATAACACCAGGATTTTTATACTGGTTCGATTAACCAATCCCACATCTAGTCCTGCACTTCATCGTACAGAATTTCACTACAATCGCTTGCTTTCCATGGGTGGCAAGAAACCTTTAAAATCTTGATTTCACGAGCTACAAGATACACCTTCTCCATATCAACATCAACAAACACTGGCAAGTAGTTGTATCTTCAATACCTATTCTTGCAGATTTGGTACAATGATCCTATAGACCTACAACGACAATATATCTTTAAATTCTTTGAGAAAATAAGAATATATTAGAGAGAGATTGATATGAATTCAAGTATAACTCTCTAATATTTTGTGGCTTGCAAATCAATGAATAATAGGAGTGAATGAGAGTGAATTTGCAAGATTAATAGGACAGTTTTCGATGGAATTTTGTAGAGAATAAATGGAGGAGTATAAAAAAATGTGAAATTATTGTGTAAAAACTCGTTACCAAAGGCCTTCAAAAAGTGTACAAAAGAATGTCTCTTTTGGTGAAAAGGTGGAGGGAAATAACTTCCCAATTTGAATTTGAAAATTTAAACTAGCCGTTATATTTCGATATACAAAGATGCATATGTCAACATACTAGTGTTGCAAATATGCACAACGACACTTATAAGTGTTTCAAATTTTTTGCACTTCAAATTTCCTTAAATTGTGGATTTTGGTGATTCGGTTGAGGTCAATGGTTGATTATCTTCAAGTATGTTTGCCATGGTATCTTTAACAAGATATTCTAAGGTTCAATCAACTCATCATCACTTCAAACACCTCTGTTCTTCAGCATTCTTCTCTAATACACTTTGGTCTTCAATTGTTCTGATTATCCTTCTTCTATAATTATTCTTTTATACTCTTGTTTAAATATCTCCATAATATATCTAATATAACTGCACAACTCAAAGATATGTCAGTAGTAATGTTTATATGGTTGTTGTCATCAAAATCAGTACCTAGGTTACCTAGGGTATTAACAAAGTCCATTTGAGTGGCTACCCTTCATGTTAATTCTGCCAAGGTCCCTGATGTTAACACAATCTTAATGGTCTTGCCAAAAGGCTAGGCAACACTTTGCCCTCCAAAGCATGTCACGTTAAGAACGGGGTGTGCTTTGCCTTCTTCGTCCCTGGATCATTCTATATTTCACTAGTGGAAAGTTACCACAATTGGATGATTGGAAGACTACATGGCAGTCGACATGGAAATATTAACACAAGCTACACATAATCGTAAGTCGACAATCCTATAGTCAGTTTTTTAGGGTCGACATTAACCCTAAGGACAATAATACCCAGGCATCGACCCATCTTGGGTCGGCAAGTCATTCGACTCGGTGAATATTTCGGGTTGGTAAGGTAGTCCAAGAGGCATAATCAATGGTCGTGTCAAAGAAACACGAAGAGTCACCCTGTTTCACTATAAAAGGCTGGCCCACCTTCATTATTTTGCTTTTACTTTTTACTGCTACTTGATCCCAATTTTTCTCTAAGAAACCGAAAAACCTTTCTCACAAAAAATTCAATAATCATCTGATTAATCCATAGTTAGGAATTGATTCTTCCTTTTCTTATTTTAAACATAATTCCACACGATCTCGCATATAAATCTGTCCTTTTCTCTTTTCCTTTTGTCTTAATCTGCATTTGATTCAAATCGTGGTCGGGATCTCCATCGTTGAGTTCGTCAAAGACGTATCTAGATGGTGCGGCGGTTATGAGGGGAGCTTGTAGAAAGGCGGTAATGGACAAAAGGGAAATGGAACGGTCTTCATGTTTGAGTGAGAAGATGAATGGATATCTCGTCCTTTGAGAAACTCTGAATCCTGAGGCACTGCTAATTTCGAGGCTACGTGGCTGAAAGAGAAGGCGGGATATGGTGCATGTGGACAAGTGATGATGCGGTCCCATGATGATGATGTTGGAGAATGGAGTTTTGATGACAATAACCTTGTTTCAATCATCATTATTAACTAATTATAAAATATACGCTAACGTCTCTATCTAGAATATATACACGTATATATAGGGTCGTCAATGGGTTGGGTTAGGTCGGGTCAAGTAGTGTTTGGGTCATGTCAGCTCAACCCGTTTATTAAACGGGTCAGTTTTGGGTTGATGCATTTATAATCATGCGGGTTTCGAGTTTGATTCGTGTAACCCATTAAGAAAAATATTTATATAAAAAGATGAAAACATGAAAGAATGGTGTTGTCGTCATTCACTTGTTGCAAGCTAAGATGAGAATAAAAATGTAAAAAGTAGTTAGTGTGGGAATAAACATGAAAACGTGATGGAGTGGAACAGTGAAGAGGTAGAACTGCAGAAATTAGAATGACTGAATGAGTGGTGGCTTGGTAATTGGTAAATTAGGATAAAGTGGCAAATGGGTAGTGGACTAGGCTGGGCCTATGTTTTGTAGATTGTAGAGTAATAAAAACATGTTTTATATTAAACGGCTCATGATGGGTAAGAAACGGGTTCATGGGTCGGGTCGGGTCAACCCGTTTATCAAACTGGTCAGAGCAGGTTGACCCAAAATTGACCCATTTATAAATGGGTCGGGTTGGGCTTTTTCGTTTGGGTTACGAGTCGTGTTTCGGGTCGTGTTAGAAATTGACGGCCCTATGTGTATATATATATAGGGTTTGTATACCGGACTTTTATACTGAGGACTGTACAATTTTAAAATTTCAAGTGATTCAGGATTTATAAGAGATTTAGGACTCATGAGTTATCAAGTTATCGAGAATTCAAGAGTTCAAGAAAAATATAGTAATATAGTTTATGTGTAAGACTCTGAATAACACTCCAGGTTCAAATTATGTTTTTCAAATTTCAAATCTTGATTTTCAAATTCTGATTTTCAAATATCAAATTTTGTTTCAAAATTCTGATTTCAAATTATTTCAAACATATAAGTTTAAAGTTTTAATATACATAAGTTTATATATAGTTATATAGTTTTAAACCTTATAACTTTATAAATATGTATATATATTATATTATTATGATCATCTTCTAAAAAAAATTATATTATTAAGATTTCATATGATTTCACACTTTAGAATATTTATTTATATTACTAAGTTTTGATTCAAAAATTTCCAGAATAGTATATATGTTTTTTTTGCAAGGCTAAAATAATATATATGTTTAAGTACTTAAAAAATTGTTTTAAAATATCAAAATATAAGGCATATGTCGACATACATAATGCCTATGTTGACATACAACTATCTTTTTTTCAATCTTTAAGGGAAATGTCTTTTCACTATTTGTAACGTTTCTGAAATGTTACAACCATTGAAATTTTATATATAGGGGCTGATTTCGAATTTTATTATCATTCTCCTTCTCCATCTTCATCCCTTTTCATACCATCATTAAAATACCCCGTTTTCTTGATTTCTATACTTATACTTTGTCGATTTCTACTCAAATTATATAAAACTTAATCATTTCTCAATCTTTATCTACTACTCTCAAATTAAAGTGCTATTGAAATCAAGGAAAGGGAGCGGTGTTATCCTTGTAGCCATGAAATCAACGGTGTTTAGAGTGGTTTTAACCTTGTAGCCGTGGAATCAAGGGGTTGTACTTGGATATTGATAATAATGAAACTCTGTGCAATCTAGCGTTGCATGGGACTGGACGTAGGAGTAATCCCAACCAGTATAAAATTTGGTGTGTTATTTCTTTTTCTACATTTTATATTTATCTGTTTATGTGTTTGTGTTTGATTCTGTGTTCGTGATCATCTCTGTTGTGTATGATTCATATAGTCGATCATTTAAGTTTAATATTTTCATGATTTTCTCATAAACACTATTCACCCCCTTCCTCTAGTGTTTGTTTTGCCTTAAGATCTGCATTCCGCAATCCTTAACAATTGGTATCATAGCATAGGTTTTCATATAGTTCATAATCTAATTTTTGAAAATATTATATGGAAAATTTTGAAATGATTTATACCACTAGTTTTAATTCATGCATTGCATCAATGCTGGAAGAGTCTGCATTCAATTATGTTGAAAATTCAAGTGATATACTAAATTTTTCTCCGATACAAGAAAAGATGTATTACATGGCTATTGGAAATTCAAGTTCTGAAAAGATGGGTTACGTGGATGTTGAAAATTCAAATTCTGAAATGGTGTGTTACGCTGCTGTTGAAAATTCAAATTCTGGTGGAAAAATGGTGGAAATCAAAAAGGAAAAATGGATATTGGATAATGGCTATTCGAGACATATGACGGGAAGTCCGCAGTTACTGAATAATCTAGTAAATGAAGACGGTGGAATGGTCAACTTTGGTGATAACTCTAAAGGATATATTGTTTGCATCGACAATGTCAGTAATTCCGAAACTCCTACTATTTCTGATGTTTTATTAGTTAGGAATCTAAAGCATAATTTACTAACTATAAGTCAACTTTGCAACAAAGGCTATAAGATAAACTTTGAAAAGGATAAATGCTTTATAGAAGATAGGAATTCAAAAATAATATTCGAAGGAGATAGAAAGAAAAATATCTATATATTAAGTATGAAAATCTTCAATGATAATCTATGCCTTATGGCCAATAAAAGTGACCCCTGAATCTGGCCTAAAATATTCGGTCATATAAATTTCAAACACTTCTCTAGGTTTTCAAAGTTAGATGTGACAACCACGGGATTCGAACCCCCGACCTCCTGGAAAGAAACACCACGCACTAACCACTGTGCTAAAAGATCTTTGTGTTAGCTTGTCGAGAGGGTTGTTACAGACATCCCTCCTAAAAGAGCCCAACTTCCTTGTTGGTTCATATCACTCACCACCCAGGCGTTGTGCATGTAACCCACATCAGTACCACACCGACCGACATCCACAGCATTACACACACAATTCCGGCTGGGTATAGGCTCTGATACCAAATGTGACAACCATGGGATTCGAACCCCCGACCTCCCAGAAAGCAACACCACGCACTAACCACTATGCTAAAAGATCTTTGTGTTAGCTAAGTAAATAATATATGTGACGCTTGTTAGTTTGAAATATTGAAAAAAAGTTTGTTTAAATCAGAAGAGGAAATTACAACCTCGAAACCATTAGAGTTAATTCACATGGATCTATTCGGTCCATCCCAAACTCAATCATTAAATCACAATAAATTTTTTTACGTAATAGTCAACGATATTTCTAGATTTACTTGGACTTTGTTTCTTAAAAATAAAAGTGATGCTTTTGATCAATTTTAAAGCTTTGCTAAATGCATTAAAAATTTATCATCTTAAAAATCAAAACAATACGCAGTTACTACTGTAGAGAATTTTAAAACGAAAAGTTTGAAAATTTTTATAATAAAAAGGAAATAACCCATAATTTTTCTTTCCCTAGAAACCCTCAACAAAATGGAGTAGCTGAACGTAAAAATAGATCGATATAGGAGTGTGCGAGAACTATGTTATATGATAGTAACTTACCAAGGAATTTTTTGGCATAGGCAGTTGCAACAACTTATTATATTTTAAATAAAATTTTAATAAGACCCTTAACTCATAAAACACCATATGAACTTTTGTATAATAAGAAACCAAAAGTATCATATTCTAAAACAATAGGAATAAATGTTTTATTCTTAATATTGAAGAAAATTTAGATAAATTGGACTTGTAATCCGATAAAGGAATATTTATTGGATATTCAGAGAGAAGTAAGGCATATAGAGTTCTTAACCTAAGAACTAATGCCATCGAAGAAACATTAAATGTATCCTTTGATGAATATTATAAAAACATAACAAAAAATAATGAAGATGAAAGTGGAAATGAGATTGATGAAACAAATAATGAAATTAATCAATCAAATAAATGAATTAGATTACTAAGAGATCACCCTGTAGAAAATATCTTAGGAGATATTGAATAGGACTCAAAAGCAATGAAATAATACGAGTAATTCAGTGTTTATTTCAACTATTGAACCTAAGAATCCAAAGGAAGCATCATCCGATGATTCACGTATCCTTACTATGCAAGAAGAATTGAATCAATTCACCAGGAATGATGTATGGGAACTTGGTCCTAGACCAGAGGATAAAACTGTAATAAGAACTAAATGGGTTTATAAAAAAAATATGAATGAACATAGTGAGGTCGTAAGAATTAAGGTACAATTAGTAGCATAAGGTTATACTCAAGAAGAGGTAATAGATTATGATGATACGTGTGCCCTATAGCAATATTATAAGAAATTAGGATATTATTAGCCTTTGCTAAGCATAATAATTTCAAATTATATCAAATGAATGTTAAAAGCTCTTTTCTAAACGGATATGTTAAAGAAGATATATATGTAGAGCAACCACCTCTTTTTGAAGATGAAAAATTACCAAATCATGTATATAAATTAAAGAAAGCGTTATATGGATTAAAATAGGCTCCTAGAGCTTAGTATGATAGATTAAGAAATTATTTATTACAATATATAACTTCGAAATTGGTAAAATAGGTAATACACTCTTCATTAAAAGAAATAATAGGGATATACAATTAGTACAAATATGTGTTGATGATATAATCTTCGGATCAACCAATAATAAAATGACTTAATAATTTCCAGATATTATGACCCAAAAATTTGAGATGAGTCACATAGAAAAACTAACATTGTTCATAGTCTTACAAGTACGTCAATTAAAGAATGGAATATTTATCAATCGAGAAAAATATGCAAGAGATTTAATTAATAAATATAATTTAACAACAACTAATGGGAGACCAACTCTAATGGCAACTAATGTAGCCTAAAATAAAAATGATACGTCAAAAGGTGTTGGTCAAAAATTATATAGAGGTATCATAGGTTCATTATTATATATAACCGCTAATAGACCAGATATAATGCATAGTGCATATCTCAGTGTAAGATATCAATCGCAACCTAAGGAAACACATTTGAAATTTGTACAACATATTCTCAAATATGTAAAACATACATTAGATTTTGGATTATTTTATCCTAAGAATGATTCGTCTGATTTAATCTCTCATTGCAATGCTGATTATGTAGGATGTAAATCGGATCATAAAAGCTCTAGTGAAACATGTCATTTCTTAGGATATTCAATAGTTCCTTAGTTTTGTAAAATGCAAAATACGGTATACTTGTCAACAACTGAAGCAAAATATATATCAGCTGCTCTGGCTTGTTCGCAAGTAATATATATGCAACAAACTTTAAATGATTTTGGATTAAAAATAAATAAATCACCAATATACTGTGATAATAAAATCGCTACAAATATATCTAAAAATCAAACTCATTATTTAAGAACCAAACATATTGATATACGACATCATTTTCTAAGAGATAATGTAAGTAAGAGAAAATTTCACTCGAATATATAGTAACAGAAAAACAAATAGCAGATATATTAACAACACCATTAAACGAAGCAACATTCACTAAATTTAGAAAGGAATTACATATTTGTTCATTAAGTAAATTAGAGTAAATAAATATATTAATATACAATAAGGTATAACAAAAAATTAGAAAAATAAAAATTTAAATACGCATATGTTGACATACACTTTTTGACATGTCGACATAAAACTGCCAGTTTTTCAAAAATAAATTCCCACCAAAAGGTAGCTACAACATCTGTTTAAACTTTCTATTTCGAATTTTCTTCTTCATCCTCTCATTTTATTTCTGGAAAAACTCAAAACTAAATAAAACAGTGGCCTCCAATAATTATAATAATCAAATCAATCCTGAATCGTCCGCCAAACCATCCGAAGGTCCGTTTTAGCGCTCTACTCTTTCTCATGTGATGAAATTAGAAGATAAAATGGAAAATGTACTATAAATTCTTGTTGAAATCCAAGTTCTACATATCAGGTTGAATCAAGGGCATGTGAAACAAGGTATCATGAGAAATATACAAAAAATTGTTATGGATAATCAAACAAATTTGATTATCATCAAAGATGATAATCCAATAGTATAAGAGGAAAAAGAGCAAGAAGAGGAAGATGAAGAAATGGTTGAAGAGGAGGAAGAAGAGGAACAAACTAAAGGCATGGAGAAAGTTGATTAAGTCATATGCATTAGCGAAGTTTGTTTTGATCGAGAAGGGAATGTAATTAAGAAAAGCGAGGTATTCTGTCTCTATTATCCGCATTGTCCAATTCACAAATCACCAACTGTTAAGAATAATTAAACATTTATATTTTCTCATTAATGTGATGTAATACGTAAAATCCGTGCATTCGCAGTTGTTTCAATGTTATGTACGATGTTTTCTTTGTATGGTTAATTTAATGTTTATATTCTTTGCATCATAAGTATAGAAATGTAGAATAAAGTCTTATAACATAGTATAATAGTGTAATCTTAAGTTAGATATATATCGTATAGGCATAAATTTAGGGGGAGCCATATAAACAAGTATAGAAGTAAGTATTATAATTTTAATATATAGATATAGGATAGTTATTTATGGTATGGATTTAGGGGCATTATATTTAGAATTTCTTTTTGTTCATGACAAAGGTAAAGATATAATAAAATAACGATTAGTTAGACTTAGTTTAAGGGGGAGTACGTAGGATTCATGGTGAAAGGGGGAATAATAGAAGGACCTTATTTCAAGGTTGCCAACAAGTATGAATATTTTATAAATCAAGGTTATCATCATCAAAAAGGGGAGATTGTTGTAAAATGGATTTTTGATGACAGCAACCTTATTTCAATCATCATTATTAATTAATTATAAAATATATACTAACATCTCTATCTAGAATATATATATACATGTGCATATATATATATATATATATATATATATATATATCTGTGTTTGTGTGTGTGTGTGTATGAAGAATTTGTATATAAGACTTAAATACTGAAGACTATACAGTTTTAGAGTTCTAAGAGATTCAGGATTCAGAAGTGATTCAAGACTCATGAGTTGTCAAGTTATTAAGAATTCAGGAGTTCAAGAAAAATATACTAATAGAGTCTAATTTACATGTAAGACTCTGAATAACACTCCAAGTTCAAATTTTGATTTTCAAATTTCAAAGTCTATTTTCAAAATTCAAATTCTTATTTCAAATTATTTCAAACATATTTTGTTTAAAGTTTTAATATATAAGTTTATATATAGTTATACAGTTTTATAGTTTTAAACCTTATAACTTTATAAATATGTGTGTGTGTATATATATGTTATATTATTATGATTTCATATTATTTTACACTTTAGAATATTATTTATATTACTAAGTTTTGATTCAAGAATTTCTAGTATATATGTTTAAACACTCGAAAAATAGTATTAAAAATCAAAATATAAGGCATATGTCAAAATACATAAATGCCTATGTCGACATACAACTGTCATTTTTTCAATTTTCAAAGCAATTGCCTTTTCACGATTTGTAACGTTTCTGAAACATTGCGACCATTGAAATGCTATAAATAGGGGTTGATTTATAATTTTATTATCATTCTTCTTCTCCATCTTCACCCCTTTCCATACCATCATTGATATACATCATTTTCTTGATTTCTACACTTATACTTTGTCGATTTCTACTCAAATTATATAAAACTTCATCTTTTCTCAATCTCTATCTATTAATCTCTGAATTGAAGTGCTATTGAAGACTTATAGGGCTATTTTAATCATTTGGGAATTTTTTTGGAAATGGTGTGTTCCTTGTAGCCCTGAAATCAAGGAAAAGGAGCAATGTTAACCTTGTAGCCGTGAAATCGAGGGTGTTTGGAACGGTGTTAACCTTGTAGCTGTGAAATCAAGGGGTTGTACTTGGATATTGATAATAATAAAACTCTGCACAATCCAACGTTGCGTGGGATGGACGTAGAAGTAATCTGAACCAGTATAAAATCTGGTGTGTTCTTTCCTTTTCTGCATTTTATATTTATATGTTTCTGTGTTTGTGTTTGATTCTGTGTTTGTGATCATCTCTCAGGTGTATGATTCATATAGTAGATCATTTAAGTTTAATATTTTCATAAATTTCTCATAAACACTATTCACCCCCTCTAGTGTTTGTTTTGCCTTAAGATATGCATTCCCCAATCCCTAACAATTGACAGCCATAAGAGGACAAAGTCAACTCTGGGATCGATGAGGCAAGGCGATCGACCCAACCTACATGGGATTGGGATCGTCTAAGCATCCAGATTGATGGTGGCACAGGATAAGTAAGGTGTTATTTATAGGTTCAATTATTAACGATGACTGATCCAAGCCTTCCAAAGATGGGGTCAAGCCGTGGGTCGGTGGAATTACTGATCGAACCCTACGTGATCGAACCAAAGTGGACGACAGAAGCTAGGAGAGTTCTTTACAGAAATTCGAATGGTTGGTTCGATTAGTCGAACTAAAACTTGGGAGACATATGATCTGCCTGCACAACTACAGCTAGGTGATTCGAACCTAGATGAACAAATCCGAGTTAATCGAACAAAAATGAGGTTGAACCGAGACTGATCAGCACGACACTTAAGGCCAAATACAAGCCCTTATTAACAAACCATCTTCGCTTACGTATTATGGACAGTTAAGATAGAGCCCTGGCCTTATGAATTAGAACTCGAAGATGGATTGAACATCACGGATTCAAGCATGCTTTAACTTTTAACATTTCTTACTTCTACTATTATCTCCACTGCATGCACAGCTCTAGCACACACACTGACGGTCTAAAGATTCAAACCAGTAGTTTTTCATGAATAACGTAACAAAAAATGACTGGAAGATATAAAATCCAAGGATCTGGAGTAGGCAGGGGCAAGTTTCTTCCTACTTTCCCAGGCTTTGAAAGTGACTCCTCCACTGAATCAGAAACTAACCCTGATCCTAATCTCGAGGTCGAAACATAGGCTCAAAAAGAGAATCCCCCACCTACCAAAGAAGTAGAAGGTACACGTGGAACAGAGATTGTGAGGAAAGCACCTGACACTCTTCCCGATGCCATATTTTAGCAAACCCAATAGATTGTTGACCTTGTACGATGAGCGAGAAATAGCTAAAATGGTTAAACGCCGAACATAACATTCCTTAGTGCGACATCTCAATTCCCAAATAAGACGATCGACCTCGTCATCAACCAAGAGGCTTCATGGCGTTGAATCACCAAATGTGTACCGTAGGAATCATCCCTCTTATTCGTCCCTTCGTCATTGATTTCTTGAGGCGTATGAGGTTGGCGCCAATGCAGATTCACCCACTGCATATGCTAACATGCTATCATTGTATGTTCTATATATGGAGTACCTTCATCAAACCCCAACATTTGAAGATATTTTCTTTTTCTTCAACTTCAAACACAGAGAAGATTATACTCCTTCCTTTCTTTTCTTCAAATTTGCCCATCGCAGAAAGATCATCGAAGACATACCCAACAAATAGGGGGATATTAGACATGATTGGTTCTTCGTCCCTCAGCAACCGGGATGCATCCACAGTTGGCTCAAATGTAGTAAGTCTTACATTTCAATTAAGCAGGAGGCAGGAGATTTCGCACATCAATTTCTTTCCTATAGGTGATATACCAGCTAAGTCGATAGGTGGGGAGTTACCAAAGCATCTAGACACTCTAGTTGGGCTTGAATTGAAGCATCGAAATATTAGTACGTGCTTGACTGACGAGCTTCTACACTGCTATTACCTCCTTAATGTTAGTAAGACGTTAGGATCTCTTGCGAGTCATGTCCCACAGCAGCCACTTCACAGTTGGATGAGCCCCCAGTTGGGTAGACTTCGAAGGTTGTTGCTAATGTGCCTCCAGTCGAGGGGTTGTCTAATTAGCCATCAGTCGGAGAGAATGTGGCTGGTATCATTAGCTCTTTGGAGATGGGGAAGAAGCCGTAACGAAGAGAATTATTAAGGAGGCCAACCTGCTCAAATCTAGGGGAGGTCCAGTGATAAGTGAAAAAGAGAAATCTCCCGAGGAAGTGGTTGAGAAACAATCTTAGGATCCCCATCCAGAGGATTCTATCATAAGAAAAGGACTGTATTCTACTCAGGGTGTTCGAGAAGAAGAATTAGATTCTCTATTCCATGGCTTAGGGGATTTGGACATTCTAGAGAACATTCTTTCCTCCCAAATTCTAAATTCTGCATCTTTCTTCACAAAGTTTGGGGAAGAAATAACCCCAGTAAAATCTAAAGAAGCAACAACCACAAGCCACATCCTGGGCTCTGGTCCATTCGGGGGTGGGGGGGGGTCACTTAAGGCATATACCGCATAAGCACTGCACGTCACAGCACCATTTTCTAATGCGTATGCTGAGTGTCCAACTAAAGTTTTCTTATTTTATTGCAGGTGCCATGAAAAGAGGATATTACTACTACCAGTTTGGCTCCCTTTTGAAAAACGATGGCCCTGCTAGTCTGACTTCTTCACACGGAAAACGAGATCGAGAGAGTGATGATAAGAGAGTTCGTGAACATAGAGAGAAGGAACAGGAGAGGAAGGAGAGGGAAGACCAGGAGAACCGAAATAGAGATAAAACAAAGAAGGACAGCAGGGAGAAGGTGTTGTCCCAAGAAATGGGAAAAGATAAGGAGTGTGAGACAGATAAACATCCCTTTTTCCCCATTCTCAAGAAAAGACCCCTACGGGAGATGGCAAAACTACCAGTGAACACTCCCAAATCGCCCCTCCTCATCCAAGACTTCTTACCTATACTCGAAGGTCACAGCCTACTGGTCCTCAAGGAAAAGATCCTACTACCCTCGTCAAACATTCGATAAAAGTCCTCAAATATCAATTCCATCGGCTCAAGAAAGCAATCCAGCTAAAAGAATCAAAGAACTTAAGGAAGCTTTCCCCTGCCTTCACTTTGCTGATATTAAGTTTTCCCTTAACCTTCAACCATTCCCAGAAGCCGTCGACTCATATTAGGTCAGGAGTTGATTTTGCTGTGAACCAGTATAAATTGATGTATACATATTCAAGACATTTGTGCGAGGTTGTCAGGACCATAGAGGTTGAAATAGAAGGGATGCATATGGAATGGGATTATGACAAGGAAGCCCTTGTAATAGCAAAGAAAGAATTGGCGGATTGCCAGGCTAGTCTAGTTGCTTTCAAGGAAAATATGAATAGACTATGAAGGACCCGAGAAGTAAACCGAGCGACTTCCTATTGAACTTGATCATTGGTCATTCCTTACCAGGAAAACCCAAGTTGACGTAAAATTAGTGGGGCAATAATGCGAGTCTATTAGTACAAAAAATGAGTTCTCTGGAGTGACATGGACGTTTGGAGTTGGAGGTCCAAAATCTAAAAGCTTAACTTGTTGCTTCTGAAGTGGCCAAAAAACAGGCAGAAGATAATGCCAATATCACATTAAAGAATGCTTGTAACTCCCACATCCAACATGAAATTGAGATTCAAACTCTTAAGATCGAACACGTGATGAAGATAGATGAGATACGTTATGCATTTGTGCATTTATTCTTTGCTAGAATCCTTTGCCATAGGGATATCTCTTCGGTTGACTACTATTCGCGGACTTTGGCCGATGCTTGGGAGGTTTTCATTGTAGAAGAAAGGAGGGTTGCAGTTGGGCAACCTGTGGATGAGGAGGCTTTGATAAGCCATGTAACAACCCGCATTTTATGTATTGGAAGATTGTAAAATAATTTTATTTTATTCCTTGAGGGTTGGATCATTTTCGTATTTTAATATGTTACTTATGGGGATGTGAGACATGCCCATAATTTTTTACCAATTTTGTTTGTGACCATTCTGTCCCTTTCAGTCTTGTACAAGGAATAACTTTTGACTCAGATCGAAACAGGTGGTCAAACCTATGCCATTGGAAAGGAAATGATGATTGCCTTTCCGTAGAGTTGTTACATTCAATATTTGGCTCCTCGGTTTGAAA
The DNA here is from genome assembly GCA_030737875.1 of Allium sativum. Taxonomy (NCBI): domain Eukaryota; kingdom Viridiplantae; phylum Streptophyta; class Magnoliopsida; order Asparagales; family Amaryllidaceae; genus Allium; species Allium sativum. Next base: position 443,525,478 of record CM060926.1, read on the forward strand.
GGAATCGATGTTTTAAGGTTTAACAGTTAACTGTTTAGGTTTGTGAAGCCTTAATAAGCTAATTTGTTGAGGCACATTAGTGGGCTGGTGGAAAGCTATAAATAGGCGGTGAGAGGTATGGAGAATGGTTTAGTTTCTTCATTCTCTCATTTGGTGGCCTATGTTCCTCCATCCTTTAACACCTTTCCACTATTAAAATCGAGATCTAAGGGAAGGAAATTGAAGATCTACACACCATTTGAGGCTGGATCTACATCATTTGAAGTGAGAATTCATTGGATCAAGGAGTTTTGTTCGAATCGCTCGCTGTCCGAAATCTTAATTCATTGTTTTTGCTTTGATTTGGAGAATTAGTGAGTGATATGCATCTCTCACATAGACTTGATGAAGTATATGAATGTTTTATCATATTCTTCATCAAATTCAAGTGTTTTATCATAGATCTACACCATGATAAGTCCATTTTCATATGAACCAACCATTGATCTAATTTAGCAAGTTTAAATCGGTAATTTCTATGCTATCTCATATTTTTATGCAAGTTAGACCCATATTTTTATTCATATGATTATTTATCATGATTTTGGAGTAATTTGCATAATTTTGGTGAAAATAGTCATATTCATGATGTTGGTGATTTTCATAACATGTTTGTCGAGACAGGGAGACCAGGGTCGGTCGGTCACCAAGGGTTCGTTCGTGCATTGAATTGGATGAATTGGTGATTTCATAACATGATGTTGGTGACCCTGTTAGCTTTTCCGTGATTGAATGGGTGTTCTGGTTTCCATGGATGTATGATTGAAATGTTGTTGTAAAGGCTATCACTGTCCAATATGGGGAAGATAGGGTTGAGTTCTTCTTTAGTGTTGTGGGTTGATTAGTATGTTTATCTATCCATTATCATATACTTTGTTGTTGATGTTTGTTAGCTATTTTATCACTCGCTAAGACTGTTGTTTGGCTCAAGGTTTTATGTTTTCCTCTTATTACATTGGGCTGTTCATCCAGTTGTGGATGGGCCGACTAGGTGGCAAGTGACAGCTTAGCGACGACAATGTGGCAATTCAGAGGTTAGAAGGAGGCTGACGTACTATCTTTCTACTATATAGTATTTGGATTTCCACTATTTGTTATTCTCTGAGTGATGTAGTGAGGCAATTTTTATAAACACTATTTCCAAGTGTATGGATATTACTTTCTAGTTGTTATGAAAGTCTAGTGTTTTCTGCTTCACTGTTACTACCTATTGTATATGTTCTTTTATATTTTATCCTTATGCTGTGAGTTACGATAGGTTCCGATTGTGTTATCATACCATGATGATCGTCCATAGCTGCCTGGCACGTCTTTCATTGCAATATTCTTCTTGTTTAGTGCGGTGGCTGTAGGCGGTCATCACATTTGCTATCAGAGGCCTAGTTAACGATTTTAGCCAAAGTTCAAAGACATAATTACGTATGAGAGACGCATTTGTAGATTTCAGTTGGATGTATACTATATGATACTATATAGTATAGTAGCGTTTGTACTTCTTTAGCAGTTTTCTTGCAAGTTGCTAATCATTCTAATTTGCAAATTTAGAATGAGTCGACGAACTACAAGACACACTGTTGGGGAAGGGGATGTGCCTGGAGGGGGTAATGGTGGTAAACCAGACTATCCAGCCATGTTTGAGGACATGATGGAAGCAGTCATGCAAAGGGTACTCGCTCTAGTGGCAACCATGGTAGATGTAGGTGTGTGAGTTCTTAGGGTTGTGGATTTTGCGAAGTTTTGCAAGGATTATACATCTATAGGAGGGAAACCATTCAAAGGAACCGAGCCAGCTGAAGGGATTCAGAGGTGGATGGATTCTTGTGTTCGTATTTTTGGAGACTTGGGGTTAAAAGATGCAACTAAGAGAAATCTTGCGTCAAGGCAGTTGCAAGGCAGGGCCATGGAGTGGTGTAATTCAGTTACAGTTGAGATTCCATAAGAAGAGATTTCATGGGAGCAATTCCAAGCTAAGTTTGAGGCAAAGTTTATCTCCACTTCTCAGAAGTCTGCTTTGTTCAAGAAGTTCGTAGAGCTAAAATAGAATTGTAACACCCCACCTCCGCTAGGGTCACTCACAAAGGGAATGCACTAGTTTTGGAGGGGTATTATCGAGATAACGTCACAGAATTATCACAAGATAGAACATAAATAAATAATTAAGTAAACAGCGGAAGAATTTATGAGTAAAACAGAACTTCATTTTATTCCAAAATAAAACATGTCTCTTACAAACATTTCAGATAACAACTTCCTTACAACTGTCTTGTAATAATAGCCAAAGAAGCAATGACTTAAAAATAGAAAACAACTTATTTCCAAGTGCAGTAAAAAGAAGCAGCCATAGCAAACCGTACATGTTGAGCCAAAGCAAGTGATATCCAGGCTATGAGCTAGTGTTTCCTCCCTGAGAACCTGAGGGGGGGGGGGAACGAAAGAAAAAGAGGCGAAAGGAAAAGGGTCAGTCATAAAGACTGAGTAAGTTCTAGTGACTTTCAATGTAAAAACGGTTAAAACAACCTATCATGTATGAACTGGAACTAAACGTAAGAATGGTGTCAAGGTGAACAAGATAGACTAAGGTGATCAGGATAAGTCAAGACAAGTCAAGTAAAGCATCACATGTTCGAGATTCGTTGCATCGACTGTACCATTGTACTAAGACCATGTCACAAGTTAACCACGAAATAAATCCCAAGGCCCAATATCATGAAATGACCCTGAAACGGGGTCTGACCCAAGTACGGGGTCCTACGGAGCAATTATCTAGTCGATCGGCTCCCTACAAGTTCTAGCTCGTCAAGTGTCCGTGTCATACGGCTAATCACGAATGTAGTCACCTGTGCTTGGTCCACCTTCGGGTTTATCAGCCCTAGGGTGTCAACCCCTGACACGATTCAAGATGCACAGATAAATCTACGGATACCCAGTGCCTGCCCCGGAATACGTGCACGACCGTAGTCCACCGAACCTACACTGGCATAACCCACTGCCGTCGTTCACCTCTTACAATTAGCCAAGTAATCGTGCCCCACCCGGCCTAGCCCCAGGGTACCTTGATACATCTAGAGGGTTACTACTGAAAAGGGTCGTGTCTAGGGTTTCGCCTAACAGATTAGGTCATGTAATTCGTGACCTAACCCGCCTAACCGATTAAGTCATGTAATTCGTGACTTAATCCTTTTCCAGTCTAGTCGTGTCAAGATGGTTAAGTATGTCATTTAAATTCGTGACTAAACCCGCCTACGTGTAATGTCAAGTTGGCTAAGTGTTGTCGTTTCAAGTTCATGACTTAGCCCTACAAATCGTGTTCAAGTTGGTTAAGTTGTCTTTTCATGTTCATGACTTAACCCTAATTGGCATTAATTGATTCGTTAATGCACCGAACCACTCACATTAGATCCTATTGTTCGTAGCCACTGGATTTGCTGGGCGGTTCCGGGCAGGTTTACGCTACGAACTCAACCCAACCTCGGGTTTCAAGCGCGATGTGACCAACTACCCACATTGGATCCTATTGTTTGTAGCAACTGGATTTGCCGGGCACTTGCGGGCAGGTTTACACTACAAACTCAACCCAACCTCGAGTTGGCCACTTTCTTGTTTTCTAAAGTCATGCCCATGTTCTTATCAGATTCGTGCTATATTCATAGCATGTTCATATGTCAATTTCGTGCCCAACCAAGGAATTTTTCAAGTCAAGTTATGGCATGTTCAAGTCGAGTTTTCGTGCCAAATTTCATGTTCTACTTATGCCAAATTTCACGGTTTATGATTATAATCAATTCAAGTTTTGCCTATTCTACCCAATCGTATCCCCAACGTATATAAACGTACTTCGTTCACAAGCATAAACAATTCAAGAGATAAAGGGGAATAACACCAAACATGTGATAGGCATACGTGACAATTCCAACATCACTTGCATAATAAACAGGCTATAACATATCACATGGTTTCAATACTAGCATGATGATAACTTGGCATAGTAATGGTTCCAACTTAGTTCAACATGATGAATTCAACTTTACATCCTAGGCATAATAATCATTGCGAGCATAATTATAATTTTATTACAAACATGAAACATTAAAGGCATGGTAATTCTAATAGGCATAGTGGATTCCAATTTAGTATTTTTAACATAATGATTCTCATCTAGCATTATAAACATAATGATTCCAATTTTTCATCATAACCTTAGCGATTCCCAATTTAACATGATAGGCATATTAACATCACATGCATAGTTTCATTAATATCATGGACATGGTTTAATTAGCATCATAGGCATGGTTTAATCAACATGAGGATTTCGATGAACATAATGATTCCATGGACATGTATTTGTTCAACTTGCAATAAAATTAAGCCCAAGTGATTCATAACAACATCAACATCATGATAAGTTTAACTTGCAACATTAACATAGCAATATTCCCAAATTTTGATTCAAAGTTAAACAATATAAACATGGATTAATAATAGTTCTTAAATCCGGTTTCAATTCATAGCATGTCCATGTTATTTTAGCGTTTTTGCCTAAAATGTGACATAGAACTTACAATATGAAGCAAGCAATCCAAATCAAAACTTTAAATCAAATAGCCCCAAATCCGTTGTCTAAAGCGTCGTAGTTGTTGTAGCTTCTAGTTGTAGCCTTCAAGAATCATCCTTCGTCTTCTTTAATTTTTGTTCTTTGTATTTTTAATTTAGAGTTCTAGGTTTAATGGCGGCTGCATGAGTGCTAAAATGAAATAGTATGATTTAGGCTAGGTCTTAGAGTCTTTAAATAGTTGTAGGCAACTCATTTAGGCCATTAGATCAACCCCAGAGTCAATCCGGATCATCAAAACACATACCAGGCTTCAAAAACGGGTTCTGGGCCAAACCAGGCCGACCAGGTCGACCTGTACAGGGGGGGTCGACTCTAGGGTCGACCTGGCCTGGGGAGGTCGACTCTAGGGTCGACTCGGTTCTGTCGGCCAAAAAGTCTGCTGAAACTTGTTTTGGCCATATCTTGGTCATACGGACTCTGATTTTCGAAAACTCAGACACTATTTCGCATATTTTTTCGAGAGGAACGCAATGGTGAAGTCCATTTTACCTAATTCCTGATTCTTAAATTAATTATCCTTATTTTACTATCTTTTCTGTTACACACACCGTTACCGAACTAATTTTTCTTCTCTTCCAAATATTAATTAATTCTTCTTATGCATCGCCATTATTTACCTATCTAAACATATTTTTATATATTTTATTTCATTTTTAATTATACCTTGATTTCTTGTTTTCACATGTTGTTAAAATTCGGGTTGTTACATTCTCCCCTCCTTAAAGGATTTCGTCCCCGAAATCTTCAAGTTAAGAAGAATGTGTCCAACCATCAATCATCCATCTACTCAAAACATCATCCACAAGCAACCATGGTCCTTAAAAGACTTCTAATGTTTTATGAACACATGCAAAGAGTGTGTGTATATGTTCCTTATCTAATGCTAATGATCAGGCCTGATTGATCCTTTCAAATGCAAACTATGTTTAGTGAAATGAATCCAATATGTATGCAAAATTTTCCTATTATAATTCATAATTTCTACATGAGTGCACAAACATTCAATCATATGCAAAAACCAAATGATAGCACAACCAAGTTTCCAAAATAAACACTCATGCATATGCAAGTATGAAACTGTGACTGAGCCGATCTAGTGCCTAATGTGTATTCATGCTTCCACGAGCAACCACTTGCGACCACTTGCAACCATTACGCAATCATAACATGTTTCAATTACATGTTTACATCCAAAAAGATTCTACCTATGGTTCTCAAGATAGGATCGAGGAGAGAAACAAGATAAAACAAAGCATCTAGAAAAAGAAGTTAAAGATGTACCCCTAGAAGGTCTGGTCTGCTTCTTAGGGCAGTCCTTGCTGATGTGTCCAGTCTCCCCACAATGAAAAAATTCACCTTGCTTTCTCTTCCTCTTTCTACAATCCCTGGCTATGTGCCCTTCCGTACCACAGAAATTGCATTTCCTTTTATCACGTGAGTTGTCGTTTTTGCCTCCTTTCTCGGAGTCTACCTTCTTATTCTGAGAATCGTTGGGCTTGACCTCTTTCTTGCCCTTCTTATCTTCCTCATACAGTAGGGCCATATCCACCAAGCTTTCAAAGGTCGCCCCCATGGGCACATGAGTCATGGTCAAACCATGTAGTGGCTCGTTCAAGCCTCGTGCAAAACGTAGGGCCTTTTTCTAAGGAGTGTTGACTAACTCCAATCCGAAGCGAGCAAGCTGATTGAAACGGTTCACGTATTCTTTAACTGTCATATTTCCTTGTTTAAGGGCCAGAAACCGTTCCATTTGGAGACTCTCCTCTGCTGATGATAAGAACTTAAGCCCAAATCTCCCTCTAAAGTCCTCCCAACTCTCAATGGGCCTAGTAGCGTTGGTGACTTCCCACCAATACGAAGCTTCGTCTTTCATGAGCCACGCCGCCAACTGTACTTTCCTATTGTCCTCTACCTCAAAGATAACAAACAAGTCTTCGGTTTCCTTCAACCAATTCCGTGCCTCAACAAAAGTCTCAGTTCCTAGGAAATCCTTTCCGCCCATGGCCTTAAAGTCCTTGCATATCTTTGAAAAAGCGGTTTCTCGCGGAGGATGAGGAGGAGGATTGGCTGGGCCTGCCACATTAGCCCAAGCCTCGAGGAAACGACGGAACCAAGTGGGTATATTGACCCCCTCGGGAAGATTAAGGTCGTCGGCCATGATAAGCTGAAAACGAAAAAGGAAAAGATTCAAACGAGGAAACAAAGATAGTGCTAATGGCTTTGAGGAATATGCCTTTTAATCAAAACAAAATTTTCTTGAAAATTTGCTTCTTTATAAATGGTTTTGAAAAAAATTTCAAAAGGTTTTCAAAACTTTTGCCCAGTCTTGGTAACCTTCTGCTCTGATACCAAGTGTAACACCCCACCTCCGCTAGGGTCACTCACAAAGGGAATGCACTAGTTTTGGAGGGGTATTATCGAGATAACATCACATAATTATCACAAGATAGAACATAAATAAATAATTAAGTAAACAGCGGAAGAATTTATGAGTAAAACAGAACTTCATTTTATTCCAAAATAAAACATGTCCCTTACAAACATTTCAGATAACAACTTCCTTACAACTGTCTTGTAATAATAGCCAAAGAAGCAATGACTTAAAAACAGAAAAACAACTTATTCCCCAAGTGCAGTAAAAAGAAGCAACCATAGCAAACCGTACATGCTGAGCCAAAGCAAGTGATATCCAGGCTAAGAGCTAGTGTTTCCTCCCTGAGAACCTGGTGGGGGGGGGGGAACGAAAGAAAAAGAGGCGAAAGGAAAAGGGTCGGTTATAAAGACTGAGTAAGTTCTAGTGACTTTCAGTGTAAAAACGGTTAAAACAACCTGTCATGTATGAACTGGAACTAAACTTTAGAATGGTGTCAAGGTGAACAAGATAGACTAAGGTGATCAGGATAAGTCAAGACAAGTCATGTAAAGCATCAAATGTTCGAGATTCGTTGCATCGACTGTACCAGTGTACTAAGCCCATGTCACAAGTTAATCACGAAATAAATCCCACGGCCCAATATCATGAAATGACCCTGAAACGGGGTCTGACCCAAGTATGGGGTCCTACGGAGCGATTATCTAGTCGATCGGCTCCCTACAAGTTCTAGCTCGTCAAGTGTCTGTGTCATACGGCTAATCACGAATGTTGTCACCTGTGCTGGGTCCACCTTCGGGTGTATCAGCCCTAGGGTGTCAACCCCTGACACGATTCAAGATGCACAGATAAATCTACGGATACCCAGTGCCTGCTCCGGAATACGTGCACGACCGTAGTCCACCGAACCTACACTGGCATACCCCACTGCCATCGTTCACCTCTTACAATCAGCCCAGTAATCGTGCCCCACCCGGCCTAGCCCCAGGGTACCTTGATACATCTAGAGGGTTACTGATGAAAAGGGTCGTGTCTAGGGTTTCGCCTAACAGATTAGGTCATGTAATTCGTGACCTAACCCGCCTAACCGATTAAGTCATGTAATTCGTGACTTAATCCTTTTCCAGTCTAGTCGTGTCAAGATGGTTAAGTATGTCATTTAAATTCGTGACTTAACCCGCCTACGTGTCATGTCAAGTTGGCTAAGTGTTGTCGTTTCAAGTTCATGACTTAGCCCTACAAATCGTGTTCAAGTTGGTTAAGTTGTCTTTTCATGTTCATGACTTAACCCTAATTGGCATTAATTGATTCGTTAATGCAACGAACCACTCACATTGGATCCTATTGTTCGTAGCCACTGGATTTGCCGGGCGGTTCCGGGCAGGTTTACGCTACGAACTCAACCCAACCTCGGGTTTCAAGCGCGATGTGACCAACTACCCACATTGGATCCTATTATTTGTAGCAACTGGATTTGCCGGGCGGTTCCGGGCAGGTTTACACTACAAACTCAACCCAACCTCGAGTTGGCCACTTTCTTGTTTTCTAAAGTCATGCCCATGTTCTTATCAGATTCGTGTTATTTTCATAGCATGTTCATATGTCAATTTTGTGCCCAACCAAGGCATGTTTCAAGTCAAGTTATGGCATCTTCAATTCAAGAATTCGTGCCATATTTCATGTTCTACTTATGCCAAATTTCACGGTTTATGATTATAATCAATTCAAGTTTTGCCTATTCTACCCAATCGTATCCCCAACGTATATAAACGTACTTCGTTCACAAGCATAAACAATTCAAGAGATAAAGGGGAATAACACCAAACATGTGATAGGCATATGTGACAATTCCAACATCACTTGCATAATAAACAGGATATAACATATCACATGGTTTCAATACTAGCATGATGATAACTTGGCATAGTAATGGTTCCAACTTAGTTCAACATGATGAATTCAACTTTACATCCTAGGCATAATAATCATTGCGGGCATAATAATAATTTTATTACAAACATGAAACATTAAAGGCATGGTAATTCTAATAGGCATAGTGGATTCCAATTTAGTATTTTTAACATAATGATTCTCATCTAGCATTATAAACATAATGATTCCAACTTTTCATCATAACCTAGCGATTCCCAATTTAACATGATAGGCATATTAACATTACAGGCATAGTTTCATTAATATCATGGACATGGTTTAATTAGCATCATAGGCATGGTTTAATCAACATGAGGATTTCGATGAACATAATGATTCCATGGACATGTATTTGTTCAACTTGCAATAAAATTAAGCCCAAATGATTCATAACAACATCAACATCATGATAAGTTTAACTTGCAACATTAACATAGCAATATTCCCAAATTTTGATTCAAAGTTAAACAATATAAACATGGATTAATAATAGTTCTTAAATCCTGTTTCAATTCATAGTATGTCCATGTTATTTTAGCGTTTTTGCCTAAAAAGTGACATAGAACTTACAATATGAAGCAAGCAATCCAAATCAAAACTTTAAATCAAATAGCCCCAAATCCGTTGTCTAAAGCGTCGTAGTTGTTGTAGCTTCTAGTTGTAGCCTTCAAGAATCATCCTTCGTCTTCTTTAATTTTTGTTCTTCGTATTTTTAATTTAGAGTTCTAGGTTTAATGGCGGCTGCATGAGTGCTAAAATGAAATAGTATGATTTAGGCTACGTCTTAGAGTCTTTAAATAGTTGTAGGCAACTCATTTAGGCCATTAGATCAACCCCAGAGTCAATCCGGACCATCAAAACACATACCGGGCTTCAAAATGGGTTTTGGGCCAAACCAGGCCGACCAGGTCGACCTATATAGGGGGGATCGACTCTAGGGTCGACCAGGCCTGGGGAGGTCGACTCTAGGGTCGACTCGAGGGTCGACTCGGTTCTGTCTGCCAGAAAGTCTGCTGAAACTTGTTTTGGCCATATCTTGGTCATACGGACTCCGATTTCGAAAACTCGAACTCTATTTTGCATATTTTTTCGAGAGGAACGCAGTGGTGAAGTCCATTTTACCTAATTCCTGATTCTTAAATTAATTATCCTTATTTTACTATATTTTCTGTTACACACACCGTTACCGAACTAATTTTTCTTCTCTTCCAAATATTAATTAATTCTTCTTATGCATCGCCATTATTTACCTATCTAAACATATTTTTATATATTTTATTTCATTTTTAATTATACCTTGATTTATTGTTTTCACATGTTGTTAAAATTCGGGTTATTACAAGAATGGTAGTTTTGTTCTTGATTATGTTTATGATTTCGAGGTCTTATTCAAAAATGTTTGTTCATGCATTGACGCATCCTTTCAGAAGAACGAGAAGTTTGTTATGGGTCTAGTTGCCTACGTAGGAAGTTTGTTAGTGGAACATCTTGATGATTCATTTGAGAAGATTGTGGAGAAAGTTGTTCACCATGAGAGCTTGTTTCCTAAGGAAGCAAATGTTGTCGCTGCAACCAAAGAAGTTCAGAAACCACAACAAGGTGGTAATAATAAGAAGAGGAAGTAGCAATAGCAAAAATGAAAGGATGGCCAGAAGAAGCCTAAGAGTGAGGTGCTTGTTTTAACTGTCAGCGTGAGAGTTGTTTCCTAAGGAAGCAAATGTTGTCGTTGCAACCAAAGAAGTTCAGAAACCACAACAAGGTGGTAATAATAAGAAGAGGAAGTAGCAATAGAAAAAATGAAAGGATGGCCAGAAGAAGCCTAAGAGTGAGGTGTTTGTTTTTACTGCTAATAGAAGGGTCATTACTCGAATGTATGCAAGAATTCCAAAGTTGAGAAGAAGTGCTTCAAGGGTGGAAAGCCTGGGCACGAGGAAAAAGATTGCCAAGAATCAGCTACGGGCAATCAGGTTGTGAAGGCATATGCTTTGGAAATTGTGCCATCTTCATCAAGGGCTCCTACTGTATAGGAGAAGGGAAAGGGTGTCATCATCTAAGATACTTTTTGTTCGAGGTGTTTCAGTTTGAGTTTTGTTTGATACTAGAGCATCGCATTCATTCATTTGCAATAAACTTGTGTGTCGCTTGGGTTTGGATCCCGAGATTTGTGATAGACCTTTCGTAGTGATTAATCCAGTTGGGGGTTCATCTAATCTTTGCATGATTTGCCGTGGTCTAGTGTTGTCGAGTCATGGTTGCTCTTTTGTGTATAATTGCTTTATCCTTAACTCTGCTGGGTTTGGGATCATCTTGGGCATGGATTGGCTCAAGAGGTATGCAGCAAGAGTGAATTGCGAGAAGCTAGAGGCGAGGATTGGGGATGTGGAAGGGCGAAAGGTGTTGATTAGATGTAAGCTCGAAGATGGCGTCTTCGTAAGCTATCTATATTCACTTGTGATTCCACAAGAAGACTTATCATCTATGATGATGGCTAATGAGTATGAGGATGTCTTTCACAAGGTCAAAGGGTTGTTGCCGCATCGTGAGATCGAGTTTAAGATCGACTTGGTCGAGGGTGCTAGACCAATCGTTATGCCTCTTAGGCAGATGGCTCCTAAGGAACAGAGAGAGTTCGAGATGCAAATTTGTGACCTTCCAGAAAAGGGATTCATTTAGAGAAGTGTTTCTGAATGGGATGCACCAGTCGTGTTTGCAACCAAGGAAGATGGCTCGTTGAGGTTGTGTGTGGACTATCGTGAGCTGAAAAAGGTGACCAAGAAGAACAAGTGTCCGTTGCCGAAGATAGACTACTTATTCAATCAGCTTCATGAAGCCAAAGTCTTTTCTCAAATGGACTTGGCAATGGGATTTCACCAGTTGAGGGTGGCTAAGGATAGTGTGCCAAAGACTGCTTTTAGGACACCATCCAGTTTCTTCGAATGGTTGGTGATGCCATTCGGGTTGACAAACACGCCAGCGTATTTCGTGGATCTTATAAATGGGGTTTTCAGAGATCAGTTGAATAAGTTTTTGCTTTATGCTCATGGATGATATTCTGGTTTACTGTCGGAATGAGGAAGAGCACAAAACACACTTGAGAGTTGTGTTAGAAATCTTGGGAAAGCATCAGCTGAGAGCTAAATTTTCGAAGTGTGACTTCTGGAAGAAGGAAGTGAGGTTCTTAGGACATGTTTTTTCGGGTTATGGTATAGCGGATGACCCCGCTAAAGTGGCAGCAATCCATGACTGGGATCGACCTAAGAATGCAACGGATGTTCAGAGTTTCCTTGGGTTGGCAGGTTATTACCAATGGTTTATCAAGTACTTCTCCAAGATTGTTGCACCATTGACATGATTGACGAAGAAGAACCAAGTGTTCACATGGGATGCAAAGTGTGAACATGCATTTGGATCCTGAAGGAGAGGTTGACGAGTGCTCCTGTTTTGACCATTCCAAGAGAAAATGAAGAGATGGTGGTATACTCTCTACTTAGTCACCATGAGTTAGAGTTTTAGGGATCGAGTGGTTGTCAATCTTGGTGCACCTATCACACTCGCTCATAATTTTATACTCCTCAAGCCATGAGAGTGAGAGTTAGCTAAGCGAACGGTCATGATATTCGCCATAGTATCGTTTCCACACTTTAATCCGTAAAGTGGGGTTTGCTGATCCAAGCATCAACATCAAACTCAAATTTAATCAATCCCATGTATGGTCAATCACCGAGTTGGGGAACATTGTCAGGTACCACTCCCTTCATTCGGACTTTGACTTTGGTTAGTCGAATCACAATGCATAGTCAAAAAAGAAAGACAATGGATGAGGGGCATGGGAAGGAGCTTTTGTTTATAGACAACAACAAATGATAGAACATGCCTTATTGTAGTTCTTAAAATAAATGAAATTAAATTAAATGAAAGTTTTAAGAAAGACAATGCCGTAAATGATCAGCATTCCATGCCCTTCGAAGAAGCTCGCCATCAACAATCGCTAGCTTGAAGGTTCCATTATCAAACCTATGTTGGATGACATAAGGTTCTTCCCACTCCAGTCCCATACGAATGGGAGTCAGGAAACTAGTTTTAAAACAAGGTCGCCAAAGTTGAAGGCCTTGGGTCGAACCTTCTTATTGTAATATCGGGCCACTCATCGCCGATGCACCTTAGTGCATAGGTTAGCATCTTCACTTTTTTCGTCAATCATGTCTAACGATTTTAAGAGAAGTGGTTTGTTTGTTAGTGGACCATAGTAGGTTGTCCTATGGGAAGGGACCTCAAGTTCTATCATTATGACCGCTTCTGAACCCTAAGATAAAGCAAAAGGAGTATGGCCCATGGCATTTTTATGGATGTTACAGTATGCCCAAAGAGCTAAAGGTAACACATCAACCCATTTGTCTTTGGCTCGCTCTAAATGCTTTTCAGGATGGACTTGATAATTTTGTTGACAGCTTCATCTTGTCCATTGCAGATGCGTGACCGCTATTTACTTCTTCTCAATCCGATATCATTGGTGGAAATCTTTAAATTCTGAGTTGTCAAACTAAGTTCCATTTTCTATTAAGATGCTTCGAGGTAGCCTAAATCGACATATAATATTTCTAACAATGAAACTGATAACCCGCTTTTTTGTGATCGTGGTTAACTGTTCGGCTTCGACCCACTTCATAAACTAATCTACAACCACGATTGCTTGCTTTGCGCTGTCCTTGGAGATTGGAAGACTACTGATAATGTCTATACCCTAAACAACGAACGGCCAAGGACCGACCACTTGGATGAGTTATGTTAGCGGAGCTCTTGGAATCTAGGTGAATCTCTAACATTTGTCACATTACTTGGTATAGTTGTCTACATCCTTGCTAACAGTAGGCCAGAGTAACCATATCGTAACACCTTTTTAATGAGGGTCTGTCCTCTAATATGGGTGCGACATTCCCCTTCGTGTACTTCCTGTAGTACTCTCTTAATATCATCATTAGTCACATATCGAAGCATGGAGACTGAGAATCATCTCCTGTAAAGCTCATTATGCTAAATGATATATTCGAGGATTTACGTACAAAGGCTCGCTTTTCATTATTTCTTTCCGGAAGGGTCCCCTGCTGGAGAAAACTCTTGATGGGAGTCATCCATGATTCATTTTCGGGCTCAGTCTCCAAGGATTGATCAATTTCCATTTGATCTATGCTCGGAGTGCTTAAGGTCTCCATGTGGACTATTTCTGCTTCGCTCGGATTATCAGAGCTATCCAATTTCATCGATATGCCTGCCTTTCTGTTTTCTTCCCTAAGAATGTTGGAGATGCTATGGTAATCAAAATTGCTTAATAGCTTCTCAACCAGATTGAGATAGGTGACAAGTTGTGCTTTCCTGGTTTGGTATTCTTTATAAACTTGAGACACAATAAGTTTTTAATCACTGAAAATATCTAATGCTGCTACTCCCAATTCCCTCGCAAAATTTACCCCGGCAATCAAGGCTTTATACTTGGAGTCATTGTTAGTAGCGAGAAAATTTAGTCTCAGGGCATTATAAATTGATCGTCCTTCAGGAGTTAATAAAAACACTCCAACGTTGGAACACCGATCATTGCAAGCCCCGTTTGTGTATAGCTTCCAGGTGTCCAGTCTATATTTGACGCTTGGGAGTTTGCAATCATCCTCCAAGATGTCATTCTCCAGAGAATTGATTTCGGCTATAAAATCAGCTAGTGCTTGCCATCAGATGGATTTTTTTGGAACGAAAGTAAGGCTAAATTGACTTAGTTCGATGTACCACTTAAGTAATCTCCCAGATGCCTCGAGCCGTTGGAGAACCTGTCAGAGTGGCTGGTAGGTATATACTTTGATGTGGTGAGCTTGGAAGTAATGACAAAGTTTTCTTGATGCGACCAGTAGGACGTAGGCGAGCTTCTCAATCTTTGGATAATTACGCGGATCCCGTCAATTTCTTGCTTACATAGTAAATGAGCCACTGTACCCGGTCTTCTTCACGAACTAAGGCCAAGCTAATAACATGCATGGACACTGCCAAGTAAACAAACAAGTCTTCAAGGTCAACGAGTTTAGATGATATATGGGCTTCTCTAGATGATTAAGCAAATTCTGAAAGTCTTCGACACAGTTAGGCATCCAAGAAAAGTTTTGTTTCCCTCTTTTTTACCAAATCAAAGAAGGGAAGGCACTTGTTTGTAGCCTAGGATATTAATCGTCCTAGGGATAAACTTTTCCTACCAAACTCTGCACGTCCTTAATTCTCTGAGGTTCCTAAATACCCTTGATTGCTGAGATCTGATCGGGATTGATTTCATTTCCTCAAGAACCGACGATGAAACCTAAAAACTTTCCTGATGTGATGCCGAAAGAGCATTTCAAAGGATTGAGCTTCATCCCATATCTATGGAGTATGATGAACATTTCTGACAAGACTTTGACGTGGCCAGAAGATTGCTTCGACTTTACTAACATGTCGTCTACATATACGTCCATTGTCTTCCCGATCTGATCATGGAATGTACGGTTAACCAGGCGTTAATAAGTCGTTCCCGTATTCTTCAGCCCAAAGGGCATGACCACATTATAATATAACCCAAGACCTATTATGAAACTTATATGTTCATGGTATGGGACATGCATTGCAATCTGGTTATATCCCGAGTGCATCCATAAACGAGATGAGTTCATGTCTAGATGTTGAGTCGACGAGTTGGTCGATCCTGAGGTGCGTAAAACTACCTTTAGTGCAGGCTTTATTTAAGTTTGAAAAGTCAATACACTTCCTCCATTATCTTTCTTCACAAGTATCAGGTTGGCTATCCATTTAGGATAGACTGCGTCTCGGATGAACCCACAGTTTTGAAACTTTTCGATCTCTTCTTTCAAGGCCGCCAACCTTTCTGAGACGAGCATTCGTCTTCTCTTCTTAACAGGAATGCATTTCGGGTCAATGTTAAGAGAGTGAGTCATGATGGATGGTGAAAATCCATACATGTCAGCATGGGTCCACGTAAACACATCAAGGTTTGCACAGAGGAATTTGGACAACTCCCTCGTCCAAAGGAGGTCGAGATGGTTTTCGATCTTCATGACCCTAATAGGGTCGTCGTCATCGATTAAAATATCCACCTTGGTTTCATTAAGGGTCGCCTTCCTACATCCTGGCTCTTCGTCCTCTCTCGGATCACTATCTTCGAGTTGGCAACCGGATGGTCCTGGCCAGGATGTTCTCTATAGTTGCTATGCCTCCCTCTTCTTTCTAGGAGAGGGAGGGTCCTTGAGTTCTCTACTCTCCTTTCCCGAAGTTCTTTCCACTCTACCAAGTAACGTGCTCATCTAATCGCTTAATCTCCACATATGGTTCTGATCCCGCCATCTATTAGTAATTTTAACAGAAAAAAGCTCTAAATTCTGCTAATGTCATTCGTCCTAAAAATGCGTTATACGGAGAGCCTATTTCCATCATAAGGAAGGGAGAATCTGCACTCTCATGCGGTCTCCTTCTCAAATTTCTATGAGAAGATCAAAAATACCAACCGATTTAGCGGATGATCCATTGAAGCCGCGTATTTTGCCAGTGCACAACTTTATATCCCTCAATTCCAACTTCATCCGATCATTGGCCTATTTAAATAGGATACCAAGAAACCTTTTTTGAATGATTTGAATCTGAAATAATTCACAAGAATAACTCTTGTTCTAACAATTTAGAGTTATAAATTTATGATTGTTCCTCAAGTAGAAACAATTCAGTGTGCTCCTGAATAGCTTCCTTCAAAAAGTTTTCTGCTTCCTTGGTAAATGTCTTGGTAGAAGATACACTTTCTTGAAATTGAGGTTATTCTTTTTTAAGTGGTTATGTAAATTAATGAGAAATTTCTTTATCTGTCCAATTTCTAACAAATCAAGATATCCATTTGCTCCAACATAAATTGTAGCTATCTGTTCTTCCATAGTAAGGGGGTCTGATTGGGATTATTTAAGCAACTCTTGTAATCGTTGACCTCTTGGTAATTAGTTTTGAGTAGCTTTATCGAGATCAGAAGCGAATTGTGCATAGGCTCCTAACTCTGCGAATTGAGCTAATTCGAATTTTAATTTGCCAGCTTCTTATTTCATGGCTTTAATTTGAGTTACGCATCCAACTTGGCCAATAATAGCCATAATTATTAATGGGTCGATGCTTGGGGTTTCCACCCCTACCGATTCTCTTTTGCAGAAGAAGTGTCATCCGTTATTGTCCTCCTTTGTTTCACGGGACTGGCAGTTTCGGGGATGCTAAACTCCTCAATATCAAGATGTTTTGTGGGATTCACATATCATTCCATAGCCCGAACACTATATCCTGCTGCATGTGGCCCTCTAACAATAATTTTAAACACAATTCCCTTAGCTTTTTCTTGGATGGTTGTGCGAGGGGCCATCTATCCTGGTTTGAGAGTCAAGGTCCCCTACTCAATGTCTCTTGGGGAAACATTGTATTCATCAAGTTTCCCTTCCTAATCAATTTCTTGATGAAAACTCTAAGATGGCAGCATTCATTAGTCGCATGTCCGTAAATCTCACAGAATAGGAAATTTTTTCTGGTTGCACATTCTTTCTCCATGGATTCACGCGGAGGGGGCTTCTTGTATTGGACTATACTGCATATATCAAGGTAGATGTTTTCCAGCATATCATTATTTATAGCTCTCAAAAACTTGAAATCGAGGTCGTTTTTTGGAATTTACCTTCTAATCATGGTATCCATTAGCTCCTTTTTTTAGCTTTTGTTTCAATTGCCACAATTTCCAACATTTACTTCCACTTTTCTGGAATTGTCTCTGGATATTTGACCGCTACATTACTTTGAATAGCCTTATTGGGTGCCTTATTTGATCTATCTTCTTCATCCAAATGTGCATCCTCTTGTCATAGTTGAATGTTAGCTTTTTCATAGAACAACTCAATTGCAGTGGGAGGCTTCCCAGTCAAGTACTGTCCACTATGGCCATTAGGGTGGTTTCATGATTGGGACTACTCACCTCTGTAATAGCCATGTTGAACTGTTGAGGTAATCCCTTAGAGACTCTCCTCATGATTACTTTATCGCTGAAAGAGCTATAATATGCTTTGTCTTTGAGGCATGGAGAAAAAATTGGTTCGAGAACTTCTCACTTAAATATTTGAAATTCAGAACTGATTTTGGGGGAAGTGATGTGAACCACATAAGTGCTACTCCGCCAAGGAATATCGGGAAAGCCTTGCATTTAATTACGTCAGGAGCTATGGCAGCCTCCATGTGCCATGAGTTTCATTAAATGTTGCTATAGGTATGTTGTACCTGTATAGTGATTTATTTGAGGCATATTCAATCTCCTAGGAAATCTTACCTATAACACATTATTTATAAACGATGTATGGCTACACTCAATTCCCCAATCTTCGTTCTTGTAACCTCTATTGTCATTCATGATTTGCATCACCATGGAGGTCCGATCTAGAGTATTGAAGATTCATCGATCAACATCTTCAACTTGTTGGGTACTCCCAGTCCCCACATCAGGCAATGTTGCCTGAGTCGCTGTCCTAACAGAACTTCCCTGGCCTCGATTATCCCGGTCATTCATAGGACGCTCGTGAAGAAGATCGGGAGCATGGGTCATTAGAGTGGTATTACGATGGGATGAAGGAGAGGCATCCTGACCCTGTCATGCCACTGGATCGACATCCTCTAGGTCAACTAGCTTGACCCAGGTTTGACTGGTCATGTCGAGCTGGCATGTATGTCCTTCCAAGCGAAATTGTTGCATGTTTTCAGGTCTTTCAAGTGGATGTCGTGGTCATGGCAAATCTCTACTTCTTCCAAATGACGTTGAACCCTCTGAGTTTTGATTTTGCAATGGAGGAGAAGATTGCTGACCTCTGAACTCCTCTCATTGCCTTGATATGTGGTTCATGTCTTGTCTCATCGTAACATCTTCCTGCGCATGTGCGTCTAATGTTGTCGTCATCTCTCAGAGTTGATTCAGTACTGTCATGAAGTCGTCTCGAGTGATAGGCACTGAACAAGAGGCCTGATCAGATACGGATGGTGGTATAGGAGAAGATATGGCTGCAGGTTGCGCCCCCGGTTGGTTCGAAGTCAAACCCAGAACGGTCAACTCGACCTGAGTCGTACCGAGGGCTGGAGCACTTGGAGAAGGAGCGGGAGCTTAATTCTGTTGTTATTGTCTCCCGGAAGCGCCTGCATAAGTCTTAGAAACCATTGCTATCAAGCGTTGAAGAAACCCTAGGATTTTGTCTTGGACTTGGTGATCCAAAAGTTGAGCAAAACCCTTTAGATGTTGAGAATACCAGTTCTCAGTGAAAGCACCAAAGTGTTCACACAAAAAAGTGGCACAACACCCAAGAAATGAGAATGTAGAGAATGAAAGTGAAGACAAATAAATGTAAAATGAAGATAAATGCAATCACATGCAAATTTATAGTGGTTCGGCGTTAACGAGTCTACATCCACTTTGTAATCTCTTAACTATATAAAATGCTTGAGTAAAAGTTACAATTTTAATGACCAATTGCAAGTACAACACAGAGATAATACTGAAATGACAAGAGATTGGCTAAAGTCCTTTTTTTGAAACCCTAAATGGCTATTTATGGATGCTACACTGCTCAGGTCAACTAGGACACGTGTCGCTCATCCCCGGTTCATAGGAAAATAGGAAGAAATAGTCCTTTTGTATGGAAAAATATGATTCAATCCTATAACAACAGGCGACAGCCGATCTGACATCCTTCGAAGCCTGGAAACAGCCAAACTGGAGCAGGAATGAGTCTCCAGGAAGATACCATCTGCGGGAATGGGTTCGATTTGACTTGATCGAACTGTACCTTATTCGTCCTGACCCACTTGCATATGAACTTTTATTTCTTGTGAAGAGGCCTTGGGTTCGGGTCAAACTATGTCCCATTCGAACCGAACGCTCATTGAGCCGGGCAGAGATGGTTAATTGTCCATAGGCTATGTGGCAATAGCCCGAGTCGACTAACTTCTTGGCTGAGCCCATTTGAGATATTACCCTTCATGTTAATTCTACCAAGATCCCTAACGTTAATACAATCTCAACGTCCTTGCCAAAAGGCTAGTCAACATAATGTTTCATTTATAATCAAGTATGCCTAACTAAAGTACTTGTATTTTGCTGGTGGACAAACATGTTTAATGGAAAAAAGTAGTAACTTTCCTCAACAAATTATGAATTCTATATTGTTTTTGATGCCATAACTACATTTTGGTTTGTATGCTTATTTGTAGTACTAATTTTGGTCACTAGTTGCTACTTGCTCGACACTGAAATATTATGGACTTATTATTAGTTCAAATGAAAGAATATTGCATATATTATGTAACATTACATGTTGATTATAAGATATGTAAATAATACTGTTAGAAACTGATATGTTGATGATGATAGTTTTGATGATAACAACCTTGTTTCAACTATTCTTACTCTAAAATATAAACTAACATTGTTATATATAATATATATATATATATATATATATAGGAAATCTATGTAGGAAATGATTACCGAAGAATGTACAATTAAGAGAATTAAGATTCCAAAGTAGAAAAGTTCAAGATTCTAGACTCATGAGTATTAAGAATTCAATAGTTAAAGAAATGTAGAGTAATTGTGTCTAGATATATTGTTAAAACAGGTTAGCACTGAATTCTGATTTCAAACATAGTTCTGATTTCTAATTTCTTTTCAAATGAGTTTAAAATTATTTCCTTGTTTTTAAATATATTTTTCAAATGATTTCAAAATTACTTCCTTATTTTAAATTTATACTTCTTTATTTTTAGAAATATTTTATCTCCTGAAATATATTTTTGAACTCATGTTTTTAAAATTGTACGTAACTCCTAATTCAAATAAGTTTTACCTACAAATTTAGTACTAATTTTATTATAGTTACTTATATTTTCAATTTCCTTATTTATATAAAGTTTTAATATATTCATAGTCTTATACGTATACTTTTATATCATTTTATATTTATTTTTTAATCATTTTTTAAAATCATTTTAATTTATGTTTTTAAACATATTTTTTACTTGATATACTCTATTTTAATATAAAGAAAAATGGTTTTTTTAACTTAGGAATCACCATTATTTATTTAAACATTATTTACTTTCATTTAAAATTTTATTTTTGAAATTGTACATTGGGATGTCAACATAAACTTCATGTATGTCAACACAGCCGTTAATTTGTTTTTTAAAATTTGAAAAGTTGTGACTTTTGAATTCATATCTTTTCTAAAAGGATGTGGCAATTGGAAAACTATCTAAAGGCTCCAAAATTCTAAATTTTTAATCACTTCATATCTCCTTCTTCTTCCTTAATCATCCTACCATTAATCTTCCTAATTTCATAAATTTCTACACTTACACTTGCCGATTTCCATAGAAATTATATCAATATTCTTCTATTTCGATTCTACATCAAACTCTCTTTGAAATTCAAGTGCTACTAAAGAGTTATAGGTTGCTTGCAGTCAAAGATTGTAAGATGAAAGTGTATTGTAACAGCCCACATTATATGTATCAAAAGATCATAAAATATTATTATTTTATTACCTGAGGGTTGGATCATTCTCATCTTTTGATATGTTGCTTATGGGGATGTGAGACAAGTCCATAATTTTTACCGATTTTATCTATGACCATTTTACCCATGTCAGTCTTATACAGGGAATAACTTTTGACTCAGGTCGAATCGGAGGGTGAGACCGGTGCCATTGGAAAGAAATGGTTGATTGCCTTTCCGTAGAGTGGTTACGTTAAAAATTTGGCTCAGCGGTTTGGATGGAATCACTGTTTTAAGGTATTTCAGTTGACTATTCAGGTTTGGAGAACCACAATGGGCTGATTTGGGAAGGCTCATTGCCGGGCTATAGGAATGGTACAAATAAGGGTTAAGGGATATGGGAAATGGTTTTAGTTTACCATTCTCTCATTTGGTGCCTTTAGCTCCTTCTTCCTTTAACACCTTTCCACTACTTAAAATCAAAATCCAAGGAGGGAAATCATAGACCTACATTATTGAAAGCTAGATCTACATCAATTGACGCATGGATTCATCGGATCAAAGGATTTGGTGCGAGGTGGTTGTTGTTTGGATTCTTATTTCTTCAATTTTAGCTTGTTTTGGCAAATTGGGGAGTGATTTACGTCTCTCACATGAATGCAATGAAGTATATGAGTGTTTGTGCATGTTTCTCAACAAATTCATGTATTTTTTTCAATAGATCTATGTCATATTAAGTTCATTTTCATAGTGATCACCCTGTAATCTGATCTAGCAAGTTTAGATACGTAATTTTTATAACATTTTATATGAATATGCAAGTTAGATCCATGATTTTGCTCATATGTACAATTTTGGTGATTTTGGTGAATTTTATGTGTTTGTTGATGGAATTGTCATATTAGTGTTATTGTTGATTTCATATCATGCTTGTGATCATATTGTATGTATCGGATGAGTTAGTTTCGTCGGACGAATCATGTTAGCGACCTTTTGGTCGAAATTGGAGTTGCATTAGAGAATGCTGGTTTTGGGTCGAACATAGAGGATCGAACAAGGTGGATCGAACATGGAAGGTCTGTCAAACTATGGACAGTTTTCTTTAGGAAAAAGAAATGGACTGGGTCGGTCTTTCTGTGGGTCAGTCGAACCTAACTAGGCTCAGGGTCGAGCGTTCCAGGGTCAAGCAGGCCAGGAGAGCGGGTCGGTTACTTGGGAGCTGGGTATTTGGGTTGGTCGGTCCCAAAGGAGAAGGAGGGTCGGTCGAGCAAGGTATGGTTGAACATGTTGGGTCTGTCGGTCGAACAAAACTTAGTCGTTCGTATAGGGTCAATTTCTGAAAATTTTATTTTTGGGTAGGACTCGAATTTGAAGAAAATGTCTGAAAAAAATTATTTTTCGGGGACAACCCCCCCCTCCCCCACCCCGAACCCTAGCCGCAACTCAATGATGTGTTTTGGCTCGATGATGTGTGACTTCGAAGTAGATTCAAGTGGGAATATTTGAATTGTTGGATGTATTCGTTGATAGGTGTAAAGCAACGAATGGGAAGATGACTCAAGGGTGTTTTGAGTTCGTGGATAATGGATACTCAAGGGGGACTTGGGTTAATGAATAGTCATTGGAGTTGATGGTTAGAGATGCGAAGGCAGAGAGATTATCGTTATCGTAAGTTCTAGCAGACTCAAAGAAGTGGTACTTTGGGCAGTCATGAAGGGCCTCATACCTTGGGCAGTCGTTAAAGGCTTAGTTGTCGAGATTTGAGTAGATAAACATACAAGTCATGATGTCATATGAAGTTATGCTAGAACTGGGATTACCATTAGCCCTTGACATATGACAGTCATGATAGGCCATCATACAATTAATGATGGTTTCAAAGCAAGATTGATGGTGATAGCTGGAGTCAGTCAAGGATATTTGATTGTTTGGTAGCTCTGTTTGTACAACCTTATATAGATTGTCCAAGGTCGAAGGAGATGTTTCTTGGGTGCTTGTCTAATATTGGTTTAGGCCTTTAGTGCTTGAGGGATGTTGAATTCAACTAGGATGGTTTACATGAGATATATATAATTTGGATGAGAGGAGTGGTTTACATGAGATATATATAATTTTAGTCCAATTCGAGGACAACCCCCCCGAACACTAGCCGTAGCGCAATGATGTGTGACTTCAAAGTAGATTCAAGTGGGAATATTCGAATTGTTGGATCTATTCGTTGATCGGTGTAAAGCAATGAATGGGAAGATGACTCAAGGGTGTTTTGATTTCGTGCATAATGGATACTCAAGGGGGACTTGAGTTAATGAATAGTCATCGGAGTTGATGGCTAGGGATACGAAGGCCAAGAGATTATCGTTATCGTAAGTTCTAGCAGACTCAAAGCAGTGGTACTTTGGGCAGTCATGAAGGGCCTCGTACCTTGGGTAGTCGTGAAGGGACTAATTGTTGAGATTTGAGAATACAGACATACGAGTCATGATGGCGTATGGAGTTGTGCTAGAAATGGGGTTACCATTAGCGCTTGACATATGGCTGTCATGATGGGTCGTCATACGATTAACGATGATTTCAAAGCAAGATTTATGGTGATAGCCAGAGTCAGTCATGGATATTTGATTGTTTGGTTGCCCTGTTTGTACAATCTTAAGTAGATTGTCCAACATCGAAGAAGATGTTTCTTGGGTGCTTTTCTGATATTTGTTTAGGCCTCTGGGTTTTGTTCTTGAGGGATGTTGAATTTGACTAGGATGATTTACATGAGATATATATGATCTGGATGAGAGGAGTGCTTTACCAATTACCATGACTGAATGTGTGTTCTGGTTTCCATGGATGCATGGCTAAATTGTTTAATGTAAAGTCTATCAATGTCGGATGTGGGGAAGACAAGTGTGAGTTCTTCTCTGGTATTAGGTAGTGGTTGGTAAATTACCCATCATCATATAATTTATTGATAAAGTTTGTTAGCTATTTTATCGCTCAATAAGACTGTCGTCTGAGTCAAGGTTTAATGTCTCCTCTAATACCTTGGGCTGTTCATCTGGTTGTGGATGGGCAGACTAAGTAGCATGTTACAGATGATTAGTGTGGACGATGTTGTTGTGTGGAGGTGAGCAAGAGGCTGGCATACTAGTTTTATTACTATCTAGTATTTATGTTTCCGCTGTTTGAGTGCTCTATTAGGGTCGTAGTGAGAACTTATGTTCAAACTTTAATACCAATTGGATAACCTTTCAGGATGTTGAGGAAGTTTCAAAAGTTTGCTATATAATGCTTCATTACTATTATCTGTTGTATATATTCTATTATATTTTATTCTTGCGCTGTGAGTTCTATGACAGGTTCTGGTATTGTTTACCTACTCTGATGATCGTCCATAGCAGCCTGGCACACCTTTTAGCGCATTATTCCTCTTGTATAGTGCAGGGGTTATGGGCGGTCGTCACATTTGGTATCATAGCTCTGGTTAACGATTTTAGCCCAAGTTCTAAGACATAATAATGTATGAGAGACGTACTTTATATTTCAGTTGGATGCTTACTATATGTTAGCATATATAGTAGCAGCATTAGTTCTCTTTTAGTAGCTTTCTTGGAAGTGACTAATTATTCTAAATAGTTGATTTAGAATGAGTAAATGAACATCAGGACACACTGCTAGGGAAGCTAATATGAAGGGGGAAATAGGGGTGAGCCAGGCCACCCTACTAGCCATGCCAGAAGCAATCATGTGAAGGGTGCCCGCTCCAGTGGCAGCAACGATAGATGTATATGTACGAGTTCCTAGAGTAGTAGATTTTACGAAGTTGTGCAAAGACATTACGTCCCTAGGAGGAAAACCATTCAAGGGAACTGAGCTAGCTGAAGTGGTTCAGAGGTGGATGGATTTTTGTGTTCGTATCTTTGGAGACTTGGGTATTGAGGATGCAATAAGGAGAAAACTTGCATCAAGGCAGCTGTAGGGCAGGGCTCTGGAGTGGTGGAATTTGGTTACGCTTGAGACTCTAGAAGAGGAGATTTCATGGGAGAAATTCCAAGCTAAGTTTGAAGCAAAGTTTATTTCCACTGCTCAGAAGTCCGCTCTCTTCGAGAAGTTCGTAGAATTGAAGCAGAATGGAAGATCTGTTCTTGACTACATTTCTTATTTCGAAGCTTTGTTTAGATATGCTTGTTCATACATTGATACACCCTATCAGAAGAAAGAGAAAATTTTCTTGGGTCTGGATGCTTACCGTTGGTGGATTTTCTTAATGATTTATTTGAGAAGCTCATGGAGAAAGCTATTTGCCATAAGAGTTTGTTTCCTAAAGAGGTCAACGTTGTCGTTGTAACCAAAGAAGCACAGAAACTACAGCAAGGTGACAATAATAAGAAAAGGAAGCAGCAAGAACAGAAAGGGAAGAATGGCCAAATGAAACCAAGAGTGAGTCAGTTTGCTTTAACTGTCAGTAGAAAGGCCATTTTGCTAATGAGTGCAAAAATCCGAAAGTTGAGAGGAAGTGTTACAATTGTGTCAAGCTTGGGCATCTCAAGAGGGACTATCCAGAATCAGCTAAGGGCAAGCAGTTTGTAAAGACATTTGCTTTGGAAGCCATGCCAACATCTTTGAGAGCTCCTACTGTAGAGGAAAAAGGAAAGGGTATCGTAGTGCAAGGTACTCTTTCTATTAATGGTGTTATAGTTCGTGTGCTTTTTGATACTAGAGCATCACATTCATTCATTTGAAATGAACTTGTGTGTCGCTTGGGTTTGGAACCCGAGATTTGTGATAGACCATTGATCTTGAATAATCCAGTTGGGGGTTCAACTAGTTTATATATGATTTGTTGTGGTCTAGTGTTATCGAGTCATGGTTGCTCTTTTGTGTGTGATTGCTTGTTCTTAACTTCGATTTGGGATCATCTTGGGCATGGATTGGCTCTAAAGGTATTCGACAAGGGTGAATTGCGAGAAGCTAGTGGTGAGGGTCGGGAATGTGGAAGGGCAAAAGGTGTTGATTAGATATAAGCACGAAGACGGGGTCTTTATGAGTTATCTATATTCGCTTGGGATTTCACAAGAAGACCTGTCATCAGCGCTGATTGCTAATGGATATGTAGATGTCTTTAACGAGGCCAAAGTGTTTTCGCCGCATCATAAGATCGAGTTTAGGATCGATTTGGTCGAGGGTGCTAGACCAATCGTTATGCCTCTTAGGCGGATGGCGCCTACGGAACAATGAGAGTTAGAGGTGCTAGTTCGTGACCTTTTGGGGAAATGATTCATTTGGAGGAGTGTATCCGAATGGGGGTGCACCAGTCGTGTTCACAACCAAGGCAGATGGCTCATTAAGATTGTGTGTGGACTGTCGTGAGCTAAATAAGGTGACCAAAAAGAACAAGTATCCATTGTCAAGGATAGACGACTTGTTTGATCAGCCTCATGAAGCCAAAGTGTTTTCTTAGATGTAGTTGGCAACGAGGTTTAACCAGTTGAGGGTGCCAAAGGATAGGGTGCCAAAGAGAGTTTTTAGGACACCGTCCGGGTTTTTCGAATGGTTGGTAATGCAATTCAGGTTGACTAACGCGCCAGCGTATTTCAGGGATCTTATGAATAGGGTTTTCAGAGATCAGTTGAATAAGTTCGTGCTTGTGTTCATGGATGACATTCTGGTTTACTCTCGGAATGAGGAAGAACATAAGACACACTTGAGAGTTGTTTTGGAAATCTTGCGAAAGCATTAGTTGAAGGCTAAGTTTTCAAAGTGCCATTTTTGGAAGAACGTAGTAGGTTCTTAGGCCATGTAGTTTTTTGAAAATGGGATAGCGGTTGACCCCGCTAAGGTGGTAGCAATCCAGGACTGGCATAGACCTAAGAATGCAACGGATGTTTGGAGTTTCCTTGGTTTGGCAGGATATTATCGATGGTTTATTAAGGATTTTTCAAATGAAGTTGCATCATTGACAGGATTGACAAAGAAGAATCAAATGTTCACATCAGATACAAACTGTGAGAAAACTTTTGAATCCTAAAGGAGAGACTAACGAATGCTCTTGTGCTAACCATTTAAAATGGGAATGAAGAGATTGTGGTATATACCGATGCATGTGGTACTGGGATTGGAGCAGTGATAATGCAGAAGGATAAGGTTGTGGCCTACACAAGTCGACAGCTGAAGCCGCATGAAAGAAATTACCCAACTCATGATTTAGATTTGGTAGCGACTGTGTTTGCTCTGAAGATATGGAGACATTACATGTTGGGAGTTCGATTCGAGTTGTTTACGGATCACAAGTCGTTGAAGTATCTTTACTCCCAAAAGGATTTGAATCTTTGGCAGCAACGATGGATAGAGTTTCTGGTATCAAATGATTTTAGTATAGACTATACTCCTGGCAAAGGCAACGCAGTTGCAGATGCATTGAGTTGAAGACACGCGAGTTTGGGAATGATTATTTCAGAATAGAAGAGCCTCGAGTATTTGGCAAGGTTTGATTTCAGGCCAAGATGCGAATTGGAACCTGAAATGTTGGCAAGCTTATCGATAAGACCTACACTTATTGAAAGGGTTAGAGAACGCCACAAGTGAGATGCTAAGCTTGTCGAGTTTATCTAGAAGTTGGAAACAAAGAATAAAGAGTTCAAGGTCGATCGAGAAGGTTGGCTTCAGAAGAAAGGGCGACTAGTTGTTCCTGATATCGATGGATTGAGAGATGAGGTACTGAGGGAAAGTCATCACTCGAAGTTGATGATTCGTCCCTGTGGTAATAAGATGTATCAGGGCATGAAGCGAATCTACTACTAGCAGGAAATGAAGCGAGATATTGGAAAGTTCATTTCCATGTGCATGAACTGTTAGTTGGTGAAAGCTGAACAGAAGAAGCCAAGTGATTTGCTTCAGTCATTGGAAGATCCTACATGGAAGTAGGAGCAAGTATCGATGGATTTATCAATGGACTACCTAGAACCAGGGCAGGAAATAAAGGAATTTGGGTTATTGTGGATCGCTTGACCAAAAGTGCAGGGTTCATTCTGGTCAAGTCGACTAGGATGACAACGGAAGTGACTGAACTTTATGTGAAATGGATAGTTCAATTCCATGGTATCCTTAGGAGCATAGTGAGTGACCGAGATCCGTTATTTACGATTGGATTTTTGAAGAGTTTGCAAGAAGCTTTGGGAACCGAGTTGTGTTGAAGTACAACTTACTATCCCCAAACTGATGGTCAAACCGAGAGGGTCATCCAAGTTTTGGAATATCTCCTAAGAGCCTGTGTGTTGGATTTTGGGGGATCATAGGAAGACCATCTGCATCTAGTTGAGTTTGCATATAAAAAGAGTTACCAGTCTAGCATTGGGATGGCACCATACTAGGCATTGTATGGGAGACCATGAAACTCTCTAGCATGTTGGTTAGAGACTGGAGATAAGTTGGTACTTGGGCCAGAGATGATTAGAGAGACCTCGGATTGTATCGAGATCGTTCAGCAACGAATGAAGGTGGCCCAAGATCAATAGAAAAGTTATGCTGATAAACGTCGAAAAGATTTGGAATTCGATGTTGGCGATATGGTTTTCGTGAAGATTTCGCCACTAAAGCATGATTCGATTCAGAAGTAAAGAAAAGTTAGCTCCAAGGTTCGTTGGACCATTTCCAATAGTCGAGCGAATTGGAAAGATCACATATAGATTGGAATTACTCGAGAAGATGTCAAGTGTGCATAATGTTTTCCATGTATTGTTTCTACAGAGGTTCGTGCATGATTCGAATGTGGTGGTATCTCCATAGCAGTACAAAGACCTTGAAGCAGAGACTGCAGCTGTGAAATCTCGTAAGCTGCTTCGTGTTGTGGGGACTGACACAAAACAGGTTAGGAGGAAGACGGTTACGCTAGTCAAGGTACAGTGGAGGGCGGCTCATCCAGACCACTTGGTTAGTAGGACCCTTTGATATCATATCTTGTTGTATCTTGTTATTGTTTGATAGAATTCTGCATGCTAGGATAAGGCTATAGATGCATGGCTTAATGGTTGCTAGTTTGGATGATAGAATTGGAATTGGCTTTTTATCGATGATAGGCATGCAGAATTATTGTGGTTGCTTGTGCTTGATTGGCATTTTGGGGGGCGACATTTTTAAGAGGGAGGGGGATGTAATAGCCCACGTTTTACGTATCGTAAGATTGTACAAATCAAGGCAAAATTAAAACTTAAAATCAAAATCAAGGGAAACAGGCTGCGCCATTGCGTTCATCTCGGAATTCTGCATGAAAATGAGTCCGAGTTTTGCGTAAATCGGAGTCCGTATGAGGGAGATATGGCCTCCGGAAGTTTCAGAATTCAGTTTAAAATTCGAACAGACAGAAAACAAATTCAAATTTCAAAAATCGGGCCGGATTGGCTAGGGCGGGAATTTTCCCGCCTAAGACACCCAGGTCGACTGGGTAGTCGACCTGGGCTACCCAGGTCGACTGGGTAGTCGACCTGCGGCACCCAGGTCGACTGGGTAGTCGACCTGGGGGTCGACCCCCCTGTTTTTCCACCTTTCTGCATCTGGTTCGTTCTGATGTATTTGGTCACGTTTTCTGACTAGGTTCGTCCGCTTAACACTATATAAACAGCCCTGGTCTTCTTCTCTATTCACAATTCTTTTCTACCCTTATGCTGCAAAGATTATTGGCAAACATGGCTTCTTCTCCTCCTCTTAAATTAAATAATAAATAGAATAATATATATAAAATAAATCAAGACGAGGAGATGCTGCTAAAAGACTTTCAAGCAGAGGTTCAAGTCAGGCTAGGATTCAAGAGGAGGTTCAAATGACTTCAACGACTGTTTTTTTAAGAATCTTAGCAACGCCATCTTTCTGTTCTGATCTAATCTCTGTAAGTCAGTTATTTCTAGATTTGAACGTTTTTCTTTGTTCGTGACATGAAATTAAAGGAATAAAAGAATATGCCAATTCTCTCTCTCTCTCTATTCGAATCAGTGCCTATACTCTTGAACCTAATTAAGGACTGTTATGATTCGAGGACAAATAAAACCATGACTATGAAACTATGGACCTTAAAACCATATGCCTATGACCATGAACATTTGCCTATGACTATGAACATTGCCTATGACTATGGACATTGCCTATGACTATGAACATTGCCTATGACTGTGACTGTGACTATGAGGATTATTTCCTTGACTAAGCCTATGCCTTTGATTAGGAAACATAAACTATTGCCTATGACAAAACAAGGACATCTGTGATTAAACACCTATGATTCATGACTAGGAAAGTGTTGCTTAAGTTCTGTGATTATGAGATTGGGTCTAAACCCGATTATTTATTCTGCTTTTCCTTGGTTTTCTTTGGTTTTAGACCTTGGGAATTTACCTATTAAGTTAGATCTACCCATGTTCTTGAACCTGCGTCTCTATTCTGTCTATCCTTGGTTTTAGACCTTGGGAATTTACCTATTAAGTTAGGTCTACCCATGTTCTTGGACCGACGTCGTTATTCAACCCTTTTTATGCCAGTTAGTATGTCTATCTTTTGCATAGCATCTTTGGTTCGTTCCCTAATTTCTACGAGTCTAGATTTATCCATAATCTAAATTGAATCGCAATTATACGAACGGTGGGAATACGATTTGGGCATAATGTGAAATGTACTAAAACATAGTTGTAAAACATGGAATTTGGCATAAATTGGGAACATGTATTATGGCATGTTCATAGAAATGCAAATTGGATAAATTTGACATGAATTATAAGATGTGTAATTTGAATCTATTATTGACGTGTAAATCTAGCATTTACATGAATAGAGAACTAGAGTAATAAGTCTAGTTTGACGTGAATTAGAATGTTAAATAAGGATTGGGTTAGCTAATTTGGCGTAATAAGTATATTGGTATAAAATTTGAGATTGGCCATAATTGGGAATAACCGTCAGGTTTAGCAAAAGCATGGTTAGTGACACTTAATTGGTATAGTTTACATACCAAAAGGCATAAATATGATATAGAGGGGAAAATGGGCTATAAGAATAAATGTTGACAATTTACATTAAAAGAGAAATTAGGAAATAAGTAAATTAGGAATAATTTACTTATAGGATTTGTCCTAAATGAGACAAGATAAATTTAGATAAATTAAAGGTTTATTAACGACATCTCTTTTAATGGTACACCAGAAAGTTCTAGGGTGACAGAGAGGATAGTGTCTAGGCTTGAGTTTGGAAAATACAAGTTTCCTGCTCTCCCTGGCTATCCCTAACTGATCCGACGAACGGGATGGTTACTTTCAAAACTTGATTTGAAAATAAATTGAAACCCATTGAACTTAGAAAACATGAATATGCCTAACCCGTGGTTAGACTGAGTTGCGATGTAAACCTGCCCGGAACCAACTGGCACATCCAGTATTCGCAACAATATCTGTCTAATGTGAGTGGTCGTGGCTTTAATTTACGCAGTTAAAGCTAGAACAAGGAGGGTATGGTTAAGTTAACTAAGACGCTTAACCAAATTAACTAGACCGGTGGGTGTGGTTAGGTGCATGTAGACACTTAACGTAGTTAAGCT
The DNA here is from genome assembly GCA_030737875.1 of Allium sativum. Taxonomy (NCBI): domain Eukaryota; kingdom Viridiplantae; phylum Streptophyta; class Magnoliopsida; order Asparagales; family Amaryllidaceae; genus Allium; species Allium sativum. The sequence continues at coordinate 443,557,573 of CM060926.1, forward strand.
AGAATGGGAGGGTTAAGTCCATAGGAACACTTAACCAACCAGACACAGCTAAGCTAGAATGGGAGGGCTAAGTCCATGGGGACACATAACCAACTTAACATGGTAACAAGACAAGATTTGTAGGGGTTAAGTAACTAAGAAAAACACTTAGCTAGACTAACATGTTAACTAGACTAGAAGGTGGTGTTAAGTAAAGCTAATACACTTAGCCAAATTAACATGTTAACTAGTCTAGAGGTTGGGGTTAAGTAAAATTTAATACACTTAGCCAATTTGATATGTTAGCTGGGCTAGACTGTAGGGTTAAGTAAACTTGAATGCTTAGCCATCAGGTTGTGATAAAGGAATGAGGTTAAATCTAAAACATGAAGGGATAATACTTAACCATTTATAATAACATGTTAGTTAGAATAGACGGGCAAGGTTAAGTTAAAAAGGAACATTTAACTAACATAGGGTGAATGGGTAGGGTTAAGTAATAAATACTTAACCAATATAACTTGGTTTGTGGTAGGGTTAAGTCAACATGAGTTACTGATAAAACTTAACCAGTTTAACAGGATAAATGAGGAGGGTTAAGTTAGCTTGAATTGACTATGACCCTTGACCAATCTAAACTGACGGGAAAGAGAACTAAGTAAACCTTAGTTAAGAAAACAACGATTCTGGAAACTAAGTGGCAAGACTTAGTTAGTAAAACTAAGTAGTAATTCTTAGTATAACACGGGAAGGAGCGAATGTCTGTCTGAGTAAAAAGGAGGCTCCAACGATTTGGGTTGCGAAGCCCGAGGCTTCGAGGGGACGTGAGGGTACTCTTGGTATCCCTCTGTGAGGCTGCAGATGATCGGCCTGTGCCCACAGAGGTTAAGGTTTGCGTAGAAGAACCAGGGGTATGCCTTGGTTGCAATACATGGCAACCTAAAGACTAGGATGGACTGGCGTGATTTGGCGAGCAAACGGTAGCCCTGTGATAGCGACTCGTCGTCTACCATCCATCTTGAGTCAATCGAGATACGTGAAGAGGAAAAGCCGAGAACTCCAAAAGACCATATACTTGCTATCTAGTTATGGGTGAGGATGGCCATAAGATAGTGGGGCACCAGGGTCGGCGTATGGTTCTCATTTTTCAAGGTGTGCCTTTCATTAGTTGAGGGAGGGGTCAAGTGGGACCATAGCCACTGGAATAAAAACAGACCTTAGCATCTGCATCGGTAGATATCTGAAAGCTCCCGACCGAGTTCTGTATTCCTTGATTTGCCCTATCACAAGACTCAGACCGCACATTACAGGACATGTGCATCTAGACAAGCGATAACGATTCGCGATACATGCGTGGGGAAGTATAGGAACATATACCACTCTAGGTAGTGTGTCCTAGACTTGGGGGCATCGTTCGACAGGTAGCATAATTCCTAGTTGAACTAGGTGGCATAAATCCTGAATCCGAGAAGCATTCAGCAGATAGTGTAAACTCTAGTTGAATCTAGAAAGTACTTGGTAGAAAACCCTAGATTAAATCTAGGTAAAAATAAATAAATGGATACCTGAAGGCGATGGAAAATACAGGGATGGGGATCACGTTATCGTTACTAGTTGGAACACTAGTTAGGTGGTGCAGAGATATAGAAAGTAGTATAACAAGGAAATAGTGAAGCAACGAAAGTATTAGAGCATATCCAGTTTATCTTATCTTAGCATACCTTGTGATTATCTTGTCTAATCTTGCTGACCCTATCATCTTGGTGTTATCTTGTATTCAGTTAATTCATGTCATTTTGTTTTCCATGTTCACATGCTAGAAGTTACTGAACTTACTCAGGCTTTATGTCTGACTCTGTTTTTCTTTCGTCTTCTTGACTTCCGTTTCCCCTCCCCCCTCCCCCAGGTAGTAAAGGAGGGAATAGTATAGCTCAGGTTAAGTTGGACTGTTACTCTTTCCCAGCTTGAAGATTTGTCGAAGTTTTTCTTGGATTCTCTTTTCAGATGCTATGGCTGGTTCTTGCTACATTGGGGAATATAAATGTATTTTTATTCTTCTTTATTTTGTAAGACAGATGACACTCTGATATTGTAAAGAAATCTTTGTACAAACTATTTTATCAACAAAGCAAAGTTTTATTTTCCGCTGTTTAATTTCTGTCTGTCTTATAATTTATCTGCATCTTTTACCCTAAATGCTCCATAGAACTTAGTGCATTCCCTTTGCGAGTGACACTAACGGACGTGGGGTGTTACACGTGGTATCAGAGCTGAAGGTTACCAGATCAGATAAAGGATTTGAAAATTTATTTTCAAAACGGTTTTTAAAGAAGCATTTTCAAAAGAAAAGATTTGTTTTAAAGGAATATTCCCCAAAGCCATATGCATTAACTTCACTTCCTCTATTTGAATCCCTGTCTCCTTCTTTCTTGAATCTCTGAGGCTCCTGGCTTTCTGGGAGGTATCCTCATCGAAGGGCAAAGTAGTGCCCGGCTTCCATCCATAGTCGAAGTTGTTTCATCTGCGGGCCGTTTTCTTTCGAGGCTTATAGGGTTTTCCGGACGATGGAGGGAGTTTTCGAGAGATTTGTCAACATGATTACACACGGAAGGAGATGAGGAGTTTGGCTAAGGAGCATAACCCTAGGATGAGGAATTCATGGATGTAGACTTAGCACACGAAGGAGGAAGGAATTATAAAACCTAAGACAAGAGGAAGTATCTTTACTAGGGTATGATAGGGCATATACTTAAGGACAAGGGCAAGAACAAGGAACAAGATTTTCAGAAGGGCGAGTGCATACTTTCACCTCCAAGCGTACCTAGGAGAAAGGTAGTAAAGTTCTGTTGGAAGGGTCTACTTTTGTTGTTCGTACTCTTCCTCTTTGGTTCTAGCGCTTCTCATTTGTTCATATCCACTTTCATAGTTGAGTCTCTACACCATAGTACTTGTATAGTAGAAAGATCCCACTAGAATCTCAAATCCAATTGGTGGTCCGACCAGTTTATTTTTGTTAGTAGGGATTTGAGAATAGCTATCGAGTTTGCTTATATCATCTCACGTAGATTGTCTAAATTCGGAGGAGATATTCCTTGGGTGCTTGTCTGATATTGGTTTAGGCCTTTGGGGCTTGTACTTGAGGAATGTCGAGTTCGACTAGGATGGTTTGCGTGAGAGATGAATAGTTGTGGCATGCACTCTAAAAAGCACGTAGTGACCTTTCGACCCTTATAATTATGGCATGGCGAATAAGAGGGAGACCTCTAATCATCTTAGTACATATACTTAGTGCCGTAATTGACATCTGTTTATATTGGAAATGGAGGCCAGAAACTTCACAATCGTGAAGTTAAATTAGTTAAGATACAGTGGAGTAAAGCTCAAGAAGGCTAGATACTAGCATCATACCCTTTTCCTTAAGGGTGCATCCTTGATTTCTTTGTTTAGGAGCATTGCGCATAATTGTTTCTCTCTTTCCAAAGTATATCCTCTAGGTCGTATCCTCGATCCTTAGGTAGAAGCCAATGGATGTAAACATGTGTTTGAAACATGTTATGGTTGATGGTTGCAAGTGGTTGCTAATGGTTGCTTGTGAATGCATACGCATACGTATTAGGCACTAGATCAGTTCAGACGCTTTCATATTGCATTTACAGATATGTATTTGTTTGTAAATTGAACTTGATATGTTATCATATGGGTGTTGCATATGGATGAATGGCTGTGCACGCATATATTATTTACATAACTAGGGATGCTTGCATACATGGTTGGGCGCATGGCACTGACATGACTCGCATTAAGGAGGTCGACTGAATCAGTAGACCGCCTGATTTTACAATAGATAAAGACATATACACACACTATGCATATAAACATGAAAGCATTAGAAATATTTTAAGGACAGTGAATGCCCGTGGTTGGATGGTTGAGTAGGTGGGTGATTGGATGGTAGGACACATTCTTCCTAACTTGAAGATTTCGGGTATGAAATCCTTTTAAGTGGGGGAGAATGTAACACCCTATGGTTCTGTAACGCTAAGATTCAGAAATCAAGGCAAAATTAAAAGTTAAATTCAAAATCAAGGGAAACGGGCTGCGCCATTGCGTTCGTCTCGGAATTCTGCATGAAAACGAGTCCGAGTTTGCGTAAATCGGGGTCCGTATAAGGGAGATATGGCCTTCGGAAGTTTCAGAATTGAGTTAAAAATTCGAACAGACAGAAAACAAATTCAAATTTCAAAAATCGGGCCGGATTGGCCAGGGCGGGAATTTTCCCGCCCAAGACACCCAGGTCGACTGGGTAGTCGGCCTGGGCTACCCAGGTCGACTGGGTAGTCGGCCTGGGCAACCCAGGTCGACTGGGTAGTCGGCCTGGGGCACCCAGGTCGACTACATAGTCGACCTGGGGGTCGACCCCCCCTGTTTTTCCACCTTTCTGCATCTGGTTCATTCTGATGTATTTGGTCACGTTTTCTGACCAGGTTCGTCCGCCTAACACTATATAAACAGCCCTGGTCTTCTTCTCTATTCACAATTCTTTTCTACCCTTATGCTGCAAAGATTATTGGCAAACATGGCTTCTTCTCCTCCTCCTAAATTAAATAATAAATAGAATAATATATATAAAATAAATCAAGACGAGGAGATGCTGCTAAAAGACTTTCAAAAAGAGGTTCAAGTCAAGCTAGGATTCAAGAGGAGGTTCAAACGACTTCAACGACTGTTTTTCTACGAATCTTAGCAACGCCATCTTTCTGTTCTGATCTAATCTCTATAAGTCAGTTATTTCTAGATTTGAACGTTTTTCTTTGTTCGTGACATGAAATTAAAGGAATAAAAGAATATGCCAATTCTCTCTCTCTATTCGAATCAGAGCCTATACTCTTGAACCTAATTAAGGACTGTTATGATTCGAGGACAAATAAGACCATGACTATGAAACTATGGACCTTAAAACCATATGCCTATGACCATGAACATTTGCCTATGACTATGAACATTGCCTATGACTATGGACATTGCCTATGACTATGAACATTGCCTATGACTGTGGCTGTGACTATGAGGATTATTTCCTTGACTAAGCCTATGCCTTTGATTAGGAAACATAAACTATTGCCTATGACAAAACAAGGACATCTGTGATTAAACACCTATGATTCATGACTAGGAAAGTGTTGCTTAAGTTCTGTGACTATGAGATTGGGTCTAAACCCGATTATTTATTCTGCTTGTCCTTGGTTTTCTTTGGTTTTAGACATTGGGAATTTACCTATTAAGTTAGGTCTACCCATGTTCTTGAACCTGCGTCTCTATTCTGTCTATCCTTGGTTTTAGACCTTGGGAATTTACCTATTAAGTTAGGTCTACCCATGTTCTTGAACCGACGTCGTTATTCAACCCTTTTTATGCCAGTTAGTATGTCTATCTTTTGCATAGCATCTTTGGTTCGTTCCCTAATTTCTACAAGTCTAGATTTATCCATAATCTAGATTGAACCGCAATTATACGAACGGTGGGAATACGATTTGGGCATAATGTGAAATGTACTAAAACATAGTTGTAAAACATGGAATTTGGCATAAATTGGGAACATGTATAATGGCATGTTCATAGAAATGCAAATTGGATAAATTTGACATGAATTATAAGATGTGTAATTTGAATCTAGTATTGACGTGTAAATCTAGCATTTACATGAATAGAGAACTAGAGTAATAAGTCTAGTTTGACGTGAAATAGAATGTTAAATCAGGATTGGGTTAGCTAATTTGGCGTAATAAGTATATTGGTATAAAATTTGAGATTGGCCATAATTGGGAATAACCGTCAGGTTTAGCAAAAGCATGGTTAGTGACACTTAATTGGTATAGTTTACATACAAAAAGGCATAAATATGATATAGAGGGGAAAATGGGCTATAAGAATAAATGTTGACAATTTACATTAAAAGAGAAATTAGGAAATAAGTAAATTAGGAATAATTTACTTATAGGATTTGTCCTAAATGAGAAAAGGTGAATTTAGACAAATTAAAGGTTTATTAACGACATCTCTTTTAATGGTACACCAGAAAGTTCTAGGGTGACAGAGAGGATAGTGTCTAGGCTTGAGTTTGGAAAATACAAGTTTCCTGCTCTCCCTGGCTATCCCTAACTGATCCGGCGAACAGGATGGTTACTTTCAAAGTTTGATTTAAAAATAAATTGAAACCCTTTGAACTTAGAAAACACGAATATGCCTAACCCGAGGTTAGACTGAGTTGCGATGTAAACCTGCCCGGAACCAACCGGCACATCCAAAATTCACAACCATATCTGTCTAATGTGAGTGGTCATGGCTTTAATTTATGCAGTTAAAGCTAGAACAAGGAGGGTAGGATTAAGTTAATTAAGACGCTTAACCAAATTAACCAGACCGGTGGGTGGGGTTAGGTGCATGTAGACACTTAACGTAGTTAAGCTAGAATGGGAGGGTTAAGTCCATAGGAACACTTAACCAACCTGACACAGTTAAGCTAGAATGGGAGGGCTAAGTCCATAGGGACACTTAACCAACTTAACATGGTAACAAGACAAGATTTGTAGGGGTTAAGTAACTAAGAAAAACACTTAGCCAAACTAACATGTTAACTAGACTATAAGGTGGGGTTACGTAAAGCTAATACACTTAGCCAAATTAACATGTTAACTAGTCTAGAGGTTGGGGTTAAGTAAAATTTAATACACTTAGCCAATTTGATATGTTAGCTGGGCTAGACCGTAGGGTTAAGTAAACTTGAATGCTTAGCCATCAGGTTGTGATAAAGGAATGAGGATAAATCTAAAACATGAAGGGATAATACTTAACCATTTATAATAACATGTTAGTTAGAATAGACGGGCAAGGTTAAGTTAAAAAGGAACATTTAACCAACATAGGGTGAATGGGTAGGGTTAAGTAATAAATACATAACCAATATAACTTGGTTTGTGGTAGGGTTAAGTCAACATGAGTTACTGATAAAACTTAACCTGTTTAACAGGATAAATGAAGAGGGTTAAGTTAGCTTGAATTGACTATGACCCTTGACCAATCTAAACAGATGGGAAAGAGAACTAAGTAAACCTTAGTTAAGAAAACAACGATTCTGGAAACTAAGTGGCAAGTCGTAGTTAGTAAAACTAAGTAGTAATTCTTAGTATAACACAGGAAGGAGCGAATGTCCTTCTGAGTAAAAAGGAGTCTCCAACGAATTGGGTTACGAAGCCCGAGGCTTCGAGGGGGAGTGAGGGTACTCTTGGTATCCCTCTGTGAGGCTGCAGATGATCCGCCCCGGCCCACAGAGGTTAAGATCTGCTTCGAAGAACCAGGGGTATGCCTTGGTTGCAATACATGGCAACCTAAAGACTAGGATGGACTGGTGTGATTCGGCAAGCAAACATTAGCCCTGTGATAGCAACTCGTCGTCTACCATCCATCTTGTGTCAATCGAGATACGTGAAGCGGAAAGGCGGAGAACTCCAAAAGACCATATACTTGCTATCTAGTTATGGGTGAGGATGGCCATAGGAGAGTGGGGCACCAGGGCCGGCGTATAGTTCTCATTTTTCAAGGTGTGCCTTTCATTAGTTGAGGGAGGGGTCAAGTGGGACCATAGCCACTGGAATAAAAACAGACCTTAGCATCTGCATCGGTAGATATCTGAAAGCTCCCAACCGAGTTCTGTATTCCTTGATTTGCCTTGTCACAGGACTCGGACCGCACATTACAGGACATGTGCATCTAGACAAGCGATAACGATTCGCGATACATGCGTGGGGAAGTATAGAAAATATACCACTCTAGGTAGTGTGTCCTAGACTTGGGGGCATTGTTCGACAGGTAGCATAATTCCTAGTTGAACCAGGTGGCGTAAATCCTGAATCCGAGAAGCAATCGGCAGATAGTGTAAACTCTAGTTGAATCTAGAAAGTACTTGGTAGAAAACCTAGATTAAATCTAGGTAACAAATAAATAAATGGATACCTGAAGGCGATGGAAAATACAGGGATGGGGATCACGTTATCGTTACTAGTTGGAACACTAGTTAGGTGGTGCAGAGATATAGAATGTAGTATAACAAGGAAATAGTGAAGCAACGAAAGTATTAGAGCATATCCAGTTTATCTTATCTTAGCATACCTTTTGATTATCTTGTCTAATCTTGCTGTCCCTATCATCTTGGTGTTATCTTGTATTCAGTTAATTCATGTCATTTTGTTTTCCATGTTCACATGCTAGAAGTTACTGAGCTTACTCAGGCTTTATGTCTGACTCTGTTTTTCTTTCGTCTTCTTGACTTCCGTTTCCTCTCCCCCCTCCCCCAGGTAGTAAAGGAGGGAATAGTATAGCTCAGGTTAAGTTGGACTGTCATTCTTTCTCAGCTTGAAGATTTGTCGAAGTTTTGCTTGGATTCTCTTTTCAAATGCTATGGCTGGTTCTTGCTACATTGGGAAATATAAATGTATTTTTATGCTTCTTTATTTTGTATGACAGATGACACTCTGATATTGTAAAAAAATATTTGTACAAACTATTTTATCAATAAAGCAAAGTTTTATTTTCCGCTATTTAATTTCTATCTGTCTTGTAATTTATCTGCATCTTTTACCCTAAATGCTCCATAGAACTTAGTGCATTCCCTTTGCAAATGACACTAACGGATGTGGGGTGTTACAGGATCATTCTCATCTTTTGATATGTTACTAATGGGGATGTGAGACATGTCCACAATTTTTATCGATTTTATATGTGACCATTTTATCCCTGTCAGTTTTGTACAGGGCATAACTTTTGTCTCGGGTCGAATTAGAGGGTGAGACCTGTGCCATTGGAAAGGAATTGATGATTGCCTTTCTGTAGATTGGTTACGTTAAAAATTTGGCTTTGCAGCTTGGGAGGAATCACTGTTTTAAGGTTTTTCAGTTGGCTGTTCAGGTATGGAGAGCCACAATGGGATGATTTGGGAAGGCCAATTGGTGGGCTATACGAAGGGTATAAATAGGGGGTAAGGGATATGGGAAATGTTTTTAGTTTTCCATTCTCTCATTAGGTGCCTGGAGCTCCTTTTTCCTCTAACACCTTTCCACTATTTAAAATTAAAATCCAAGATAGAAATCATAGATCTACACCATTAAAGGCTAGATCTACATCAATTGGAGCAAAGATTCATTGGATCAAGAGATTTGGTGCGAGGTGCTTACTGTCTGGATTCTTATTTCATCAATTTTAGCTTGTTTTGGCAAATCGGTGAGTGATTTACATCTCTCATGTGAATGTAATGAAGTATATGAGTGCTTGTGCATGTTTCTCATCTAATTCAACTATTTTTTCCATAGATCTATGCCATGTTAAGTTCATTTTTGTAGAGATCACCCTATAATCTGATCTAGCAAGTTTAGATAGGTAACTTTTATAACATTTCATATGAATATGCAAGTTAGATCCATGATTTTGCTCATATGTACAATTTTGGTGATTTTGGTGAAATTTACCTATTTGTTGATGGAATTTTAATATTAGTATTATTGTTGATTTCATATCATGCTTGTGATCATATTGGATGTATTCGATGAGCTGGTTTCGTCGAACGAATTGTTTTGGCGAACTTTTGGTCTAAATTGGAGTTGTATTAGAAAATGCTGGTTTTGGGTCGAACATAGAGGTTCGGACATGGTGGATCGAATATGGAGGGTCGGTCGAACCATAGACAGTTTTCTTAGGGAAAAAGAAATGGACTGGGTCGGTCGAAACTAACCGGCTTAGGGTCGAGCGTTCCAAGGTCGAGCAGGCCAGGAGAGTGGGTCGGTCACTTGGAAGCTGGGTATTTGTGTCGGTCGGTCCTAAAGGAGAAGGAGGGCCTGTCAAGCAAGGTATGGTCAAACATGTTGGTTCTGTCGGTCGAGCAAAACAGGGTCATTCGTATAGGATCAATTTCTAAAAATTTGATTTTTCGGCTACGACTTGGATTTGAAGAAAATGTCTGGAAAAAAAATTTGAGGACAACCCCCCGAACACTAGCCGCAGTGCAATGATGTGTGACTTCGAAGTAGATTCAAGTGGGAATATTCGAATTGTTGGATGTATTCGTTGATCGGTGTAAAGCAACGAATGGGAAGACGACTCAAGGGTGTTTTGAGTTCGTGCGTAATGGATACTCAAGGGGGACTTGAGTTAAAGAATAGTCATCGGAGTTGATGGCTAGGGATGCAAAGGCCGAGAGATTATCGTTATCGTAAGTTCTAGCAGACTCAAAGCAGTGGTACTTTGGGCAGTCATGAAGGGCCTCGTACCTTGGGTAGTCGTGGAGGGCCTAATTGTTGAGATTTGAGAAAACAAACATACGAGTCATGATGGCGTATGGAGTTGTGCTAGAACTGGGGTTACCATTAGCCCTTGACATATGGCTGTCATGATGGGTTGTTATACGATTAACGATGGTTTCAAAGCAAGATATATGGTGATAGCCAGAGTCAGTCATGGATATTTGATTGTTTGGTTGCCCTGTTTGTACAATCTTATGTAGATTGTCCAACGTCGAAGGAGTTGTTTCTTGGGTGCTTGTCTGATATTTGTTTAGGCCTCTGGGGCTTGTTCTTGAGGGATGTTGAATTTGACTAGGATGATTTACATGAGATATATATAATCTGGATGAGAGGAGTGCTTTACCATGACTGAATGGGTTTTCTGGTTTCCATGGATGCATGGCTGAATTGTTTAATGTAAAGGCTATCACTGTCGGATGTGGGGAAGATAAGTGTGAGTTCTTCTCTGGTATTAGGTAGTGGTTGGTAAATTACCCATCATCAGATAATTTATTGATAAAGTTTGTTAGATGTTTTATCGCTCAATAAGACTGTCGTCTGAGTCAAGGTTTAATGTCTCCTCTAATACCTTGGGTTGTTCATCTGGTAGTTGATGGGCAGACTAAGTAGCATGTTACAGGTGATTAGTGAGGACGATGTTGTGTGGAGGTGAGCAGGGGACTGGCATACTAGTTTTATTACTATCTAGTATTTATGTTTCCGCTGTTTGAGTGCTCTATTAGGGTTATAATGAGAACTTATGTACAAACTTTAATACCAGTTGGATAACCTTTCAGGATGTTGAGAAAGTTTCAAAAGTTTGCTATATAATGCTTCATTACTATTATCTATTGTATATGTTCTATTACATTTTATTCTTGCGCTGTGAGTTCTACGACAGGTTCTGGTATTGTTTACTTACTCTGATGATCGTCCATAGCTGCCTGGCACACCTTTTAGCGCATTATTCCTCTTGTATAGTGCAGGGGTTATGGGCGGTCATCACGTTTGGTATCATAGCTCTGGTTAACGATTTTAGCCCAAGTTCTAAGACATAATTATGTATAAGAGGCGTACTTTTAGATTTCAGTTGGATGCTTACTATATATTGGCATATATAGTAGTAGCATTTGTCCTCTTTTAGCAGCTTTCTTGGAAGTGGCTAATTATTCTAAAGTGTAGATTTAGAATGAGTAGACGAACATCAAGACACACTACTAGGGAAGCTAATATTGGAGGGGGAAATGGTGGTGAGTCATACTACCCTTCCATGTTTGGAGCCATGGCAGAAGCAATCATGTGTAGGGCGCCCACTCCAGTGGCAGCAACGGTAGATGTAGGTGTGCGAGTTCCTAGAGTAGTAGATTTCACAAAGCTGTGCAAAGACTTTATGTCTCTAGGAGGAAAACCATTCAAGGGAATTGAGCTAGATAAAGTGGTGCAGAGGTGGATGGATTCTTGTGTTCTATCTTTGGAGACATGGGTATTGAGGATGCAATAAAGAGAAAACTTGCATCAAACCAGCTGCAGGGCAGGGCTATGGAGTGGTGGAATTTGGTTACGCTTGAGACTCCAGAAGAGGAGATTTCATGGGAGCAATTCCAAGCTAAGTTTGAAGCAAAGTTTATTTCCACTGCTCAGAAGTCCGCTCTCTTCAAGAAGTTTGTGGAACTGAAGCAGAATGACAGATCTGTTCTTGACTACATTTCTTATTTTGAAACTTTGTCTAGATATGCTTGTTCATACGTTGATACACCCTATTAGAAGAACAGGAAATTTTTCTTAGGTCTGGATGCTTGTATTGCAAAGCTATTGGTGGATCGTCTTAATGATTTATCTGAGAAGCTCAAGGAGAAAGCTATTTGCCATGAGAGTTTGTTTCCTAAAGAGGTCAATGTTGTCGCTGCAACCAAGGAAGCACAGAAACCACAGAAAGGTGGAAATAATAAGAAAAGGAAGCAGCAAGAACAGAAAGGGAAGAGTGGCCAAAAGAAACCCAAGAGTGAGTCAGTTTGCTTTAACTGTCAGCAAAAAGGCCATTTTTGCTAACGAGTGCAAAAATCCGATAGTTGAGAGAAAGTGTCACAATTGTGGCAAGCCTGCGCATCTCAAGAGGGACTATCAAGAATCAGCTAAGGGCAAGCAGGTTGTGAAGGCATTTGGTTTGGAAGCCATGCCAACATCTTCGAGAGCTCCTACTGTAGAGGAAAAAGGGAAAGGGTGTCGTAGTGCAAGGTACTCTTTCTGTTAATGGTGTTTCGGTTCGTGTGCTTTTTGATATTGGAGCATCACATTCATTCATTTGAAATGAACTTATGTGTTGCTTGGGTTTGGAACGCGAGATTTGTGATAGACCATTGATCGTGACTAATCCAGTTGGGGGTTCATTAGGTTTGTATATGATTTGTTGTGGTCTAGTGTTATCGAGTCATGGTTGCTCTTTCATGTGTGATTGCTTTATTTTTAACTTCGCTGGGTTTGGGATCATCTTGGGCATGGGTTGGCTCAAAAGGTATGCGGCAACGGTGAATTGCGAGAAGCTAGAGGTGAGGGTCGCGAATGTGGGAAGGCGATAGGTGTTGATTAGATATAAGCGTGAAGACGGGGTCTTCATGAGTTATCTATATTCGCTTGGGATTCCATAAGAAGACCTGTCATCAGCGCTGATCGCTAATGGGTATGTAGATGTCTTTGACGAGGTCAAAGGGTTGTCTTCACATCGTGAGATCGAGTTTAGGTTCGATTTGGTCGAGGGTGCTAGACCAATTGTTATGCCTCTTAGGCGGATGGCACCTAAGGAATAGAGAAAGTTGGAGGTGCTAGTTCGTGACCTTTTGGGAAAAGGATTCATTTGGAGGAGTGTATCCGAATGGGGTGCACCAGTTGTGTTCGCAACCAAGGCAGATGGCTCATTAAGATTGTCTGTGGACTACTGTGAGCTGAATAAGGTAACAAAAAAGAACAAGTATCCATTTCCAAGGATAGATGACTTGTTTGATCAGCTTCACAAAGCCAAAATGTTTTCTTAGACGAATTTGGCAACGATATTTCACCAGTTGAGGGTGGAAAAGGATAGTGTGCCCAAGACCGCTTTTAGGACACCGTCCGGGGTCTTCGAATGGTTGGTAATGCCATTCGTGTTGACTAAAGCGCCAGCGTATTTCATGGATCTTATGAATAGGGTTTTCAGAGATCAGTTGAATAAATTCATGCTTGTGTTCATGGATGACATTCTGGTTTACTCTCGGAATGAGGAAAAGCACAATACGCACTTGAGAGTTGTTTTGGAAATCTTGCGAAAGCTTCAGTTGAAGGCTAAGTTTTCAGAGTGTCACTTCTGGAAGAGCGTAGTGAGGTTCTTAGGTCATGTAGTTTCTGAAAATGGGATAGCGGTTGACCCCTCCAAGGTGGCAGCAATCCAGGACTAGGATAGACCTAAGAATGCGATGGGTGTTCGAAGTTACCTTGGTTTGGCAGGATATTATTGACGGTTTATCAAGGATTTCTCAAATGTAGCTGCACCATTGAAAGGATTGACAATGAAGAATCAAATATTCACATGAGATGCAAAGTGTGAGCAAGCTTTTGAAATCCTTAAGGAGAGACTAACGAGCGCTCTTGTGTTAACCATTCCAAATGTGAATGAAGAGATGGTGGTATATACCAATGCATGTGGTACTGGCTTAGAGCAGTGTTATGCATAAGGATAAGGTTGTGGCCTACATGAGTCGACAGCTGAAGCCACATGAGAGAAATTACCCAACTCATGATTTAGAGTTAGCAGCGATTGTGTTTGCTCTGAATAAGTGGACACATTACATGTTGGGAATTCGATTCGAGTTGTTTACGGATCACAAGTCGTTGATGTATCTTTTCTCCCAAAAGGATTTGAATCATTAGTGGCGACGATGGCTAGAGTTTCTGGCATCGTATGATTTTGGTACAGACTATACTCCTGGCAAAGGCAACGCAGTTGCAGAGGCATTGAGTCAAAGACATACGAGTTTGGGAGTGATGTTTTCGGAATGGAAGAGCCTCGAGTATTTGGCAAGGTTTGATTTCAGGCCAAGATGCGAATTGGAACCTGAAATGTTGGCATGCTTATCGATAAGATCTACACTTATCGAAAGGGTTGGCGAAAGCCAAAAGAGAGATGCTAAGCTTGTCGAGTTTATCCCGAAGTTGAAAACAGAGAATAAAGAGTTCGAGGTTGATCGAGAAGGTTGGGCTCAGAAGCAAGGGCGACTAGTTGTTCCTGATCGATGGATTGAGAGATGAGGTTCTGAGGGAATGTCATCACTCGAAGTTGACGATTCATCTGTGTGGTAATAAGATGTATCACGACATGAAGAGAATCTACTACGGGGAGGGGATGAAGCGAGATATTGGATAGTTCGTTTGCAAATGCATGAACAGTTAGTTGGTGAAAGCTGAACATAAGAAGCCAAGTGGTTTGCTTCGGCCATTGGAAGTTCCTACATGGAAGTGGGAGCAAGTATCGATGGACTTTATCGATGAACTACCTAGAACAAGGGTAGGAAATAAAGGAATTTGGGTCATTGTGGATCGCTTGACCAAAAGTGCAAGGCTCATTCGTGTCAATTCGACTAGGATGACACCAAAATTGATTGAACTTTATGTGAAAGGGATAATTCGATCCCATGATATTCCGAAGAGCACAGTGAGTGACCGAGATCCATTATTTAGAGTGGATCTCCGAAGAGTTTGCAAGAAGCTTTAGGAGCCGAGATGTGTTTAAGTACGGCTTACTATGCCCAAAATGATGGTCAAACCGAGAGGGTCAACCGAGTTTTGGAAGATCACCTAAGAGCTTGTGTGTTGGATTTTGGGGGATCATAGGAAGATTATATGCATTTAGTTGAGTTTACATATAATAAGTTTTACCAGTCTAGCATTAGGATGGCACCATACGAGGCATTGTATGAGAGACCATGCAACTCTCAAGCATGTAGGTTAGAGACTGGAGGTAAGTTGGAACTTGGGCCAGAGATGATTAGAGAGACCTCGGATTGTATCGAGATCGTTCAGCAACGAATGAAGGTGGCCCAAGATCATTAAAAAAGTTATGTTGATAAACATCGAAAAGATTTGGAATTCGATGTTGGCGATATGGTTTTCATGAAGATTTCGCCATTAGAGCATGTGGTTCGATTCAGAAGAAAAGGAAAGTTAGCTCCAAGATTCGTTGGACCATTTCAGATAGTCGAGCGAATTGTAAAGATCGCATATAGATTGGAATTACCAGAGAAGATGTCGAGTGTGCATAATGTTTTCCATGTATCGCTTCTACAAAAGTTCGTGCATGATTCGAATGTGGTGGTATCTCCATAGCAGTACAAAGACCTAGAAGGAGAGACCGCAGCTGTGAAATCTCGTAAGCCACTTCGTGTTGTGGGGAATGACACAAAACAGGTTAGGAGAAAGACAGTTAAGCTAGTTAAGGTACAATGGAGTAAATATATGATGACGATTGTACTTGGGAGACAGAAGAGAGCATGAGGGCGGCTTATCCAAAACTCTTGGTTGGTAGGAACCTTTGATATCGTATCTTGTTGTATCTTGTTATTATTTGTTAGAATTATGCATGCTAGGATAAGGCTATACGCGCATGGCTTAATGGTTGCTAGTTTGGATGATAGAATTAGAATTGGCTTCTCATGGATGATAAGCATGCAGAAATACTATGGTTTCTTGTATTTGATTGGACTTTTGAGGGTGAAATTCTTGTGGGGAGGGGGAATGTAACAGCCCGCATTTTACATATCGTAAGATTGTAAAATATTTTTATTTTATTCCCTGAGGGTTGGATCATTATCATCTTTTGATATGCTGCTTATGGGGATGTGAGACATGTCCATAATTTTTACCGATTTTATCTATGACCATTTTAACCCTATTAGACTTGTACAGGGAATAACCTTTGACTCAGGTTGAATCAGAGGGTGAGACCAGTGCCACTGGAAAGGAATTGATGATTGCCTTTCCGTAGAGTGGTTACATTAAAAATTTGGCTCAGCTTTTTGGGAGGAATCACTATTTTAAGGTTTTTTCAGTTGGCTGTTCAGGTTTGGAGAGCCACAATGGGCTGATTTGGGAAGGCCCATTGGTGGGCTATATGAAGGGTATAAATATGGGGTAAGGGATATGGGTAATGGTTTAATTTTCCATTCTATCATTTGGTGCCTTGAGCTCCTTCTTCCTCTAACACCTTTCCACTATTTAAAATCAAAATCCAAGAAGGGAAATCATAGATCTACACCATTAAAGGCAAGATCTACATTAATTGGAGCAAAGATTCCTCAGATCAAGAGATTTGGTGCGAGGTGCTTGTTTTACGAATTTTTATTTCATCAATTTTAGCTTGTTTTGGCAAATCATTGAGTGATTTACATCTCTCATATGAATGCAATGAAGTATATGAGTGTTTGTGCATGTTTCTCATCAAATTCAAGTATTTTTTCATAGATCTTTGCCATATTAAGTTTATTTTCATAGAGATCACCCTATAATATGATCTAGCAAGTTTAGATAGGTAATTTTTATAACATTTCATATGAATATGCAAGTTAGATCCACGATTTTGCTCATATGTACATTTATGGCGATTTTGATGAATTTTACTTGTTTGTTGATGGAATTGTCATATTAGTGTTATTGTTGATTTCATATCATGCTTGTGATCATATTGGTTGTATTGGATGAGCTGGTTTCATCAAGCGAATCATTTTAGTGAAATTTTGGTTGAAATTGGAGCATTAGAGAATGCAGGTTTAGGGTCGAACATGGAGGGTCAGACATGGTAGATCGAACATGGAGGGTCAGTCTAACCGTAGACAGTTTTCTTGGGGAAAAAGAAATGGACTGGGTCGGTCTTCCTATGCGTCGGTCGAACCTATATATATATATATATATATATATATATATATATGTATGTATGTATGTATGTATATATGCCTGGCTTTGGGTCGAGCGTTCCAAGGTCGAGCAGGCTAGGAGAGTTGGTTGGTCATTGGGAGCTGGGTATTTGGGTCGGTCGGTCCCAAAGGGGAAGGAGGGTCGGTCGAACAAGGTATGGTCAAACACGTTGGGTCGGTCGAGCAAGACAGGGTCGGTCGTATAGGGTTAATTTTTAAAAATTTTATTTATTGGGTATGACTCGGATTTGAAGAAAAGGTCTGAAAAAAATATTTTTCAGGGGGCAACCCCCCACCCCCGAACCCTATCCACAGCGCAGTGATGTGTTTTGGCTCGGTGATGTGTGACTTTAAAGTAGATTCAAGTGGGAATATTCGAAGTTTTGGATGTATTCATTGATCGGTGTAAAGCAACGAATGGGAAGACGACTCAAGGGTGTTTTGAGTTCGTGGATAATGGATACTCAAGGGGGACTTGAGTTAACGAATAGTCATCGAAGTTGATGGCTATAGATGCGAAGGCCGAGAGATTATCATTATCGTAAGTTCTAGCAGACTCAAAGCAGAGGTATTTTGGGTAGTCATGAAGGGCCTCGTACCTTGGGCAGTCATGAAGGGCCTACTTGTCGAGATTTGAGAAGACAAACATACAAGTCATGATGGCGTACGGAGTTGTGCTTGAATTGGGGTTACCATTAGCCCTTGACATGTAGTAGTCATGATGGACCGTCATACGATTAACGATGGTTTCAAAGCAATATTGATAGTGATAGCCAGAGTAGTCATGGATGTTTGATTGTTTGGTTGCTCTGTTTGTACCGTCTTATGTAGATTGTCCAACATCGAAGGAGATGTTTCTTGGGTGCTTGTCTAATATCGGTTTAGGCCTCTGGGGCTTATACTTGAGGGATATTGAATTCGGCTAGGATGGTTTACATGAGATATATATAATCTGGATGAGAGGAGTGCTTTACCATGACTGAATGGGTGTTATGGTTTCCATGGTTGTATGATTGAATTGTTCAATGTAAAGGCTATCACTATCGGATGTAGGGAAGACAAGTGTGAGTTCTTCTATGGTATTAGGTAGTGGTTGGTAAATCTATGTTGTCCCACATTTTGGCAAGGCCGTCAACCCATGGACCCATCAAAGGATCTCTCAGGACACGAGCATGGACTTGGACCAACCCGGACATTCTTGGCTTGAGGCTCCTTGGCTTGAGGCTCTTGGATAGAAGCACTTCAGCCCAAAAGACCTGGGCTAGATGGTCTTGAGATCAGTTTACACTACAGCAAAGACTTGGTCATGAGATGTGTTTCATAGCCTACTTACTTGGTCCAGCTATCTATTCTAAAGCATATAAACTTGGATCAAGCTATACTTACACTGCCATATATTGGAGGGGACCTTTCCACGTAATCAAGACTCAGCTCCATCATCTGCTATTCACATGGATCAACCGGCACATGACATCTCGAATTGTTAAAGCGTACTACCTATAAATACATCAAGCTATATAACAAAATAGGGTAATTTTTTCAGATGAGATTGGAGTTGGACTTTTGGTGGAGATCTGAACTTGACTTCAGGGCCATGGCAGCCATCCACATCAATTCCTCAAAATACTTGCTATGTTCATCAAAATTGACTATGTAATGGAGATTTCGACAATCTCATTTATTGTATCTCCTACTTTATGACATTATTGTAAGATTAAAAAGTGGACATAGGCTCGTTAACGCCGAACCACTATAAAAATGCCATTGTCTTGCTTTTTCTTGTTTTTCAGATATTTCTTCATAAATCACGCTTAAATTCTACTTTTGGCCTTTGATGCCCACTTTTTGGCGTCACAGTTTTCACTGAGAAATGAATTCTCAATGTCTTAAGGGTTTTTCTCAACTTTTGGATCACCAAGTCCAAGATAAAATCCTAGTTTCAGTCATCTTCAGTAGCCCTGGTTTCCAATACTTCTGCACATGCTTTGGAAAGCAGAAGCAACAACATCCGCATCGCCAACAAACACCAATTATGTCCCAGCTCTGGGTTCGACCCCGGTCGGGTCGATCCTTCTCAAGTCGACATCGACCCGACTAGACGATCAGCCAGTGGAAATTGCACTTTGGAAGAAACCTAGCATGCAGCTTGCCCCGAAGTAGGTATTGGGTCGAGGTGAGATTGGTTCGAACAACCATCGTCATGATGATGTTCAAGACCAGGTCGACCAATTAGCGATCGATCGACCCCTATGGAACTATCCAGGTCGACCAACTCTTCCAGATATACCAACTCAGATTAGTAGCCATTTCTAAAGCCTGCACATCGACCCGAGACAGGGTCATTTTTAGAAAAAATGCAATTTTCTGATCGTTTCAAAGAAGGCTCGACCTTACGAAATCGAATGAATTGGGCAGTGCCCACCTATTTGACCTAACAGGTTAGGTTGATCATCGCCAGGACTGTGGAGCCCCGGACCCCCACCAGCGCAGCACCCGGACCCTCTTGACGGCTTGCCTTCGGCTCGGAGCACGGCTCGCCTTCGCCTCAGCATATATTTTGGATAACAATAATCGTAAAGACTTAAATCATCCAAGATTCGACGGATGTTCCAAGAATATCAACAACAAGATGGCAGCAACTGGGATTCTTCCAAGAGCCATTACACCTAATTACTGAGGTTATTCAATCCTAATCAATTGCTTCGGTCTTGCTCGAAGATCGGCGAGTTAATAGTTTGAAACAATCAAGCCATGAGGCTTATTAATCATTTATACATCAGCTCACATTCCCCAAATCGGGATCAAAGACATAGCGACGGATAGATGAGACATGTCTACATTCCTAGCCTCCAGATCCTACTTTCTGCATAGAGAAGGAAAAGCTTCTATAAGCATGTATCCACTGATCTCATGATGATCACCGTCTTAACACCGACAAGATAAGGTGCCACCATTAGTGGTTTTGAACTGACTACCTAACCCTTATTCCCTGCCCTTGACGTGGGGGAAAGAAGGCGATTCAAAGGAAACACACCCTCATCATTCACCCACAAAGGCCTCCTGATTTCCTTTATTATCCCAATACCCCGGTCAAGGTATGATCATTCTTGGCATTGCCACCACACGAGGAGTTGAAAAGACTTCCTTCATCAACTAGAACTTCAGCGGTCATCGCATGTCCAAGATGGGACAAATCGGAATGGATTGGCAAAGGATTTGTGACACCATTCTCATTCCGAACAATACTCATTCCTTTAACATGATTATTTTTTACCCATATCTCTTATCCTTGCATGCTTTATGAGTTATTGATGTGACTAACTCATATAAATTTATGTGTGAATGATATCGGTACCCTGAGCCTGGTTCTAATCAGACTTCCAACGCCTGCATATAGAACTACAGGGCATTGCCATAACCATCCCGACTAAACCACTCGTTTACAAAACCATACCCCCGTCCGATGGAAGTTATACAGCTCAAGGTGGATCTGACATGACCATCCACTACTGTTCTCATGCGTGGCATGACTCAGAAAAATTGTGCATCGACTTTTGCATTTCCAAATCTGAATCCGACTCAGAATGGATGTAGTTCGACAGTCCATATGGATGGATCCTATGCTTGACACCATTGGATTACATGAATTCAAATAGAGGCAGCATCACCCATCAACATACTTACTTTCCATAGTTTGGTACCAACCACTCCTTCCATAGTTTAATCGGAGGGACGTAAAGTTTGGGCGAACGTGATTCGACTATTCACCTGCTTACTCTTGGCCTGATGCAAACAATGTGACGTAAATAAAGTTCGCCCATTCATTTACTGACACTATGCCCTTGAAGTAAGGGGCAAGAGAATATACGCACATGAGTTCGTCGTGAGCTATCTATGCATAGGCATACTAATGAGGCATCCTCAGCATCTAGCCTTCGATTCGCCAGGCAAGACACAGAGATGTATTCGGGTGTGACATAACCACTCAGTAGATCGATGACTTCATTCCTTAATCTGACGGGAAGAGTGCAACAATGACAGGGGAACGAACCCACGAATAGCATAATTTTTTTTGCCTTTGATGTGAGGGCAAAAGAGAAATGTTAAGACGAGGATGACTATGACTCGACCGCTCTCCAACGACGTCTCTAACTCTTTCCCATGACTTTAATGAGAGGAGCTAATTCAATAGGGGCGTGAACTGACCACCCCCGATGGCAACCTTTGCCCTTGACGTGGGAGCAAAGGGACGATGCCAAGGAAAATATGATCCGACTGTTTGCCCGACAAACTCTAATCCTCAAAGCTTGGATATTAGTATAAATTTAAGACGAGGGTGACAGGCGCACCAAGATTTAAGACCACTCGATCCACAACTCTAACCCAAACTGACTTTGGGAGAGCATAAAGGATGAGCAACAACGTCCATAACTCTAACTCTCATGACTTGATAGAGAGCATAAATCTTTTGGGTTAGTGTGAATAGTGCACCACGACTTAAGACCACTAAACCATAACTCTAACTCTCACGACTTGGGTGAGAGTATAAAGGACAATGCTGCGATGTGCATGCAATCTCCATCGCCATCAGACCGAGGACAGGATTATAAAGTACTTACAGACCGGACGTCCAAACGACTTAATCAGTTCCCACCAACACTAGGGGCACGAGCATAGATTTCTAAATTAACTTCAAACAAGCTTCGGACGCGACCCATGTTTCAAAATTAAATGGAGGCTACAGACAATATACCTCCAAACAATGGCACCTGACACTTTGACATTTAATAGTTCTATACTAGATAGCTTAACACTTAACATATTTTCATTTCAAGCCAAACTTTCTTGTGACATAAAGGTTGACTTAGTAACTTGCAAATTAAATGAATTATTCTATTCAAATTGCAGGATTATGTACATATACAAAGCAAAGACACGAGCGACATACTCGCATACAACAACAAATGGGCCGTGTTCGAAGGACTGACATCGACTTCTAATGCTGAACTTCTCACATGACTCAATGCAACGACCGAAAGGAGACCTTGACAGTGGGATGTTCAATAACACATCACACAACTTAAGGCAACAACTGAAAAAGGGCCTTGAGAGTGATATTTAGTATTGACACACATGCCCATATGTGACTGACTATAGCCCAAGTGCAATGATGAGTATCACATTGCAAGTACACCGCATGAAATATGCAATGACTCGAGCACTTGGATAACACAAACACTTAAGCTATAAAAGCCATGCCTTTTTTATGCATACATGTCTATATTCGAAATGGGTGCCGTCTGACTACCTGTCTTTTGCCATTACCCCCGGATTGGGGGAATAACTATTGAAAGTATTTACAAGTGGCATAACTAATTTGCATATACATAACTTATGCTTTGATCCTTACATGCCTCATGTGGACCACGAAAGGGGTGCAGAGTGACCATCCATTGACTTATCCCAACCTACTTCCCAATTGGAAGGGGAAGAATGAGAGCATTCCAAGTGACTACAGTCTGACCTGTTGTAGACCGACTTCGATCCTAAGAGCTTGGATGGGAGAGAAGAAACAAAGATGGGTTGAGTGCCAACAAATCATTTTGCATCCAACTCTAACTCACAACATGATGAGGAAGTATGAATCCTGAGAAGACATGGTTTGGAAGTCCACTACTCAGTCAATACCCCAATGACTAGGGACGAAGAGTGCGAGCCATAAAAAGCATGAATCTACTACTCGACTACTCTATGCACATTTTCAACTTCTTAAATTTTCGCAGGATCCCAAACTACAACAAAAAGATGACCTCAGTGGAACCGAGCATGAAGAACAAACTCAACAAGAGTATAATGACTATTTTGGACTATGCTGAAACATGTACAAATGGAGGTCAACTATCTCCCTAATGACGTTCATTCACTCATATTGTTTATGAGCTTACTCAAGTCTGCAACTAATCAGATAAAAGTAACTAAGTTCACTGACGCTCGATGAAATGATCCTCACTTCCCAACTAAAGTGAAGGAACAATGCGTAGACAAATGTGATTCAACTGTTTTCTTGTTCAACTCTAACTCTAGCTGACTCAAGAGAGAGTATAAAGCGACTTGGGTTGGCTAATATCGCCAAACCCGCTACTCTAAACTGAAACATGACGAAGAGTATAAAGGCTTAAGACTGGACGTCCGAATGTCTTAGCTCTACCCCGAGTGACACTGGGGGCATGAGCACTGGCTTCGTTTGTCACCCATCGATGCTATAAGCATGAGTGTCAGCTTATAGACAGACTTTGAACACGTTCTTGACTTGGAACGTGATTCAAAGGATATATACCATACCTTAGGACCATGACATGACTTGTCTTACTCATCTAAGCGAGACAGCTTATGAGTTAGATAGGACTTGACTTACTCATTCAAGCGAGACTGCTTATGAGTTCGACATGACTTGGCATACTTATTCAAGCGAGACAGCTTATGACTTAGGCATGACGTTGAAGACTAAAATTGCAAGCACATTGAGTGGATAGCGAGACTAACTTTTCTACTACCTTATGATTTTGACGCTCATACTAGACATCGGGTCACATGATTTCAACAATATCTCATACTAACTCGTGCGTGATCGTTGGACAATAAAAATGATCCGGAGTGGTTGTGGATTTCTTTAAATATTGTTTGACGCGACCATGGATTTATGGTCTTTCGTAAATATGATCCGGAATGATCGTGGTTTTCTGGCTTTCTATTGGCAAGATACGACAATCATGGATTCATAGACTATTATTCCAATGACTCAGGAAGTAAAAAGCCATATGCAATGTCAAGTTCATGTGCCATTTTTGAATTCCTACACTATCTCACGACTTGGATAACTGAACCATGTGCTAAGTTATGTGTGACTAATGGTATGACTTGACCTGACCATGCTCTCTACTTGCATAAGAAGATGACACCATTTGGTGAAGACTCTTTATGAACGACCACGTGGAGAAGCCAGCGGCCCAGCTTGACTTATGATGATATCATTCGACCTATTGACTCGACGAGGTGTAAGTGATTACCTGCTCATCTAAATTACTCCAACCCCGAACTTTGGCTTGATAGATACCACAAATGGCGGTGTAATACATGACATGTTGTTTCCATAGAGAAAAGAGAAAAAAGAATCCAAGCTTCATGACTAGTCCCAAAGACATGACAATTCAACATTGCTTTCTTGAAGATGAATGAATTCCAAAGAGATACAGTTCGACTTACTCAAAGTACATCATGTCTGCCACATGATGTACTTTGGGGGGCAAAGTATTGACCTGCCTTTTGGCAAGGCCACCAACCCATGGACTCATCACAGGATTGCTCAGGACTCGAGCGTAGACTTGGACAAGCCCAGACATTGTTGGCTTGAGACTGCTTGGCTCGAGGGCTCGTGGATAAAAGCACTTCAGCCCAAAAGACCTAGGTTAGATGGTCTTGAGATCAGCTTACACTATAGTGATGACTTGGTCATGAGATCTATTTCATAGCCTACTTACTTGGTCCAACTATCTATTCTAAAGCATATAAACTTGGATCAAGCTATGCTTATGCTGCCATATATAGGAGGGGATCTTTCCACGTAATCAAGACTCAGCTCCATCATCTGCTATTCACATGGATCAACCGGCACATGGCATCTCGAATTTTTGAAGCCTGCTACCTATAAATACATCAAGCTACTTAATAAAATGGGGTAATTTTTTCAGATGAGATTGGAGCAGGACTTTTGGTGGAGATCTGAACTTGACTTCAGGGCCATGGCAGCCATCCACATCAATTCCTCAAAATACTTGCTATATTCATCAAAAAGGACTATGTAATGGACATTTCGACAATCTCATTCGTTGTATCTCCAACTTTATGACATTATTATAAGATCGTAAAGTGGATGTAGGCTCGTTAACGTCAAGCCACTATAAAAACACCATTGTCTTGCTTTTTCTCTCTTTTTCGGATATTTCTTCATAAATCGCGCTCAAATTCGACTTTTGGCCGTTGATGCCCACTTTTTGGTGTCAACAATCTACCGATCCTCATATACTTTATTGATGAAGTTTGTTAGTTGTTTTATCGCTTACTAAGACTGTTGTCTGACTTAAGGTTTTATGTCACCTCTTATTACCTTGTTGTTCATCCGGTTGTGGATGGGCAGACTAAGTAGCAGGTTACAGGTGAACAGTGTGTTCGATACTGTTGTGCGGAGGCAAGTAGGAGGTTGGCGTACTAGTTTTATTACAATCTAGTACTTTTGTTTCCGCTGTTTGAGTGCTCTATGAGGGTTGTAGTGAGGCCTTATGTGCAAACAATAATACTAGTTGGATAACCTTTTAGGATGTTGAGTAAGTTTCAAAAGTTTGCTATATGACGCTTCATTACTATTACCCATTGTATATGTTTTATTATATTTTATCCTTGCGCTGTGAGTTCTACGACCGCTTCCGATGTTGTTTACCTACTCTGATGATCGTCCACAGCTGCCTGGCACACCTTTCAGCGCATTATTCCTCTTGTATAGTGCAGGGGTTACGGGCGGTCGTTACATATATTGAGTCTATCCTCCAAAAACTAATCAGAAAGGATGCAGTCATGTCCCATATAAATTGTCTAGGTGTGATTGTATCTCAAAAATCGATCGGGTGTAAAGTTGTGTCCCGTAAAATCAACTAAGTCTCATTGTGCTAGGAATCAATTGGGGTGTGCCTTTGTGCCTTGAATTCAAGGACTGTAAATTGGATTTGTTGAATAAAAATCTACACCAACCAACTTTTGTAGGATGGTTTCAACGGAGTCCCAAACAAGTATAAAATTATGGTGTGTATTTTTATTTTACTTGTTTTTATTATATTTTCTGCATTTCTATGATTGACTCTATATTTGCTTAACATTATGTTTAATTCAAAATGATTTCAAGAAATTTAATATAATCCATAAAACACTATTCACCCCCTCTACTGTTTAGTTTGCCTTAATATCCTTAATCCGCATTCCCAACAATTGGTATCAGAGCAATGGTTTCCAAAGTTATCATAATCTAAATTTTTAAAAAATGTAAATGACAACCAACACCAAAATTGTCAATTAGTAGTTCCTTTGTAGAGGGGTCAATCCATTATTAGACCACCATTATTCAATAGTAGCAATTATGCATATTGGACTTGTAAAATGAAAATTTATTCATAATCCATAGGATTAGATACTTGGAATATCACACAAACTGAATATGTTGAACCTACCGTTAATTTTGAATAATGGACTAATGATTAGACCACTACACAAAATAATTCGAAGGCCATGGGTATTTTGTTATGTTCACTAGATTGGAATGATTTTAATAGGATATTGGTTTAAAAATCTGCATATGAAATATGAAAAAACTTTGTAGGTGTCTCATGAAGGAACAAGCAAAGTTAAACAGACCAAAATATCCATGTTAACCAATTACTTTGAATTATTTAAAATGAATCAGAATGGGTATATCTCTAATATGTACTTCAGGTTCCAGGAGATTGTGCATTCACAAATGGCTTTAGGAAAACATATTCTAAGGAAAATCAAGTAAGAAAAGTTATTAATTCATTAACTTCAGATTGGGATCAAAAGACACTTGCAATTAAAGAGGCTAATGATATTTGTAATGACCTGCAATGGCAGAGGTATTATAATTAATTTATTTAATTATATAAATAGTGATATAGTGAATTAAATGGTGGTTTAATTAAATAATGGTGAATATTTAATTTAAAATAATAAATTAAATAATATATTAAATTCTGAAATAATCAGAAATGGCTGAAATGGTGATATGGTGTGAACTGGATCATCTATGACATTTAATTCAGTTTAGAATTGAATTAGAATAACGAATATATTATTTGAACGACAGTTCGAACGTATAATTATATTATAATTAAAATCGAGCTCGAAATGGCGCTGCAGTTCGTAAATTGGCGATTCGAATTTCAACTGAATGTACAGGATTCGTTTTAAGCCGGATTTCCATGAAACAAGAAACGTGTGGAGCTGGTAGAGTATATCTTTCTAGTGGAAGAGAAAAATCGGGATTTCGCCGTGTAGATTTAGATGTATGTCCAATTCAAATTTTAGAAAACTCACTGTGGAATTCCTTTATAACTTATAAAGGAATTTTTTTATATTTTAAAAAGGGATTTCAATATAAATCGAATATCGAATTAATCATATTTGAAATATCGAGTTAGAAACCCATATAGGATTTTCTGAGCTGTATGGTATTCCACTGTGAATATAGACGATAATATTTAACTTTAAATATTAAATTTAATTATATTTAAATATATTTATATATTTTCATAGGCTATTTAGAACTTTAAAAATAGGCACTTTTGCAAACGAAGTCGGAATTCGAAGAAACTAATTTTGTTGGATCCGCAATATTAAATTATTGTTAGATTCCAAGTTTGGGGATTTTTAGAGTCACTGTGTGGCCGGACAGATTTTTAGAGTGAGAAACAATCGATATTTTAATAGTGAAAAATACGTTGTGTGAGAATACGGAGTCGGAATTCGACGAAACCAGTTTCGTTGGGACCGTAATGTCGAACTATAGCTGTATGTCAAGTTTGGTAATTTTTAGGTATCGTATATAATCACTGGGATTTTTAGAAGGCAGATACGAGGAGAAAATCATTTAAATAAATATAAAATTAATTCAAAAATATCTCCTCCCATTTCTCTGGTCACCAGAAGGCCACGTCTCACCCTATTTCAACCACAACTCTTACCTACCTCAAGCTCAACCTATAAAATACCCGTATAAACCAACACAGTAAAAGTTGGATCAAAGATAAATCAAAAACGAATGCAAGAAAATTCTATAAATGGAGAGAGAGTTGTATATTTGATTCAGCGTGAGTTCCTCTTCAAGCCGGTACCTCTCGTTTGAGTTGCGATCCGTTTTCCTGGAGTTCAAAGTTTCACCGTGGAACTAGGGCTGGGGTTTGATGCAAATTGGTGAGTGGATGTTCAAATCGAAGCTCGTATTCATGTTAAGGGTAGAAAACCGTAACTACTGGGGAAAATGGTGGAGTTCGGCGGGTTTTTGTATTGATGTTGGTCCATGGGTAGCAGGTGCGAATGGGAATCGCAATTTTTCTGAGGAAGTCGACTTGGATGAGTATGGTGTAGTTTGATAGAGAATTGAATGGAGATGAAAACGTTTATCTCACTTTTGGATTTCGTGGAGTGTAGTGGTAGAATGGATCGAAGAAAGGAGGATGATGAGGAGCAGGCTGGTCACGGCAATGTGGGGAAGATGGAGCACGGGTTTTATTTGGTAAGTGGGTCGAAAGTTTATAAAGGGGATGAGGCCCACTTGAAACTATAAAGTCCAAAACTTTATTTAATTCTTGTATTAAACTTTAAAAAATGTGTAACTTGATCATACGATATCAGATTGACGAACCGTAAGTTACATTGGGATCGTATGGACGACGACAACACCATGGAACTAACGAGGAGCGAATCGAAGCTCGTTACAATTTATAGAAAAATAAATTGTCTGTCTGAATCGAGCGATGGTTATCGTTATTAACGATGATCTCCAATGTGAGTAAATCTCACTAACTCTGAACAGTTTATAATTTCATGTTGTATTTTTAGAACTATTAAATATTGGCTGGTAGACTGTGTGTTGACTGTTTGATTGAACTGCTAGTCAGTTAGGTGAATTTCTATATTGACTCTGTTTAACATAATATATCATATGGCACTGAAAGTGATGTTGATTTTATATTGTATAACATCTGTGGATGCAGGGAGACAGGTTGGAGGAAGCCAACTGGATTCCTCAACATTTATTTTACTGTGATTCATATATTGTAATGTATTATGTGATATATAATCTGTTGTCGATTATATATGTTTGAACGATATTGGTCATCATGATTTGATGTGTTAAATACCATAACATACCAGAATGGTGAAAAGGGAATTTTCAAAATGAATATTGAAAATAGATTATTTATAAAATCAAAGGATTTTATAAAAGAGATAATATTTATAACAATCAAAGGAGATTTTATAAAAGGAATTATTTATAAATGGAATATTTACAAATAGAAATTCATTTATAAATGGATTATTTATAAATAGAAAATACTTAGAAATGAAACCCTAAAGGAACTATTTGCAAACCATTTGCAAATAGATTAGAACAAGAAAGGTTTGTAAACCAGTTACAAATCAACCAGAAAGAGAAGTGTTTGTAAACCATTTACAAATGGAATCGAAAGAGGAATATTTGTAAAACCTTTACAAATGAAATCGAAAAGGAGGTATTTGTAAAACCGTTTACAAATAGAATTAAAGAGGAAATATTTAGAAAATAAATAGAGTTATAAAGAGGAAATCATTTGTAAAGTGAAGATCCATTACTAAAAGTAAATCTTTATAAATGAATAGTTATACGAAGGGAGTTAATCGAATATAGTATTCGAAAGTAAGCAAATCGAATTAGTTATCGAATATTAGTTTATTCGAATAGAGTTAAAAGAAAGGAGTTATTGATTATTAGTTAATCGAAGGAGTTATTGATTTTAGTTTAATCGAAAAGAGTTATCGATTTGTTTAATCGAAGTGAGTTATTGAATATTGGTTATTCGAAGGAGTTATCGAATTTAGTTATTCGATGGAGTTAATCGATTAGAGTTAAAATAAAGGAGTTGGTCGAATATAGTTTATTCGAATAGAATCAATTGAGTTAGTCGAATATTAGTGATTCGAAATAGAGTTAAATAGAGTTATCGAATATTAGTTATTCGAATAGAGTTAAATGGAGTTAAAGGAATAAATCAAATATAGTTTATTCGAATGGAATTAAAGGAGTTAGTCAAATTGGGTTTATTCGAATAGAGTTAAAGGAGTTATCAACTAGAGTAAAATCAAATAGAGTTAATCCAATAGCGTTAGTCCAATAGAGTTAATTGATAAGGGTTAATCGAATAGAGTAAATTGAATAGAGTTATCGAATATACCTTATCGAACGAATGAATTATCAAATAGGGATGATTTGAAAGATAGGTACGTAAGGAAGTTTGTTACAGAATTAAAAGGTGAACTTTGTCTATTTCAAGGTTAGAAACGTTGTTCAGTTAAGGTCTGAGAGGTAGTATTACCCCAACTTGATTAACTTCATTTTTAACTAAGGAATGGTTAATGTTCGATAGTGAAGGTGGGTTAAAGGAATTTAGTTAATAATCCTGATGGTTTGAGTTGGCATCGCGATGGTTTGTTTAAACATCTGTCTAAGTCCAATGAAGGAGTTTTGGAAATGTTTTCCAAATAAGAACCAGAAAGTTTTCTGATATAGAAAACAAGAAATGGAAATGTTTTCCAATGGTAATAACATATATTTTCTAAATTTAGAAAATAAGAAATGTTGAATATAGGGAAACAGGAGATGAAAAATGAACTAAGGAGATAAATGTTAAATGATGTTTGATCGATATAATTTCCTCCTGGAAATAATATCGTTGTTTGCACACCTGTTTTTCTTTGATGGTTAAATTACAGACAATCGAATTTCTGACCATTTTAACGTTGTTAATATGGAGAGACCGGTTGGATTATTATCCAAAGAATCACTCTGTATTGGCGTGAGCGCTGCGAATCATATATGCCAATGATAATTGAAGACGGAGTAAAGTGCAAGGGCTATTGTATAAGTCTTAGATAACAGTGCCTAAGATGGATATACTGAATAGTGCCTTCGGTTCATCCTGTTCCTGGATGACTTGTAGGGATGAATGTCTGACAGAGTATTTCCAGAAAAGTCACGTACATTGATTTCTTCAACCGTACCAAGAGTGGAAGCGGAGAAGGAAACTTCTTTAGCTAACACGTAATGTACTATTGTAGACGTCAATTAGTGATTTTCGATGGATCTGACAATGTGGCATTCAAGTGAATCTGATGTGATGATGAAGTGTAACCTCAAGCCTCATCAACCGGTAAATTACAGAAATCGGGCAGGCAGCATGGCTAAGTCGGTCGCTCCAAAGTAGGGTTATTATCACCTGATCTAGAGTTTCATTTACATCTAAAAATCTATTGTTGATGATATCCCATTCGGGAAACGGTTGCCAATCCCAACTGTTGGTGATATACATTTGATACACTCAAGCCAAATGAGTGGTCGGTCATTTGTGGCCGGGTTGTAAGATGTTCTTGTTGAACCCAGTGTATTCCTTTCTAGAGGTACACTAGCGAAAGGTGGTTCCATACCTTGTCATAGTTGGAAATCCATTACCCAATACGTGCTTGCGGTTTTGATTGTATACTATATATGTAGAACATGAGATGAAAGCGTTTCTGCTAGATGATTATTATACTGTGGTTGTTAGACATTATTATAATATCAAAAGGTTTTTGATATAAAGATAATCTGGATTCTTATAAGGGAAAACAGGTTCCATTATACGGCGTGGTCTTATGAGATATCATTTACCTACTTAAACTGTTTAAACTATTTTACTCATACCAATCCCATGACTGACCCAGAGTTTATTTATTTGTTTCCCTAAACTCTTGGGTTCCCAATTTTGTATGGGCAGTCAAGTAGTCGGGATTTACAGATATACTGGAAGAGCTTGGAGCAGGAGGCTTCAGGATTATATAGCTATAGTTATTTCCGCTGTGTTGTAAGTGCTGTAGTTTGATAATGATGTATATTCAAGTACAAAATTATATTTCAAAGTTATGTTACATATATTATATGTTATTCGTTCCGCTGTGAGATTCGTGTTACTCTGATGTTGTGTTCTTCTTCTTCTTCTATTCTAAGTTTCTACCTTATCTTTCCTCACCCTCTAATTTCTTTCATTAATGACCGGTATTTTCAATCCTTGGATGTTCGATATGTGTTGTATATCGGATAACCAAGATCGCTCAAAACCCGGGTCATTACAGTTGGTATCAGAGCTTAAGTTAAGTGAATTACCTTGGCTCTGTGGCGTGACTCGGTAGAGATAGGGTTAGTAATACCCTAGATTGAGTTGAGTGTATATACACGAGTGAACGTGTTTGTTATTGATATAAAAAATTATTTTATATTGTGAAGATTTATTGGTTGAGTCGTTTATGAGTCTAGTTGATCAGTTTGATCCACTGTATCGGTAGGAGTTGGTAAACACTTGAATACGATGAACCGTCATGGTATGTTTTGAAAAGAGGGTGAATGAAATAATTTTGCCCAAATTATATTTGGATATAAAGGATTTATATTGGAATGATTATAATATATTGGATATATTGGTTGTGATTATAATCGAGTAAGATTATAAATTAAATGGTTATGTAAATAACCAATCAGAATTCACATAAGTGAAATACGTGAAATCAAATGAGTTAAATCTAAAATTTAAACCAGAAATTGAGTTAAAACTCTGGAAAATTGGATAAGTGTTTGTAAATGGATTTGGATTAAAAATAAGGAAATTTAAGATCCTGGGAGATTTTAAATTGTTTTACAAGCAGTGTGAATTATATTTTGAAATGAATTTCAAAGTGGAAATGTTTAGAAATGGTTTTATAGTATTGAACTCACTTCGATCGCTGGAAAATAGATTCCGATGATGATAGCTGCATCATCAGTATTCATTTTCGAGTTGTAAGTGACGAATTACTACCAGAGTTACTGTTTTGAATTTGTTTTGGGAAAGACAAGTTGTGTTGAATTTCAAAATGGGATTTATAATACAGAATTTGATATATAGAATTTGAATAGTAGAATTTGATATATAGATTTGAATAATAGAAGTGATATAAAATTTGAATAGAATTAACTAAGTCGAAGAGGAATTAGTTAATCGAGTTTTGAATTTGAAGTTGAACTTTGAAAGGTGAATTGGATTTGTAAATGGATATTCGAAATCGAATATAGAACTTAAATTTGAAATTTGGATTCAAATTTGTTAATAAGCAAGTTAAAATATATTTCAACATGTCATGTTCAAATATAAAAGTGAAATAGACTAAAGAGTTAATTAACAAATTAATTAACGAATTGAGTTAAAACGATCAGGTATAGTTTAAATAGATTGGGCAGGTATAAATATACATGAGATAGGTATGGATAAGGTATGAAGGTATATAAATAGAATGCTCGACGAAAAGGTATGTATTTAATTCATATATGAGATTTTATGCGTCGTATCGGCTAGCCGTTTGGCCTTTTCTTTTTCTTTTGGATTGGTGAGGGCTATGGGAGGCTATTTGAAATATCCCGATGCTCTTGGTACAAAGGAGGTTATGGCGAATTTTTCCGGGAATTTAGAGAGTTAGAACATTTTTAAGATAATTTGATAGTTAGAAATCAACGTATCGATATATATATATATGGAAGTCGATAAGGAAACGAACTTAGAAATAGAATAGTGAAATCAAAAAGGAAGACTAGGAATAAAATCCCGTAAGAATAGAAAGAGGAAGCATATACGTGTTTAAAAGTGAATAAGTAGTTGTATGGTACTGATTATTCGAGTAAGTAGTCATATCTGTTTTGACGTTATAAATGTTATTCAGTCAAGGTCTGAGAGGTAGTTATACCCCAACTTGATTTATTTCATTATTAACAAATAAATAGTAAGATTTCAGGCTCGAAGATCAATGTTGAATAAGAGTTAGTTGAATATAGTATTTGGGTTGTCGTAACGATGTTTTACACAACATCCGTTTTAACCCAAATAAGTGTAAGCTTGGAAATATAATAAAGTATATTTCCTAAGTATAGAAATAAACGAGATCGGAAAAGAGATAAGTAATTGGAATATTTTCCAATTATAAATAGCATATATTTTCTAAAATTTAGAAAATAAAGGAAGGCGATATTCGGAAATGTTTTCCAAATAACATAAAAGGCCAATATGGTTATTAAAAATATTTGGTTAACAAATATTGATAAAGAAATAGAGAAGTGATTTAACTAACGGAATATTATTTAAAGGCTTAGTGACATGTTCAAAAGGATAATTTGATTTTTGAAAAGAGTAAACTGTTTAAAAACTCCCAGGGAAAGACTGTTTGAATAAAAAACAAATTCAATAGAAATTTGTGAAAGAAAAATTGAATTAAAGAAAAGCCAGTAAAGTGGTACTTGAGGTTGAATTGGAATGATATCAAGACAAATTGGATTGTGAGATTCAAATTTGAAGTGCAATGTGATAATCAAGTTAAGAGTTGGGAATCGAGAAGAAACTCGAGTTGAAATGATATTTGTCTTGAATATAAGCGAATGGTTATGTTGTGGATAAAAGCAGATTGGAATTTGATTGGGATGACCCTTGTATCCGCTGAATTGATAACAGGTGGGAAGGATATAATGATATGCCAACAAAATGTACAAGTTTATATTTCTATTGGATATAAGATTTATGAGCCGAATTGGCAAGCCGCTTGGCTGTTTGATTTTCTTTTGGGATGGAGATGGCCCAGAGAGGCGAGTTGGAGTTTGACGTATTGACCAGTAAAAAGGAGGTGCTGGCGAAATTTTTCAAAAAAAATTAAGGCGTTAAATTTTTTTCAGGATTTTTGAAAATTTTCGTTGATAAGAATTAACTAATAATTAATTGAAATTAAATTGGTTTAGTTGAAACTGAAGTTAAGAAGTGAACAAATATGTTCTAACCAGTCGATAGGGTCGTCCTCTACCTTAGCAATTTCGAGGGTGAAATTATTTTAAGTGGGGAAGAATGTAATGACCCGCATTGGCAGAGGTATTATAATTAATTAATTTAATTATATAAATAGTGATATAGTAAACTAAATGGTGGTTTAATTAAATAATGGTGAATATTTAATTTAAAATATTAAATTAAATAATATATTAAATTCTGAAATAATCAGAATTGGCTGAAATGGCGATATGGTGTGAACTGGATCATCTGTGATATTTAATTTAGTTTAAAATTGAATTAGAATAATGAATATATTATTTGAATGACAGTTTGAACGTATAAATATATTATAATTAAAATCGAGCTCGAAATGGCGCTGCAGTTCGTAAATTGGCGATTCGAACTTCAACTGAATGTACAAGATTCGTTTTAATCCAGATTTCTATGAAACAAGAAACGTGTGGAGGTGGTGGAGTATATCTTTCTAGTGGATGAGAAAAATTGGGACTTCGTCGTGTACATTTTGATGTATGTCCAAATCAAATTTTAGAAAAGTCGCTGTGGAATTCCTTTATAATTTATAAAGGAATTTTTTTATATTTTAAAAAGGGATTTCAATATAAATCGAATATCGAATTAATCATATTTGAAATATCGAGTTAGAAACCCATATAGGATTTTCTTAGTTGTATGGTATTCCACTGTGAATATAAACGATAATATTTAATTTTAAATATTAAATTTAATTATA
Source organism: Allium sativum (assembly GCA_030737875.1). Lineage (NCBI taxonomy): Eukaryota > Viridiplantae > Streptophyta > Magnoliopsida > Asparagales > Amaryllidaceae > Allium > Allium sativum. Next base: position 443,593,256 of record CM060926.1, read on the forward strand.
TTTAAATATATTTATATACTTAAATAGGCTATTTAGAACTTTAAAAATAGGCACTTTTGCAAACGAAGTCGGAATTCGACGAAACTAATTTTGTTGGATCCGCAATATTAAATTATTGTTAGATTCCAAGTTTGGTGATTTTAAGAGTCACTGTGTGGCCGCACGGATTTTTAGAGTGAGAAACAGTCGATATTTTAACAGTTAAAAATACGTTGTGTGAGCATACGGAGTCGGAATTCGACGAAACCAGTTTTGTTGCGACCGTAATGTCGAACTCTAGCTACATGTCCAGTTTGGTGATTTTTAGGTATCGTATGTAATCACTGGGATTTTTAGATGGCAGATACGAGGAGAAAAGCAATTAAATAAAATATAAAATTAATTCATAAATATCTCCCCCCATTTCTCTGGTCACCAGAAGCCACGCCTCACCCTGTTTCAACCACAACTATTACCTACCTCAAGCTCAACCTATAAAACACCCGTATAAACCAACAAAGTAAAAGTTGGATCAAAGATAAATCAAAAACAAATGCAAGAAAATTCTCTAAATGGAGAGAGAGCTGTATATTTGGATTCAGCGTGAGTTCCTCTTCAAGCTGGTACCTCTCATTTGAGTTGCGATCCGTTTTCCTGGAGTTCAAAGTTTCACCGTGGAACTAGGGCAGGGGTTTGATGCAAATTGGTGAGTGGATGTTCAAATCGAAGCTCGTATTCGTGTTAAGGGTAGAAAACCGTACCTATTGGGGGGAAATTTGGTGGAGTTCGACGGGTTTTTGTATCGAGGTTGGTCCGTAGGTAGCAGGTGCGAACGGGAATCGCAATTTTTCTGAGGAAGTCGAGTTGGGTGAGTATGGTGTAATTTGATAGAGAATTGAGTGGAGATGAAAACGTTTATCTCACTTTTGGATTTCATGGAGTGTAGGGGTAGAATGGATCGAAGGAAGGAGGATGATCAGGAGCAGGTTGGTCATGGCAATATGGGGAAGATGGAGCACGGATTTTGTTTGGTAAGTGGGCTGAAAGTTTATAAAGGGGATGAGGCCCATTTGAAAATATAAAGTCCAAAACTCTATTTAATTCTTGTATTTAACTTTAAAAAATGTGTAACTTGATCATACGATAGCAGATTGATGAACCGTAAGTTACGTTGGGATCGTATGGATGACGACAACACCATGGAACTGACGAGAAGAGAATCGAAGCTCATTACAATTTATAGAAAAATAAATTGTCTGTCTGAATCGAGCGATGGTTATCGTTATTAACGATGATCGTCCAATGTGAGTAAATCTCATTAACTCTGAATAGTTTATAATCTCATGTTGTATTTTTAGAACTGTTAAATATTGGCTGATTGACTATGAGTTGACTGTTTGGCTGAACTGCTAGTCAGTTAGTTGAATTTCTAAATTGATTCTGTTTAACAGAATATATCATATGGAACTGAAAGTGATGTTGATTTTATATTGTATAACATCTGTGGATGCAGGGAGACAGGTTGGAGGAATCCAACTGGATTCCTCAACATTTATTTTACTATGATTCATATATTGTAGTATATGATCTGATATATAATATGTTGTCGATTATATGTGTTTGAACGATATTGGTCATCGTGATTTGATGTTTTAAATACCATAACATACCGGAATGGTGAAAAGGGAATTTTCAAAATGAATATTGAAAATAGATTATTTATAATATCAAAGGATTTTATAAAAGAGATAATATTTATAACAATCAAAGGAGGTTTTATAAAAGGAATTATTTATAAATGGATTATTTATAAATAGAAAATACTTAGAAATGAAACCCTAAAGGAACTATTTGCAAACCATTTGCAAATAGATTAGAATGAGAAAGGTTTGTAAACCATTTACAAATCAATCAGAAAGAGAAATGTTTATAAACCATTTACAAATGGAATCGAAAGAGGAATATTGGTAAAACCTTTACAAATGAAATTGAGAAGGAGGTATTTGTAAAACCATTTACAAATAGAATTAAAAAGGAAATATTTAGAAAATAAATAGAGTTATAAAGAGGAAATCATTTGTAAAGTGAAGAACCGTTACTAAAAGTAAATCTTTATAAATGAATAGTTTATTCGAAGGGAGTTAATCGAATATAGTATTCGAAAGTAAGCAAATCGAATTAGTTACCGAATATTAGTTTATTCGAATATAGTTAAAAGAAAGGAGTTATCGATTATTAGTTAATCGAAGGAGTTATTGATTTTAGTTTAATCGAAAAGAGTTATCGATTTGTTTAATCGAAGTGAGTTATAGAATATTGATTATTCGAAGGAGTTATCGAATTTAGTTATTCGATGGAGTTAACCGATTAGAGTTAAAATAAAGGAGTTGATCGAATATAGTTTATTCGAATAGAATCAATTGAGTTAATCGAATATTAGTGATTCAAAATAGAGTTAAATAGAGTTATCGAATATTAGTTATTCGAATAGAGTTAAATGGAGTTAAAGGAATAAATCAAATATAGTTTATTCGAATGGAATTAAAGGAGTTAATTGAATTGGGTTTATTCGAATAAAGTAAAGGAGTTATCGACTAGAGTTAAATCAAATAGAGTTAATCCAATAGCGTTAGTCCAATAGAGTTAATTGATAAGGGTTAATCGAATAGAGTAAATTGAATAGAGTTATCGAATGTACCTTATCGAAGGAAAGAATTATCTAATAGAGATGATTCGAAAGAGAGTTACGTAAGGAAGTTTGTTAAAGAATTAAAAGGTGAACTTTATCTATTTCAAGGTTAGAAACGTTGTTCAGTTAAGGTCTGAGAGGTAGTATTACCCCAAGTTGATTGACTTCATTTTTAACTAAGGAATGGTTAAGATTCGATAGTGAAGGTGGGTTAAAGGAATTTAGTTAATAAGCCTAATGGTTTGAGTTGGCATCTTGTTTAAACAACTTTCGAAGTCCAATGAAGGCATTTTGGAAATGTTTTCCAAATAAGAACCAGAAATGTTTTCTGATATAGAAAACAAGAAATGGAAATGTTTTCCAATGGTAATAACATATATTTTCTAAATTTAGAAAATAAGAAATGTTGAATATAGGGAAACAGGAGATGAAAAATGAACTAAAGAGACAAATGTTAAATGATGTTTGATCGATATAATTTCCTCCTGGAAATAATATCGTTGTTTGCACACCTGTTTTTCTTTGATGGTTAAATCACAGAGTATCGAAGTTCTGACCATTTTAACGTTATTAATATGGAGAGACCGGTTGGATTATTTTCCAAAGAACCACTCTGTATTGGCATGAGCGCTGCGAATCATATATGTCAAAGATAATTGAAGACGGAGTAAAGTGTGAGGGCTATTGTATTAGTCTTAGATAACAGTGCCTAAGATGGATGTACTGAATAGTGCCTTTGGTTCATCCTGTTCCTGGATGACTTGTAGGGATGAATGTCTGACAGAGTATTTCCAGAAAAGTCACGTACATTGATTTCTTCAACCGTACCAAGAGTGGAAGCAGAGAAGGAAACTTCTTTAGCTAATACGTAATGTACTATTGTAGACGTCAATTAATGATTTTCGTTGGATCTGACAATGTGGCATTCAAAGTGAATCTGATGTGATGATGAAGCGTAACCTCAAGCCTAATCAACCGGTAAATGACAGAAATCAGGCAGGCAACATGGCTAAGTCGGTCACTCCAAAGTAGGGTGTATAATCACCTGATCTAGAGTTTCATTTACTTCTAAAAATCTATTGTTGATGTTGTCCCATTCGGGAAACGGTTGCTGATCCCAACTGTTGGTGATATACATTCGATACACTCAAGAGAAATGAGTAGTCGGTCATGTGTGGCCGGGTTGCAAGATGTTCTTGTTAAACCCAGTGTATTCCTTTCTAGAGGTACACTAGCGAAAGGTGGTTCCGTACCTTATCATAGTTGGAAATCCATTACCCAATACGTGCCTGTGGTTTTGATTGTATACTATATATGTAGAACGTGAGATGAAAGCGTTTCTGATAGATGATTACTATATTGTGGTTGATAGACATTATTATAATATCAAAAGGTTTTTGATATATATAGATAACTGGGATTCTCATAAGAGAAAACCCGTTCCGTTATACAGCGTGGTCTTATGAGATATCATTTACCTGCTTGAACTATTTAAACTGTTTTACTCATACCAGTCCCATGACTGGCCCGGAGTTTGTTTGTTTGTTTCCCTAAACTCTTGGGTGCCCAAATTTGTACGGGCAGTCAAGTAGTCGGGATTTACAGATATACTGGAAGAGCTTGGAGCAGAGGCTTCATGATTATATAGCTATAGTTATTTCCACTGTGTTGTAAGTGTTGTACTTTGATAATGATGTATATTCAAGTACAAAATTATATTTCAAAGTTATGTTACATATATTATATGTTATTCGTTCCGCTGTGAGATTCGTGTTACACTGATGTTGTGTTCTTCTTCTTCTATTCTAAGTTTCTACCTTATCTTTCCTCACCCTCTAATTTCTTTCATTAATGACCGGTATTTTCGATCCTTGGATGTTCGATATGTGTTGTATATCGGATAACCAAGATCGCTCAAAACCTGGGTCATTACAATATTAGTACCATAAATATTGAGGAATTAATTGGTAACCTAATGTCATTTGAAATTCAGATGCATGGAAGAAAAGAAAACAAGTCATTAAAAAAGAAATCGATAGCATTTAAAGCGACAACTGAAGATTTTGACTTTGGTAGTGACGATGAAGAAGAGACAACCCTAATGGCAAGGAATTTTAGAACATTCCTAAGGCATAGAAAAAGAAATAATTTCAAGAGGATTGAGCAGAGAAACTATGTGAAAAATAATGAGATTCCGAGTAATGTTAACTGTAACGAATTAGGCCATCTGAAAAGATTCTATCGATATCCGGAGAAACAAAATCAACCATCAAAAGAAGAGAAAAAAGAGCATACACAACAACTTTGGATGATTCTGATTCATCATGCAGTAATGAAGAACAAGAAACGAATAATTAATATGTGCTTCACAACAATTCACAAATAATAATCGAAGAACAACTCTAAATATAGGTATGCCTTTATAATAAATTTAAATTTTTTGTTTGAATGGTTGTTTGCTTGTTTGATTGTTTGCCTTGTTTAAAAATTTGAGTTTAAAATTTAAAATTTTATTAATAATATAATAATAACGTATAAAATATTTTTATAATAAATATTATCCAATTTGATAATTAAATAAGAAATGTAAGATATAAATAAATCAAGAAATCAAAAATCAAAACATCACTTTAAAACTAGAAGACAAGTCGATATACATGTTTGTGCATATCGACATATGTATGTTTTGAAACATGAAATCAAAATTTTGAATTTCAAACTCTTGAATTTCCCTCCAACCTTTTCACCAGACCCAATGTACTTAAAAGGTGTCCCTTTACAAATAGACAAGTCCTTTGATTTCTTATTTATCAACCTATTATTATCATCTCTTTCTACCTTTATTTGAAAATTCAAACTTATATTCATATTCCTATACTCTTCAAAAGTATTCTCTAATGGCTTTCTCAAGTACTCCAAACACAATGAGGCTAACCAAGACTACCAAAGGCTTCCTCTATAGAAACTCAGATGCTATCAAAAATTACATTAGCTATGTAAACTTTGGTAAAGTTGACACAGGAAAATTTTGCTATTTTTCGTTATTTTGCTACTTATGATCTTGAATCACTTTTCGTAGAAATGGAATTTTAAGTCTTATTGATTATCGAGAAAACGATGAAGTTTGATACCCAAATCTTGATAAAATGTTTTATGCAAACTTGAATCGTGATTTCTATCAAGGAAGTGAGAATGAAACTTGGAGTAGTGTTAAAGGAACTCAAATCGTTTTAAATTGTGATGTTTTAAGTTTGATTTTGGATTGCAAGAATATAGAATTGGATCTTGCGGATATTAAGATCAATGACAGTGATTTATAAACTTTTCACCACATCTTTGACAGCGATGAAAATATGTAATTCAAAAATTGTATTATCGTCTGAAAGCAAGAACTGTCACTTACTTCATCATAACCGTCACATCTTGTTCCGAAAATTACAACAAGCCTACTTTGAAAGTTAATAAAGCCCTCTTTGCTATTTTTGGAAATTATGAAATCTAATTAACTCAAGTATTTTAAGTGAGTTTCTTCCAAAGAATATTTCTCCAAAAGAAAATACGTTATACCATGGAGTTTATCTTGCATGTATTTTCAAATATTTTGGTGTTGATTTCAAAGGAGAAGAGTTTGTTTCTAGAAAAGTTTTCAATTTTGAAAATATTTCTCTTATGAAGATTCCACTAGTGATTCATCCATATGAAACATATGCGGAAAAACAAGCAAGATTGGGAAAGGAAAAAGGAACCGATCATATGAATATCGAAGACGAGGAAGAAAATTCTTCCTTAGAAAGCATTGAATTTCCCGCTAAACCTTCCAAGAAAACCCTTCTCAAAAATCAAATGATTCTAGCCAAGAACCAAAAGACACTTAAGCGGTCATTTAGTAAGAATTTTGAAAAGGTATCTACTAAAATGAGAAAGGTTTTGGGAAAGCTGGAAGAAAACTTGGCTTGTCATCATCCTCCTCCTCCTCTGTTGAATTCTAAGTTTATTGTCTTGTTGTATTCGCTTGTATTTCAATTTCCTTATTTTTATCTTATGCCATGTACTAGTTTCATGTAGCATTATCATTAATTTGAATTGAAGCATTGTAATTCTGTTAATTATTGCTTAAACATCTATGGAATAGTTATTAAATCAAAACAAGTTCATATAAGTCAAAATGAATCAAAAATCACAAAACACTTTAAAATGTTGAAAAATACATATGTATGTCAACATATAACTTTTTATATGTCAACATATAACCATTTAAAATTTCAAATTTATCTAAATTTGAAAACTACTTATTCAATTCAAACAAAATTCAGAGCCTATTTATACCCATTTCTTCCAGAAAAACTTCATTATTTATTGCTCCTTCATTTCCTTTCACTATTTCTTAATAAATTCAAATTTTATGGCTACTCAAATCCATAATCTAAGTGTGAATCTTGAATAAATCCTTAATTATTTCAAGAATATTCTCTTTATCATTCTCCACAATCAACATCACTTAGAATTGAGTCAAATACAGATGATAAAACAACAAGAGAAGCATTTTGACGCAATTCGATGAATGATCGCGTCACTATCCAAAGATGAAGACAACATCACCGGGGAACCTCTCACCAAATACAATGAAGACTGGGATGCTATAAAGGCTGATCTAATCTTCGATGGAGATGGTTCGGTATAAGTGCTCGAAATGTGTGAATTTGTCTTCATAAATTTGTGTGGATTGATTAAATTATTTTGAATTTAAATCTGTAAATAAACAACTTTAAGATTGGTGTGGTTTGGATTTGATTGAATGGTTGTATTAACATACATTTGAATTGGTTTGGTTTGAATAGTATGCCTTGAATTATAATTTATTTTTTAGTTTATATTCATTCAAGTTTTACTTAGATTTAGCTGTTATTATCATTTAGGTATTACATTTATATTAGTCTTAGTTTTAAATAGTTAGAATTGTATTAGTAAATTATATTAGCCTTAGTTCTAGAAACATGCCTTAGTTTTAGGGGTAGTAATATACTTTGGTTAGGATTACATAGTTTTTTTGATGACAAAGGGGGAGAATTATAAAATAGGGCTTAGTTTAAGGGGGGGTTAGTTGTTTTAAAAGAAAAATATTGGAGTAAGGGGGAGTAGCTGGAGAATAGAGACATCATGTATGAATATTTTATAAACAAAGGTTGTCATAATCAAAAGGTGGGAGATTGTTAGAGACTGAGATGTTGATAGTATTGATGACAATAACCTTATTTCAACTTTGTTTCAATTATTATTATTATAAAATATATACTAACATTGTTATCTAATATATATGCATACACAAGAAATATGTGCAAGAAATGATTATTGAATACTGTACAGTTCATAAATCAAGAATTCAAATAGAAGAATTCAAAATTCAAGACTCACGAGTATCAAGAATTCAAGAGTTTAAGAAATACACAGTAATTGTCTCTTGATATATTGTTAAAATTCTGTTTAGCACTAAATTCTGGTTTGAAATACAATTCTGACTTCAAATTTCTTTTCAAATGATTTCAAAATTACTTCCTTGTTTTTAAATCTATGTTTCAGATGATTTCAAAATTACTTCCTTATTTCAAATTTACACTTCTTTATTTTTAGAAATATTTTTTCCCTTGAAATTTATTTAAACTCCTGTTTTTATAGTCATTTATATTTTCAAATTCCTTATTTTTTTAAGTTTTAATATATTCATAGTTTTATATATATATACTTTTGTATCATTTTATATTTAATTTTTAATCATTTTTTAAATCATCTTAATATATGGTTTTAAATATATTTTTTATTTGATATACTCAATTTTGATATAAAGGAAAATATTTGTTTTAACTCAAGAAGTGCCATAATTTATTTAAACATTATTTTCTTTCACTTAAACTTTTATTTTCGAAATTATAAATAGGGATATTGACATATAACTTTATGTATGTCGACATAGGAGCCGTCAATTTGTTTTTTAACTTTTGAAATGTTATGTCTTTTGAATTTAAATCTTTTCTGAAAGGATGTGGCTGTTGGAAAACTATATAAAGGATTTAGATTCGAAATTTTTAATCACTTTCAATTTCCTTCTTCCTTAATGATCCTACCATTATTCTTTTTAATTTCTTAAATTTCTATGCTTATACTCTGCCGATTTCCATAGAAATTATATAAATCTTCTTCTATTTCAATTCTACATCAATCTCTCTCTGAAATTCAAGTGCTTCTTAAGAGTTATTTGTTGTCTAAAATAAAAGATCATAAGTTCAAAGTATATCAAGTCCATCTTCCAAAAATTGATAAGAGAAGGGTGTGGTCATGTTCCATATAAATCAACTAGGTATGATTGTGTCTCAAAAATCCATTAGGTGTAAAGTTGTGGCACAAAAAGTCAATTAAGTCTTGCTATACTTGGAATCAATTGGAATGTGCCCTTGTAGCCCTAAAGTCAGGGATTGTAAATTGGATTTGTTGAATAAAAATCCACATCAAACCAGCGTTGTGGGAGATAGGATGTAAGGGAGTCCTAAACTAGTATAAAATCCCGGTGTGTACTTTCCTTTCACTACCTTTTATTTTGATTTTTACATTTGTGATTGATTTTATGATTTGTGATATCTATGGCATAACATTCTGTTTACTTCAAAAAGATTTCAAGAAATTTAATAGTATCCATAAAACACTATTCACCCCCTTTTATTGTTTAGTTGCTTTAAGATCCTTAATCTGCATCCCCAACAAATATAATGTGTCGATTATAAAATATGGTTAATGTAACACCCCATAATTTAATACACTATAACTAAACAGTAAAAGACAATAAAATGAATATTATATAATTAAATATTCATAAGTAAGAAAAAACAACTTTACAGTTTCATTTGTCTCGGAATTCTAGTTTAGATAGACCCTTAGTTTGCATAAATCAGATAACGTATGAGAAAGATATGGAGCTAAGAAGATTGTATATATATCATATAAATTAATAAAAAAAATCAAAACAAAAAGTTAGCGTATGAGCCAACGATCATCGGACGACCCATCCCAATCAACGTCGACCTAAGTATCGACCCATGTCAAGAAGGATCAACCCATTTGTCGACTCGGTAGGTGGGGGTCGACCAGTCTACATGTATGCTCGATTCTGGATGATCTATTTAGCCTACTTTATATATTAGGTTCATTGGATGAGTTGTATGGCTAAACATAAAACCCTAAATTCTAACAGATAAGTATTATCTCATTTAGTGTATAAATAGAATAGCGCTCTCCCATTTTATCCACACACAGATATTCTTCGTCTCTCTCTACCTCCATAGTTATATTCTAAATTAATTAATAAAATGGGAAGATGCTGCTGAAAGTCAGATTAACAAAGAAGATTCACGATCTTTAATCTACATACAACCCTTTTCAAGAACCATTTCATAACCTAATACCTAGCCCTATGAGTTCATGTTACTTTCGGATTTGATATTTAAAAATGTATTGTGATAGTAAATAAAAGTAGATCTAGAACATACAGTACTTAAGTTATTTTCAATACTTTTCTTTTACTGTTATTCATTTATGCAGTTGTTATAGTAATATATTTTCTTTTACTGTCAGTTGATTAAGCAGCTATGTTCATACACATCTATCTTCCTTTTCCCTATTTCGTTGTTTAATTTATTTCCAGTCTTGTTTATATGCCTATTTTTATATAGTTGATTTGATTTTGTTCCTCTCCTTCTATTTTTCCCCTTATATTTACACCAACCCAAGGCCATCAACAGCCTAGGCCATGTCTAATTTAAGATTGTGTATAACTGAATTTGGGATAATATGAAATGATAGTGAAAAGAGATAAATTGGGGGTATATTATGTATTGAGGACTTTTGATTGTAAATTGTGAATATAATCAAAAGGAAGAATATGCATATATTTATACATGTTTGATTAGACTTAATACAGAGATTAAGTAAATAACATGTTAAGAAAATGTAAGTACTAAATGTAAGTTAAGCAAATTGAATTACTATAATGGATATGTACATCTGGGTAGCTGCTTGTTTTGGGGAAGAAGTTATGCACACAGTAACATTTACAAAAAAGTGCCATATTACAGCCATGCTTATTAATGGACTTAAACCTGCTAAGTTAAAATCTAATTATTAATAATCTAAGAGGTCCCTCATATTTCTATTGTATCGGGTTTTAGGGACTCTTAAATCCTAGTTAGTTGGGGGAACAAGCTTAAGGGGTTTGTCTTGTGTCAACCTTGTTGTGTGGAACCCATATCAGTCAGTATCCCTGATGGTATCCTATTAGGGGGACTCTCACTAGGTAGGGGCCAGGGTACACTTTACTGATTTGGATAGTAAGAGGTTCAAAAAGAGGAAGGTTGGTACGGGCGCGTTCCTGCGGAGTCATGAGCGTGCATGGGTCCGATTAGGGAAACTAAGACATTGTAACACAAGTAAATAGGTCTTTGTTCTATAATTTGCTGGATTAGGGAGTGATAAACCTTCTAGCGGGGCAAACACAGGGTATTTACGTAGTAGGGAGCCGATCGCATGGGTTGTAATTAGGGTAACACTTAATCCTGATATCTAATTAGGGTAACACCTAATCATGTTATGTAATTAGGGCAACATCTATACCTGATATACTAGTATTGGTGTAGTGAAAAACTTGTTCTTGGGAAATAGATGAGAAGCTTTAGTGGATCATTGTTTTATCTTATTGTCTTGTACTATCTCACCCAGTCTTACTTATCTGTCTCGATACCTCTATTTCTTGCATATACTAAAAATCATTGGAACTCATAGGCTTTATGTCTGACCAATTTTATTTTGTTTCTTTCTCTTCCTTCCCTTCCCCCCTCCCCCCTGGGTCCTCAAAGTGCTAGTAACAATGATTAGGATTTTCTTTTAGCTTAGATCAAGAATTCTTCTGATTTAATGTACCACTTTGATTATCTTTCTACTTTGCTATGGCTTGTCAAAGGGAATATGGTTTTGCATTATTGTACTCTGATGTTTGGCATTATAAGATATATGGTTAAATTTGAAGTATTTCGTATTTGATAATGTAACTAGTTTGGAATAATGTTTTACTTTTAAACAATAAAGTTTTATTTTTTGCTGTCCATTTATATATGTCTTGTGAATTTTAGTTATTATTACCTATTGCGCCTAAAGAAACTTAATTCATTCTCTTATGAGTGACAGTAATGGACGTGGGGTGCCACACTTAGTATCAGAGTTGAAGGTTACAAGACCAGAGAAAAGTTATGAAAAACGGTTTTCATAAACAAAGTATTTTCAGATAAAAACCTATTTTGGAAAAACATACCCCCTCAAGCCATATTCAATACTCTTTCGATATCTTTATGAATCTTTGTTTGTTCTCTTTTCAGCATGTCTGGGGAATCTAATTTTCCTAGGGGCATTCCACTATCGACACGGCTCCGTAGGTATTTAGAGGTTATGACATCTTCCGGAGTTCAAGGAGATGCCCCAGTTGCAGTAGCTCCACCTCCTCATGTAATCAATTTTTCTAAGCTTTGTAAGGACTTCTACGCAATGGGAGGTAAGCCCTTCCGTGGTACTAAGAGTTTTGTTGAGGCATGTAATTGGCTTAGAGAAATGGAGAATGTGTTTGGTCTTTTTGAGCTCGATGATAGGAGGAAGATACAGTTGGCCGCTTGGCAACTGAAGGAAGAAGCTTTATACTGGTGGGAGATGACACAAGCGGGACAGCTAGTAGTTACTTGGAAAGATTTCAAACAAAAATTGCATATGTAGATCTTGTCTCAGGCATAAGAAGGAATGAATATAAAGAGATTTTTGGCTTTGAAGAAAGGAAGTATGTCTGTTAAGGAATATGTCAATATGTTTAATCAGCTAGAAAGATTCGGTTTGGACTTGGTGAATACTCCCCACAAGAAGGCTCTTAGGTTTTCTAGAAGGTTGAATCAACCTCTTCAAGGTCTAACACTGTCACATATATCGATGGGGGAGACTTTAGAGAGGCTTGTTGATATGGCTTTGATGCTTTAGGACAGTAAAGATGAGAGGAAAGAAGTCAAGATTGAGGAGACACAGCCTAAGGCTGAGAAAAATAAATGGTGGCCCAAGAAGGGAATGCAAAGGAAAGGAGCAAAACCTGACAAGGCTCAGATCAAGACAAAAGTTAAGTGCCACGACTGCGGAGCTTTGCATCATTTTGTGAAAGTTTATAGAGAGACAAAGAAAGCTCTTTCAATTGTGGTCAAGTTGGACATTTCACTAAACAATGCCCTAGAAAGCAAGGGCAAGAGGCAGGGTCTTCTAGAGGACGAGTGCATGCTCTTGAGGCTAGTGGACCTGATCGAGGTAGGAAAGTCACAGTAGAAGTTTTTATTTCCCTTTTTGACTATCCTATTAGGACTCTCTTTGATTATGACGCTTCTAGTTCATTTATATCCAATTCTGTGGTAGATAATATGCACCTAGATACTAGTATTGTTTCTGATACTATTGTAGTCTCAAACCCCATAGGAGGCACGGCTCATTTATTCATGATATGTCGGGGTTTGAGAATTTCTATCTTGGGCGTCAAGTTTGAATGCGATGCGTATGTTCTTGGTTTTATGGGTTATGGATTGATTTTACGAATGGATTGGCTATCCATGCATGGTGCCATTGTAGACTATGAGAGGAGAGTTGTCAGACTTTTGACGTGCCAAGGGAGAACTCTTGAGATTTCGTGCGACCCACAGGGGTCAGTCATGCTAAGTTTCCTAGATTTGCTTAATTCTTCTGTTGACGATTTGCGATCAGTACACATAGTCAGAGATTATCCAGATGTGTTTGATGAGGTTAGGGGATTACCTTCAAGACGAGAGATAGACTTCCAGATTTATTTGGTAGAGAATGTGAAGCCCATCGCTTTACCAGTGCCCCACATGGCTCCTAGGGAGAGGAGGGAGCTCAACAAGCAAGTATGGAAGCTATTAGAGAAAGGATTCATTAATGAGAGTGGGGAGTCCCAGTCGTCTTTGAAACTAAGTAAGATGACTTACTTCGTCTATGCGTGGACTATAGAGAGCTAAATAAGCTCACCAAGAAGAATAGGCACCCACTTGAAGGATTGATGACTTGTTTGATCAACTAGTAGGCCATCAGTTTTCTTGCAGATGGATTTAGCCACGGGATTTCATTAGTTGAAGGTGGCAGAGGACAGTATTGATAAGACTCCTTTCAGAACTCCAGACGGTTTTTTTGAGTGGTTGGTCATTCCTTTTGGACTAACCAATTATGACAACTCACGTCCGTTAATGTCACTCTTTATTAGAATGCATTAAGTTTCATGAAGCATTATAGGTAAACAGAAATAGAAACATTACAAGACATATATAAAATAGCAGCAGAATTTAGAAAAACTTTTATTAAACAGAAAGCATCGTGGTTCAAAACATGGTTACATCATAAGTCTGAAATACGTAAAACCCAGTACATCAACTTAAAACTTCTATCTTGTACTAAAATCATCAGAGTAAAATAAATATGAAAAGAACATAATCCCCAAAACATCGCCATAGTGAAAAAGATACGAAATCAAGCAATACATCTAAGCAGCTCCAAGCAGATTGAAAGAAGAATCTTGATCAAGCTTGAGTATTACTACCCTGAGAACCTAGGTTGGGGGGACGAAAGAGAAAGAAGAAGAAACAAAATGGATCGGACATTAGTCTGGCGAGTCCAGTTAGTTTTAGCATATAAATAAGTAACATCATTATGACAAGAACATAAACTGGATAAGAGAGATAACAGCATATAAGGTAGGTATGACAAGGTAAACAGGATAAACTGAACAAAAAATACATATATATAGCGCTTCTCTGATACTTTTCTCTACCTCTTTGCACCAATGCTAGTATCATATGAATAAGATGATCCCCAACAAGATGGTAGACTTAGGCGTACTTCTAGTGAGAGGTTTTACCCCATACAATAATAGGCATCCCCAACTAAACATACCAGTGTTACCCCTAATGATAATAACGGGCTCCTAAACAGGCAAGACTAGAGGTACCCTAATTACTACCCCAATCGATCACTGCCTTACTCCATAGATACCTTATGCTGGACACATAGTAGAATGTATCACTCCCTAAAGTGACAACCCTTCATTTTCAGGATATGCATAACCATATCTACTGATGCCACAACATCTTATTCCCCCGGACAGGCGGACCCATGCACGCATATGTTCCCGAGGGAACGCGCCGTCAGACACCTTTTCCCAAGTGACCTCTTATAATCAGCCCAGTAAGCGTGTCCCGACTACGACCTAGTTCGAAGTACTCGTTTGATACCTATATATATGGGTTACTGACTGAAATAGGTCCCACACACAAGATGATACGAGCTCCCCCCTAGGTTTGCATCCCCACTACTAGGATTTCCACATGTTATGCCTACCAGTGTAATAAAATTGCATAACCCTACAGGTTAGGTTTGTGGGCCTATATATAAATATTACCTACCATCCCAAGATTTACTTAACCCACCCACTGTTTCAAGAAAGCTTACTTTACCCTTACTCAAGTTAACATGTTCATGTAATCCCTATGGATTCAAACATGTTAAGTATTACAAGTTCATTACCATATATTCATTTATGGTTATAATGTGCTAGACCTTCCACATTAATCCTACAAATTGTGGATGCTGGATATGCCAGTCGGGTCTGGACAGACTTCTTCCATAAGTCCAACTTAACCTTATGTCTTAGCCCGTTACGTGTTTATGCACTTAGACCCCTCACATTGGATTCACAACTTGTGGTCGCTGGATATGCCGATCGGCTCCGGGAAGACTTCTACCACAAGTGTAATATAACCTCGTGCCTAAGTGTGGTTACGGTTCTAATTACTATAAACCTAGGCATTTTCATTATTTAACAATTATCCCTATTTCATTATAGGTTTTCATGCCCCTTTTCCAAGTCATATTTATCATGTATCATATGCCCCAAATTAAGATCTTTAATCACAGTTTGGTTATGCCCCAAATCCATATTCACGTTTTCAATCCAAGTTATGCCCCAAATTTCCCAATATATGTTATGCCCGATTTTAACGTTTTCCCCTCGTTCCCAATTTCATGAGTTCGCATATTTCAGTGGTATGCCTAGGCTCGAAAGTAGCCTGGCTATAAAATAAAAAGAGAAAAGAAGAAGGGAAGAGAACATAAATAAGCATACTAACAAGATAGACATATAATGGAAGAAATAGGCATAGCAACTGAATAAGCATATAGCGACAAAATTGGGCATAATAACAAGATAGGCATATAAGAACATATCTGACTAACATGTGATAATAAAACTGATTAGGCATGGTGACATGATTAGGCATCCAACGTAATAGGGATGTCACAAATAGGTATATGAGATCTAAACAGCAAGTTAGATATACAAGAAATGATAGATCTATTATGATTCAGATTACTCAATAGGCACAGGCTTAAATCCAAAATTATAGGGATGTCAAGGTTACATTTTACTTATTTCTATCTAAAAATAACGTGGACCCACTATGATTTGATCTAAAGAAAAGGGACTTGATTGTAGCTATTGAAGAACAGATCTGTGAACTTGAATGTTTGCTGAAGAAGAATAGGCTATTTTAATTGTGGCATAGGTAGCATCTAGTTCTCCATTGTTTTAGAATGAATAAAACAATGAGAATGGGGTCTTATTTATAGCCTAGGGTTCACGAATCTAGTCAAGAATTCATTCCTCGTACACTATTAAATCCAAAATTGGCTCTAACACCCAAACGAATAATGATTTTACTGAAATGAAATCAAAAGACGAAGAAAACACGCAATTTATAGTGGTTCGGTGTTAAATAGCCTACGTCCACTTTCTACTCTTTGAATTGATATATTGAATGCAAGTACAACAACAATTCTCACTCAATTTTCACTTATACAATACATTGATTCACTCAATTTCCTTCACAATATGATTCAAAAGATGATTGTAATCTGAATAAGTTGATGAAATTCGGATAGCAAAGAAGTTTGACTCTGGAAAATGCCAAAAGATCCTTTGAAATGAGCCTTCGGGTGTATTTATAGGTGGAAAATGCCTTTGAAGTGGCTCCGGATCGGGTACGCGTGGCCCTCACCCCATAAAAGTCGAGTTCGGATAGGATAAGAAGGTGACAGCACATCAGGTTAGTAGTGAATGTGGGTAAAACGTGGGAGAGTACTTGTCTAACTACTCCACATTATCAGGCAAATGTGGGGTGCAACAGCTGACGCTCCTTGCTTCAGATTGAGCGTGTGAAGAAAGGGAAGGGGAAGCGGAGCAGGTGAATCTGATCCAATCCAGTTCTGTCCCTGCATCTTTATTTTCTGCTTCGAAACATGTAGACTAGGCTTACGGTCTCCGATCCGATCCAGTCTTCAGGTGGGTATTCTTCTATTGATCATCCTTCATAAATTAACCTTTTGACTTCGTGTATCCTAACTCACAAAGTAGGCTAACATTTCGCCCCCTCGAAGTACGCTTCTACTGAAGATAGAATGTGCTTCGAAATTGTCTTTCCGTTGGTTTCTGAACCAAAACCATTGAAAAATTGCCTCCATTCATTTGTAGGGACGGGTTACTTCATTAATTCACATTTTTTGCTGTCTATAAATACACCATAAAATGCACAAATTGCTTTCTTCACTTCAAATAACTCAGAGAACTCTGCTTGATGTTCAGTAGCTCCTTCAGGTAAATTTTAATAATGCATATTTATGAACCTTTTTCTCTTTTTTGAATTTCTTTAGCACGCTGAATTAGCATTATCGGATCTGATTCAGATCGGACCAAACTTATCTGTCCTGGCTCGTGTTCCAACTATTGATGGGCTAAAAAGGCTGTAAGCTTAAGGGGCCATGTACCAATTGGATCGGACTTCAAAGTCTTATCCACTGGAACATGAAGGGACTACTATCCCTTTCACGCACGTATATATATGTTTTCACACTCTTCCTCTATACTTTGTTGCCTGCCGCCGTCTTTTTCGTTCTCGAAACACCATAACCCTATCTCGTGAATCACGAAGAAAAACTCTTCAATTTCTCGAAATAAATCCATAGGTAGAACTCTGATTTGCAATTAATTCTTCTTTAACTGATTTTAATTCATATTTTAAGAGTGATTCGAATAATTCCGCCCATCATTGTGTCAACCTCGACACATTGCTAGGTGCCTTCTCTTCATCGACGTCGGTGGTCTCGTCGCCACGTCGAGATGGTTGCGGTGGAGGTTACGTTTAGATCCATGAGTACGTCATTGTGATGGAGTTCATGAAAAGTGGATGAGCTTTTGCGAGGAGGCGGGTTCGGTGTTGATGGAGAAGTGAAGGAAGAGATGAAGGAGAAGAAGAGGGAAAGGTCTGGGATCAATTCGGGTGAAAAGGTATAAGAGTAAAGAGGAGAGGGGGTTCCAACTGACCGGATTGGGTCGAAGTGAAAAATATAGATAAGGGTAAAAACGAGGTGTGTCCAACCGGGTCGGGTCGGAGTGATAGACATGGTCACGGAAGTATATGGGCACTCGAACCAATCCGGATAACGAAGAGTACCAACCTCCGAAATGAACCGATATGCTCGAGATACATTAACTTCTGCTTTGGACCACATATGATCTTGCCTCTGGTACGAAACCTTTCCTTTGTGGGTGCCCGATCCGAACCCCAAAATATATACATAAGAACCAAACTGAAACCATCCAATTCAATGCATAAAAAATGTCTGACTTGCTCAATCAATGCTTGCCTTGACTTACAACTTAATGAACAGTTAGGATAGTGCCTTATGAACATGAGCAAATATTTAAGACTATTCTGAACATTACTGTTTCGCCAAACCTTTGCATTATGCTCTTATGTGTTTACTATGCATTTTTTGCACACATAGCACACACTTTAGTTCACACACGTGAACGGAGGGATGCGGGCTATTTTACTCTAACTTATGTTATTGCTTCTTCAGTAGTTTAGTGATCATGGCAGATAGACTTTCATCTAGGTTAGCAGAAAAGAAAGAAGTCGCAGAAACTTCTGAGAAACTCACTCTTGATGACATATCCTCTCCCTCAGACCCTGAATGGGATGATGAGGGCCCAGATTATGAAGTGGAAGTGCACAATAGTGAAATATCTTCCGGTAGTGAAGTTTCTCTTGGTGATGAAGAGGAAGGAGGGATAGGAGATGATCGTGCTCCCAAAGAGTATGAAACTGCCACTATATTGGAGTTACCCAAAGATTATGTTGAGTCGACCATCGATGATGATAGACTCGTCCGAATATGTCTAAAGCATGGGATATTAAAAAGAGATACTTTGGTGCCATCGAAAATAGATCCGCCCCACAATCCACCGGAAGGATTTATGGCAATTACCCGATTGATGTGTCTGGTTGGGGCTATTCCACCGTTTTCGCCTTTTGTCGTCGATTTTATGAGACAGAAGCGGATTGCCCCCATGCAATTACATCCCATCTCTTATGCTTATTTATACACCTTGTATATAGCATACAAAGAAATTTTAGGTATAGAGCCTAACTTCGATGACGTCCACTTTTTTATAATTTCAAGCATCGGATCATGAAACTCCATCCTTCTCATATTTTGAACCAGTCCTGAAAAGGAAAATCACTACTGTTCCATTTAGCAGCAAGGCTGGTGATACGAAACTTGAATGTCTTTATATCAGACAGCAGCCGGGGTGCGCCAGGAGATGGTCCAAATCAAGTAAAGCACTGACTTTCTAGATTTCAATTTTAAATGCTCATACCAACACATTAATTTGCTTTCTTTTTCATTCGCAGTTGATAACACAAAGCAAATATTGGGTCAGCTATATTTTGATCGTTTGCATCGGCTGCTCAATGGTGATCAAATTTTCTTGACCATAGACGAAGTTCTCAAGGATGAGTATCTCCATCATCATGGGTTACTATCTATTACCCGTAGTATAGGTCATGGGACGGGTCCATATGTGTATATAGCCTAGGTCAACATTATTCCTGAGACGGGCGAGGGCTCGAAAGGTCCAACAATACCTCTTAGGACACCACCTTCTCCATCCTCAACTCAGGACGATGAATTAGCCAACATAGCTGAAAAGCACAGAGAAGGGTATACCATCCCTGATGATGCTATTTCTCCTGAGACGTCAACATCCCCTAAAGAGCTGTCACTAGACGCTTCTCAAGGAGATATTCCTACTATCGACGATTCCACATTTAAGGGTTTAGGAAATCTTCCCCTGCCCGAAACTATCTATAATTCATAGGACTTTGGAACGAATCCTTTAACCTTTACTTCTTCAGAGGAGACTACTCCCGTGAAGACCAAAGAGCCCATTCATGCTAGTTTGGCTTTAGACTCGGGTTTGTTAGGGGGAACACCACTTAGGATGCACATAACACATTAGCACCGCACGTCACATCACTTATGTCTTATGTGAACATTGATTCTGAATTCCACTTATATTGTTGTGCAGGTACAATGTCTCGTCCTTACTATGATGTCAGGAAAATTCACTGTAGCATGTCTAGACCTCCTTTTGACACCGAGCATGATCGCCGTGAGAGCCGGGGTAGAGATGACAGAAGGCCTAATGATTCTCATCAACCTCACACTTGATGCTCTCATTCTCCTATTCGGTCGGATCCAGACAGGTATAAGAGCCACCAAAGTCGCCGTGGGGAATACATATCACATTCCAAAGATCGAACTTCTCCCCAAGACAAATATAGTCGAGAAAAAAGTCCACCGAAACACACTGATTCACGAGACAAGCACAAAGCTTCTGAAAAGCGATCTGAAAAAGGCGATGCAGCCATCATCCTGCTAAGCGGAAACACCTTGAACTATCATACTGCAAACCCCCGCCACTGGATACTGATTCCAAAACTAAACTGGCATATTTGGAGAAGCAGTTCCCAGATCACTACTTTGAGAATTTAACTTTCTTACCCACGCTCAAGCCTATTTCTTCAAAGTGGGCAGATGAGGCTAAGGCAAAGATTGACGCAGTAGAGAAACAGTACTTGAAGATGTACAAGTATTCACGCAATCTCTCCAGAATCATTCGAGACTTAATTACAGACATTGATGCAATGAAGAAGGCTGCAGATTCGATGAGAATGTTTTGAAAAATCAGGAGAAGGACTTAGAAGATACATAGGTTCAACTTGTCATTGCTCAACGAGATGCCAACAACTTCAAAAAGAAATTTGAGGAATTACAAAATCGTTATCATGACTTGTTGGAATCTCACAGTCAAGAGCGTTTGGAGTTGAAGAAACTAGCGGAAGACGCTAAGTCAAACAGTGTCAAAATGAAACTGGCTTACAATACTCTTGAGTAAGAAAAGGCCGAGTTAGCAAGGAAGAACGCCAAGCTGGAGAAACGAAATGCTGACTTGGAGTCTAAGTTAATGGAAGCCAAGACTAGGGATGGCTTAGCTGAGGGGAATGTGGATAGCGCTATTAAGTTTACTGAAGAAACTCATAAATAACTATCAGAGGCTCAAGAAGAATTGCATGGCTTTGGCGAGCTAATGATTTCTTAGCACACATAATCCATCGTCGAAACATCCCTTGGATCGAAGACTATCTAACTACCTTAGTTCACGTATGGAGTCAAATCATCGAATGGGAAAAAGAGGAACTTAAGGTAGACTTCGTTGATGAAGACAAACTCATGGCGAAGTATCTAACAGATGATGAACCGGCACGTCTGGCCAAGGAACATCGCCTTATTGCTGCTGCCATGGAGGAGGAGAAACACCTGGCCAAAGAAAAGAATATCCTTGAAGTTGGTTCTACTTCTGCTATCGCCGAAGCTACTGGAGTCGAGGGATATGATCCCGAGAATCCAGGAATTCCTAGAGCGTCTCTTTTATCTCCTATACCTGAATCAGCATCAGAGACGGTAGCTTCCCCAATTGAGAAATCATCAGAAGGTATTTCCACCTTTTCACCCCAATTCGTGAAGGCAGTCTCCACCTTTTATCACATCATTGGGCAAACGATCGAGGATTCTTTATTTTCTTCTGAGTTGATAACTGTTGCTTCTCATTTTGTTGGTGCTGAACCAACTGAGAAGACTGACGAGCATCGGGGAATTACCATTGAGGAAAAATCCGTGGAAGAGGCTCAGGGAGGACAGGATAAGGCTACCATCGTTGAATCCGGAGAAGGGGCTGAACCGCCTAAGGCTGATACTTGTCACGATGATGAAATGATAGACGCTTTGACAGATGGCGATGGTAATGAGGGGCATGAAGAAGATCCTGATGTTGCTATAACTGGGGATTCGAAAAATGCTGATGACATGACTTTGGCTGAAATGAAAGTCGAAAGAGACAAGTGCATGCAGCTGAAAGTCGAGGAATTAAACCCTGAAAGCCTTAAGCCCCTTGCAGTGGTGGATGCTGGATCGAGGTTAGTTGTTAAGCTTTCAACTAGGTCAATTACAGAAGAGATTGCTAAAAAATCTTCTCTTGATTCCAGTGCTCCAACTCCTGGGAAGAAATCTACTGATTCTGGTACCTTAATTACATAGAAGAAGAAACCAAAGTGTCTCATGTCTGATGCTGAAAAAGAAGCTAAAAATGCTCTTAAGGCTGCCATGAAGTCCAAGTCTACTCTAAAGCCCAAGTGATAATGCGCTTTGTTTTTTTATTTTGATATTCCACTAGTTCGCTATTGTTGTAGTGAGTGCGGCCCTCGCATATTTTGCTTATCCTTCCTGTGTAAACTCACATGTTTGTGAATAAAGTGGTTTGTTCCCTGCAATGTCTGATATTCGTAAATATAACATTTAGGTAAAAATGCAAATGAACGGCATGTCATATCATAGTTATATAATAAAGTTGTTATTAAGGGGAACATGTGTACATGTATATGCCCCCAATCAATCTTGGATAACTGATTAAGACTTATTCAAGATTGATTAAATTCAAAATTGAGCTGCCCCCGATTCTCTGACGGGGCCATATTCTTTTTGTCATTAATGCTTATTCTTTTTAGCATCTTTATATAACCAGGTTAGAGTATTACTGAGGTGGTCTCTTATCGCGGTGCACCTTCACGCCTTAAGGGACGTCGTCTTCCCATCCTTTATACTCTCTCTCATTTCATGAGAGTTAGAGCTAAGAATGTCTCTTCTCATTCTATGCATCTTATCATGCAAACGATCATTTTGTTTACTCCTACACATAGGTTATCTCCAATTTTTGAAATTTAATTTAATGTTTTGTGTTTCATTGTCATGATAGAATAATGACTGAATATATAAATAATGTAGGAAAGTAAATGACACACGAAATTTTTATAGCAGTTCAGCTAAGTCGTAGCCTACATCCACTTAATAATCCTTTGTTCATATAAGCAAACTTTTCAAGGCAAGTCGTGCCTTTTTACATAGCTTATAAAAACAAAAAGGAAGACATTTCATATTTAGCTCAGGTATCGTCACAAGTGCTGAGCATTCCAAGCTCTGGGAATCTCTTCACCGTCCACGGTCGTTAGCTTGAATGCTCCTGTATCAAGCTTCCATTGGATTGTGTATGGCCATTCCCATTTTGGATCCAAATAGGTTGAAGGCGGGAAGACTCGTTTCAATACTAAGTCTCCTGGTTCAAAGGTTTTGAAGCTAACTTTCCGGTCATAATAACGTGCTACTTGATGTTGATGTCTTGAGGCACGCAAGTCTGCTTCATCTCTTTTTTCTTTAACCATATCAAGAGATTCTAGGAGGAGTGTTCTATTCGTCATCGGGTCATAGTATGCGACTCGATGAGAAGGGACTTCTAGTTCTACTGGGATTATTGCTTCTGACCCAAAGGTAAGTGAAAAGGTAGTATGGCCAGTGGCGTCTTAAAGGTTGTCCTGTAGGCCTACAAAGCTACTGGAAACTCATCCACCCACTTGGCTTTGGCCCGCTCCAACCGCTTCTTGAGAATAGATTTAGTGACCTTGTTTATTGTTTCAACTTGGCCATTTGACTGTGGGTGAGCTAAAACAGTGTATCATTTATCAATCTTGTACTTTTGGCAGAAGTTTATGAATTTGACGCTATCGAACTGTGTCCCATTATCAATTATGATGGTCTTCGGTATCCCATATCAATAGATAATATTTCTGACCACAAAACTAATCACCTTTCTCACCGTGATCGTTGTTAAAGATTCAGCTTCCACCCATTTCGTGAAATAGTCCACGGCGACAATCGCGTAATTTGCTCCCCCTTTGGCAATAGGTAACACTCCAATAATATCAATTCCCTACATGGCAAACGGCCATGGGCTTACCATTGACTTGAGCTGAGTCGGAGGTGCTCTGGGAATTTTGGCGAATCTTTGACATCTGTCGCAGCGTCATGAATAATCAGCCGCGTCTTTATTCACGGTAGGCCAAAAATATCCATACCGCTTAATACTTTCTTTGCTATGGTTTGGCCCCCGGTGTGGTCCCCACACTCACTTTCATGTACTTCTTGCAGTACACGATTGATGTCGTCATGTGCGATACATCGTAGTATGGGCTTTGAAAACCCTTGGCGAGAAAGGACGTCGTCCTGTAAAACGTATCACGCAGCCTTACGTCCTACAGCTCGTCTTTCGCTTTTCTTCAACGGGAGGGTTACATTCTTGAGAAAATTTTTGATCGGTGTCATCCATGATTCTCTCTTTGGATCAACTTCCAAGGCTAGTTCCACCTCTATCAGGTCGAAACTCAGTGATTCCAAAACCTCTATCGGAACCATTTCAGTTTCTTTGGGATTATCAGAACTTGCTAGTTTCTCCAACCGATCTGCTTTCTGATTTTCTGTTCTTGGAATATGCGTTATGTTGTAATGCTCCAAACTACCCAGCAACTCCTTTACCTTTTTGAGATAAGTAATGAGCCGAGGCCCTTTAGCAACAAAATTCCTCCCATACCTGGCATATGACTATCTTGGAATCGCAGCATATATCCTGTGTCTTCACCCCTAGTTCTTTGGCGAGTTTCAGCCCGACAATCAGGGCTTCATACTCGGAATCGTTATTGGTAGCAGCAAACTCTAATCGCAATGCATAGTAAATAGATTGTCCTTCTGGAGTTATTACAACAACTCCAACGCCAGACCTTCGATCATTTTTGGCTCTGTCCGTATATAGCTTCCATGGACTAAGCTCTAACTCTTGGTCCAAAGTAACCACCTTGTCACCTACTGTTTCCTCTTCGGGAATTGTGAATTCAGCTATAAATTCGTCCAATGCCTGCCCCTTATTGATCTCCATGGCTAAAAATTTAAATCGAATTGACTCAACTCGATGTTCCATTTAAGTAACCACCCCGATGTAACAACCCGTAAAATGCGAGCCAGTTTGAAATTTTTATTTCGGCAATTTTAGCGAATTTTGAATATTCAAAATGAATTATTTTAAATAATATCGTCGAAAAAATTTATTTTGAATAGAATTCGAACGAATATATTTATATACGTCGTCGTTAGAATATATAATAATTATATATAATTATAAAAGGAATTGAAAATGGCGCGGTAGTTCGAAAATTCGATTTCTAATTTCAAATGAATATACAGAATTCAATATAAGTCAGAACTGAACGAAACAAGAAATATTTGAATCTGTATAACTATATCTTTGTAACGAAGTTGACAAACTGAGATTTCATCTTAGAAATGATAAGATATGTCAAGTTTAAAATTAGAAATAGTCGCTGTGGAATTTATATATATTTTTATATATATAAGGCCCTTAAAAATAGCAATTTTGCAAACGACCTCGGATTTCGACGAAACCAGTTTTGTTGGGTCCGTGATGTTAAGTTATTGCTAGATTCCAAATTTCATAATTTTTCGAATCAATATGTGAGCGTGGCAAAGGAAAACGCGTTTGACCAGTTTCAGTTGATTTTAATCGACTGAAAATTGGCCATTTTTCAAACGGTCTCAGAATTCGATGAAACTAGTTTTGTTAGGACCGTATCGTCAATATGAAGCTAGAGAATATTTTTCAGGAATTTTTAGAGTTAGCATGTGACCCCGGTAATTTGAAATGTACGTTTAAAATTCAATATAGTGATTTAAATGTAAATTAAACGGAAACTGATTCAAATGGTCAAATCAGCTTGCGATACATATCCCATTGTGTTCGGAATGGGGGTAAAACGCTATGGACGACAGGCGGTGGGCCTCGTTTCGAGGTCGTATGTGAAAGTCAACTCTTTGAAAAAAAATGAAATAATTAAATTAATAAAAAAATTAATTAAATCTTCTCCCCCCTTTATTTCGTTCTGGCCCCTCCCCCTTTTTTATTATTTCCAAATCGATTTAGGATAAAAAAAAAAGAAAAACAAAATGGCCGGTGTTGACCTCGTCCAGCCACCATCGCCACCGCCGAGCTCAGATCGGCTACCGCTCCCCTTTCCCCCTTCGTCGAACTCCTCTCCCCTCTTCTAGCGCCGGCATACGAGCCCCCCCCCCTCATTTCGAGAACATCGTGAACCCCAGCCACAAAATTAACCCGCCTCCAGGCATCCTTGGCCCCGTCTCCGTTCACCCTAGCCACCCCCGACCACTGCTAGGCGTCCGCGACCCCCCCTGAGCCGCCATTCCACCTCTGGCCGTCACAACTGCACCGGCGCAGCCCCCCCTTCTCACGTCTACGCGTAGAAGACCCCCTCAAGCTGGAGATCGACATTAACAGTGAGTGTTTTCTTAGTCAAACACTGTTTAATTTCTGATTTCTAAAATAAATAGATTTGAGTTGAAAATCTGACTTTTTTTTTTATATATATGTTTTGCTGTTTTAATATCTGAAATTGAATTATTTTTAAAATCTGAAAATATATGGTTTTTAAAATCTGAAAAGATATAGTCTTTAAAACTGAAAATATAAAAATACGTTAACTTTGTTTTGAAATTTAAAAATGTCATTGTTTTAAGGTTTAAAAATATGATTTTTGGTTATATGAAAAGATAAGATTTTTAAGATCGGAAAATTTAGATTTTTAAAAAGAGGAAAGACAATATTTTTAAAAGAAGAAAGTCTAGATTTTTCTAATATAAAGAGTAGATTTTTCTGAACAAAAGGAATAGATTTTTCTAGACAAAAAGAATAGATTTTTATTTAGTAGAAATAGCGATAGAAAAATGTGATCTTTGAATATGAAGTAGCGATCAAAATTCGATTTTTACATATATGAGGTAGCGTTATAAAAATATGATCTTTATTAGAAGAAGAGCGTTATAAAAATATAATTTTTATAACGAAGTAGCGAATTAAAAATATGATTTTTATGTATGTAGTGGCTACGGGCGACGAAGCTGACAAAGATGCGAAAACAATGAAGATTTCTATCAAAGAAGAGCCGTGGAGCTTGGATAGCTATACGTGAGAATTTCTCACCTTTCAATTTCCTTTCTAGTTATATATATATACTAGGATGCAGACGGTGCTTAGTGGCACCCGACACAATCGTCCACAGACCATGGACTTGTTTGTTTGACTGTTTGGTGATTGATTGCGATATTGGTTTGAATGTGGTTTGTGGTGTGAAAAATCGAATCGATAAATTGGTTAGGATTAGACGTGCACCGTTATAGGGCGAAGGAGTAAGGCTAGGTTAGACTCTTACTCCAAATTTTGTGGTTTGCATAACGAAAGTGAATTTGATTGATGTGTGAATGGCGTGGGCCTTCACTAGACCGGGGATTAGGCTAGGCCTTGTCCCGTTTCTAGTATCGTGCCGTTATGCCGCCGAAATTTTCTAAAATATGTTAGAAAATAAAAATATCATTTTATTGTGTAAATGAATAATAGAAATTCATATGTTGGAATAAAATGTTTTATCGTTAAAAATATAATTTTTAACGTGAATATGAATATAGTGAAAGTGAATAAATAAATATTCATTTACAAACCAGACGGTTTGTTTATGTTCACCTATTTGAAGGACATTGATTGGGTCGATAAATTTTACACATCGCCCAACTGCACAAATAAAACCTGTGTTTGATTGTTTGAAACCCCACACGGGTGTTAGGATGAAATTTGAAGTTCACTCATCCTGATTGATTAAATATGTCGATCGATTGATTGATAGGCTGTTATAAGCGTTAGATATCTATATTTGATGCTTATATAGTGTAGTGCACTTTGGTTGATGGTTGGTTATTTTTCAATGCTATTATATGTGTGTAATGCATGAAAATCCATATAATTAACTTTATATGGTAATTGATTGGGCCTCATTCTAATTTGAAAAATAAAGAATATTATAAAATAAAAGTTCATGTGTTGACAGTACTCATTCATTGAGATTGGTCATGTGTTGAACGAAATATTTTAATATTAAAATTTACATCTTTATCGATATAAAATAAAAGTTCATGTGTTGACAGTACTCATTCATTGAAATTGGTCATGTGTTGAACGAAATATTTTGATAATAACAACTATTTTGAAAAAGAAATATTTGAAATAGAATATTTGAAAATAGAAATTTATGAAGCCGTGTTGATTAGATTGACGCCATTTTGACGTGAACGATATTTATATCGATTTTAAACGATTTCGAAATGAATTGAATTGAAAACGATTTCGAAATGAATTGAATTGAAAACGATTTCGAAATGAATTGAATTGAAAACGATTTCGAAATGAATTGAATTGAAAACGATTTCGAAATGAATTGAATTGAAAACGATTTCGAAATGAATTGAATTGAAAACGATTTCGAAATGAATTGAATTGAAAACGATTTTGAAATGAATTGAATTGAAAACGATTTCAAATTGAATTGAAAGCAAATTGAAATGAATTCAAATTGAATTGAAATTTGAATTGAATAGAAATGAATTTTAAAACGAATTTATAAAGAAGAATTCAATTTTGATTTGAATTGAAATGGAAGTTGAAAATGTTTTTGAAACGAACTCAAAACTATTTTTATAATTCGTTTTAAATAGAAATCGACGAAATATATATTATATATATTATATATATAATATAATGGCCTGAATAGAACGCGTCGCGCCGCGGCAGTTCGCGAATTTCGACCATTGATTTCAAACGGACATTACGGGAGATCCGACCGTCGGATTCTCCTAAAACCGGAACCGTTGGGTTCGTATCGAAGAGAGCTTTCTAACGAATGTGAGAAATTAGAAATCTAACGGTTGGATTTGGAATTATGTCCAAATCAAATTTGAAAAAGGTCGCTGTAAGTGCAGTTCGATGGCCATTGATGGAAATCGACTGTACGGGCCTTGATAAAATTATTAAAAATAGTAATAATTTGTGTAAAATCATAAGAAATGATTTGTGAAGATTTGGGATGAAAAACTCCATATTTGAAAAGATAAAAATAGATTTTTATCGAAATGAACTAGTTTTGAACTAGAATTATAATTCTATTTATTTTTAAATAAATAAATTGAATTTGAAAAGGGTTTTAGAAATAACCAGAATCTCCAATGATTTCATTGGAGTGGATTTGAATCGAAATTGTCTTCGGAATATTTCGATGTTGGAATTCGTGATTATACAGGTGTTGTTATGGAAATTTGAAAGATATATATTTATATCGTTATTTCCAATATGACATTTGTTAGTCGTAGAATTTGATGTTGAATATAAGCCGGTATATTTTCTATTCAGAGCCTTATATTGAATATCAAGTGTGATTTGGGTTTGTCGTGAATGGTGTCTTCACTAACACTGTTCTTGAACCCATTTGAGAAAAGATTAAATCTTTTTATTTAGATTTAATGAAGTGTACCAATTAAATGATATTTAATTGGAATTGAATTGATATTGATTTTTGGGTTTATCGTGAACAGTGTTTTTAAATAGCACTTGTTCTTTAACCCGATAATTGATGAATGTGATTTTGGGTTTATCGTGAACCGTGTTTTAAATGACACTGATTCTTTAACCCAGTTAACGATTAAAACTAAGTGGAGTTTTAATGAATCTTTAATTAGATTGAAATGATCGAAAATGGAGTATCACCAGTTTTGCTCCAGGCGATAGTTAAATCTTTAGTTAGATTTGAACGTGAAATGGTAATTGAATTTACCGATAACACTGTGGTGTTAGATATGAAGTATTACCAGTTTTACTTCATGGGATGAATAGGTTGGGATTGGGAAATTAAAACAAGCGATTACTTCGGTAAGTTTCGTTAATCCCGACTAGTTTGAATTGATATTCAAAAATAGATTTAAGAATAAATTCAAGGAATTTATCTTTGATAAAATTAATGGGAACCTTTCCCTATGAATGTGAAATTAAAAATTAACTGTCGGTTAGCCAAGCAGAATGGTTTTCTGGATATTTATCTGATGTTGGTTTCGGCCTTCGGGGTTAATATTTGGGGAATTATTCTCTTGATTAATTTACGGTTAATGACTGATGAATTGGAATGAGGCGTATGTTGTGTTTGTGTAACACTTATTTAAAATATACGCGAGTTATTAGGAAAGACCGGGTTTATCCCATTCTAGATAACTGATACGACGATAAGTCGAAGATGAAGACGGTGGTCGAAGACCGGAGGTCTTCACGTCGTTTGGGTGATAACTGATGATCTTGATTGGGCTGTACACCCAAGAAGATGGAAACAGTTGGTGATCGTCCAGACGTACTTGGAGATCGATGGATATGCGGGGTACTAGGTGCCTCCGGTTTTGTTCAGACCCAGAACGGACTTGTAAATGGACTGTGTGTCTGACATTGGATTTTAGTCCGTGTGATTGATCTCTATTAAATATATATCTGTTTGGCGGCGGAGAATTTATTCTCTTGCTTAACGCCCTTCTCTGAGACGTACGAGCTCAGGGGTTATATATTGATGGATATCAAACGCATGGAGTGAATTGCCGGTGTGGCATGCCTGAGTGGCAATTGATCGAGGCTTCTGTTGAAAAGCAAAGTCTTGTAGTGATGATCAAAGCACGGCCTTTGTGGCGTAGCTTTGTGTAACGTTTACTTCGCGAGTTTCACACCCGGTATGAACCAAAAATGGGAGACGGACCTCAGGGAGGGCCTGCGTATCCTCCTAGCTAGAAGTGGCGTCAGTGGTTTTACACGCCCTGACGAGTTTGACTTATGTGGTTGTTGCTGTTGCGAGGCGCCTCGGTTTGATCGGACGATCCGGGTCCGATGGAGTCATTCGTTGGCTCATTTACGCCCCAAAGGGCGGGGAAACGCAGTGTTCAGGCATTTTAATCCACATCGGTGGACCGGCCCTGACGATCCAAGGGTCACTCGAGCTCTGATCCTGAGACTCGGGCTAGGCAGTCTCGAATCGGTTGAGGACTATCTTTTGCCTCGGTTCATAGACGGAAATCCAATTTCCAAATACGTGACTTTGCGGTTTTATTTGTAAACCTATACATGGCGACATAGTGGCATGGGACGCTCATGCCGCCTATGATTGATACTTATGATTTGAAGTTGTTTTATACACTACGCACTTATAATATTATCAAATGATTTGGTTTAAACGTATCAAGCATTCTTTGGCTGTTATAAGGGAAAACCCTATCCCCCGGCTTGCGTTGCATTGTGTGATAGGACCTGGGTCTTATAACAGCTTCATTTTTCTTTATTTAGCATTGCGTTGTTAGTTTATGCACTGGTATTCTTGGGAGGAAACCCGTTCCGTGTTATACGGCGTGGTCCCTTGATTTATCTAATGATTTAAAATAAAGATTAATAACTGTTTTAGTTCTCACACCAGTCACATGACTGACCTGGAGTTTATTGTTTTAACCTAAACTCTGGGTGCCCCTATTTTCGACACGGGCAGCTAGTAGTTTCTGTTTTGCAGATTTATATTCACAGGATCCTGGTTTACAGCTGGAACGATATCCGGAAAGCTTTTGTATCCGTATATCTACTTCTAGTTGTGTATTGTATTATTTTCCGCTGCTATGTATTTAAATGTAATTTAAATCTCTGATATTTCTGTGTAATATTCATTTATACTTTGTATATTCTTGTAATCTGATGCATTGTTGTAATAACAGTGAAATGTTCCTCTGTATGTGTTCTGTTGTGGTTTATTCTCGAACTATCTGATGCTTTCCTTTACGGGGAAGTTGCGGGTCTTCACAGTTGGTATCAGAGCTTTGGTTTACAAAGCTCAGAGAACAAGGCACATTAGAACCATACGAAAGAATTCATCAGATATTGGATTAGCAATATCCAATGGAATGACTCGTTAGAGATGGGATCAGTAGTATCCTAGAACGAGTGTGAAGAGTATATTTTTCAAATGAAAACAAAATTTGTTTTGAAAATTTTAAATCAACTATTCGTATTTGATTATTTATTTTAATGAATTTGGACAATCCAGTATATATAGATTTTGCGTATACGTCTGATCCGCGTGTATTCGAAGTTTTGATATACTGGATAGATATAGAATCATACTCTAGTGGCCCGAAGATGATTCTGATGATTGACTAGTCGTCATTAGTATTCATGTTCGAGTAACGAAGGTGTGATATCTATATATTTCCATTAGACTGGTGTGAGAACCAAAACTTATAAATATAGCTAGAATACATTGTTGTGAATTGGCATCAAAAACATGATTTTCTGTATATATATATATCAAAGTTATGCATTTGAGAAACTAATCAACTAATAGATTGATGGTTGTATTGTTTGGTTATTGTTTGAATAATTAAAATTTGAACCATTTAGTTCATTTGAGTCAAATATTGAATTTTATTGAAATTTAGTTGCGTTTGCTTGCATATACATATATATCATTGAACAGGTCATAGCAAGGAGGCTAGAGCAGAGAATAAAATTTGTTTGCCCGACAAATAGGTACATGTTTATTACATAATTTACTGTTTTGTTTGGGTGATGATGATTTTATGAGCCTATTGGCTAGCCGCTTGGCTTTTTCTTTTTCTTTTTGAGATCTGAAGGACCGGGGAAGCTATTTGAAATTCCTCGATGCTCCCGGTGCAGGGGAGGTTATGGCGAAATTTTTCGAGAATTTAGGGTGTTAGCCAAATTTTTGAAAATTTTGAAAATTCTCAGAAACTGAAAAGTTAGAGAATGAAAGCCAAATCGAACATAGAGTTGAATAATCAAACCACTTTCGACTTTGTTCCTTTTCGGGGACGAAAAGTTTTAAGTGGGGGAGATTGTAACAACCCGTAAAATGCGAGCCAGTTTGAAACTTTTATTTCGGCAATTTTAGCGAATTTTGAATATTCAAAATGAATTATTTTAAATAATATCGTCGAAAAATTTTATTTTGAATAGAATTCGAACGAATATATTTATATACGTCGTCGTTAGAATATATAATAATTATATATAATTATAAAAGGAATTGAAAATGGCGCGGTAGTTCGAAAATTCGATTTCTAATTTCAAATGAATATACAGAATTCAATATAAGTCAGAATTGAACGAAACAAGAAATATTTGAATCTGTATAACTATATCTTTGTAACGAAGTTGACAAACTGAGATTTCATCTTAGAAATGATAAGATATGTCAAGTTTAAAATTAGAAATAGTCGCTGTGGAATTTATATATATTTTTATATATATAAGGCCCTTAAAAATAGCAATTTTGCAAACGACCTCGGATTTCGACGAAACCAGTTTTGTTGGGTCCGTGATGTTAAGTTATTGCTAGATTCCAAATTTCATAATTTTTCGAATCAATATGTGAGCGTGGCAAAGGAAAACGCGTTTGACCAGTTTCAGTTGATTTTAATCGACTGAAAATTGGCCATTTTTCAAACGGTCTCAGAATTCGATGAAACTAGTTTTGTTAGGACCGTATCGTCAATATGAAGCTAGAGAATATTTTTCAGGAATTTTTAGAGTTAGCATGTGACCCCGGTAATTTGAAATGTACGTTTAAAATTCAATATAGTGATTTAAATGTAAATTAAACGGAAACTGATTCAAATGGTCAAATCAGCTTGCGATACATATCCCATTGTGTTCGGAATGGGGGTAAAACGCTATGGACGACAGGCGGTGGGCCTCGTTTCGAGGTCGTATGTGAAAGTCAACTCTTTGAAAAAAAATGAAATAATTAAATTAATAAAAAAATTAATTAAATCTTCTCCCCCCTTTATTTCGTTCTGGCCCCTCCCCCTTTTTTATTATTTCCAAATCGATTTAGGATAAAAAAAAAAAATGGCCGGTGTTGACCTCGTCCAGCCACCATCGCCACCGCCGAGCTCAGACCGGCTACCGCTCCCCTTTCCCCCTTCGTCGAACTCCTCTCCCCTCTTCTAGCGCCGGCATACGAGCCCCCCCTCATTTTGAGAACATCGTGAACCCCAGCCACAAAATAAACCCGCCTCCAGGCATCCTTGGCCCCGTCTCCGTTCACCCTAGCCACCCCCGACCACTGCTAGGCGTCCGCGACCCCCCTTGAGCCGCCATTCCACCTCCGGCCGTCACAACTGCACTAGCGCAGCCCCCCCTTCTCACGTCTACGCGTAGAAGACCCCCTCAAGCTGGAGATCGACATTAACAGTGAGTGTTTTCTTAGTCAAACACTGTTTAATTTCTGATTTCTAAAATAAATAGATTTGAGTTGAAAATCTGACTTTTTTTTAATATATATGTTTTGCTGTTTTAATATCTGAAATTGAATTATTTTTAAAATCTGA
The DNA here is from genome assembly GCA_030737875.1 of Allium sativum. Taxonomy (NCBI): domain Eukaryota; kingdom Viridiplantae; phylum Streptophyta; class Magnoliopsida; order Asparagales; family Amaryllidaceae; genus Allium; species Allium sativum. Next base: position 443,627,661 of record CM060926.1, read on the forward strand.
AAATATATGGTTTTTAAAATCTGAAAAGATATAGTCTTTAAAACTGAAAATATAAAAATACGTTAACTTTGTTTTGAAATTTAAAAATGTCATTGTTTTAAGGTTTAAAAATATGATTTTTGGTTATATGAAAAGATAAGATTTTTAAGATCGGAAAATTTAGATTTTTAAAAAGAGGAAAGACAATATTTTTAAAAGAAGAAAGTCTAGATTTTTCTAATATAAAGAGTAGATTTTTCTGAACAAAAGGAAAAGATTTTTCTAGACAAAAAGAATAGATTTTTATTTAGTAGAAATAGCGATAGAAAAATGTGATCTTTGAATATGAAGTAGCGATCAAAATTCGATTTTTACATATATGAGGTAGCGTTATAAAAATATGATCTTTATTAGAAGAAGAGCGTTATAAAAATATAATTTTTATAACGAAGTAGCGAATTAAAAATATGATTTTTATGTATGTAGTGGCTACGGGCGACGAAGCTGACAAAGATGCGAAAACAATGAAGATTTCTATCAAAGAAGAGCCGTGGAGCTTGGATAGCTATACGTGAGAATTTCTCACCTTTCAATTTCCTTTCTAGTTATATATATATACTAGGATGCAGACGGTGCTTAGTGGCACCCGACACAATCGTCCACAGACCATGGACTTGTTTGTTTGACTGTTTGGTGATTGATTGCGATATTGGTTTGAATGTGGTTTGTGGTGTGAAAAATCGAATCGATAAATTGGTTAGGATTAGACGTGCGCCGTTATAAGGCGAAGGAGTAAGACTAGGTTAGACTCTTACTCCAAATTTTGTGGTTTGCATAACGAAAGTGAATTTGATTGATGTGTGAATGGCGTGGGCCTTCACTAGACCGGGGATTAGGCTAGGCCTTGTCCCGTTTCTAGTATCGTGCCGTTATGCCGCCGAAATTTTCTAAAATATGTTAGAAAATAAAAATATCATTTTATTGTGTAAATGAATAATAGAAATTCATATGTTGGAATAAAATGTTTTATCATTAAAAATATAATTTTTAACGTGAATATGAATATAGTGAAAGTGAATAAATAAATATTCATTTACAAACCAGACGGTTTGTTTATGTACACCTATTTGAAGGACATTGATTGGGTCGATAAATTTTACACATCGCCCAACTGCACAAATAAAACCTGTGTTTGATTGTTTGAAACCCCACACGGGTGTTAGGATGAAATTTGAAGTTCACTCATCCTGATTGATTAAATATGTCGATCGATTGATTGACAGGCTGTTATAAGCGTTAGATATCTATATTTGATGCTTATACAGTGTAGTGCACTTTGGTTGATGGTTGATTATTTTTCAATGCTATTATATGTGTGTAATGCATGAAAATCCATATAATTAACTTTATATGGTAATTGATTGGGCCTCATTCTAATTTGAAAAATAAAGAATATTATAAAATAAAAGTTCATGTGTTGACAGTAATCATTCATTGAGATTGGTCATGTGTTGAACGAAATATTTTAATATTAAAATTTACATCTTTATCGATATAAAATAAAAGTTCATGTGTTGACAGTACTCATTCATTGAAATTGGTCATGTGTTGAACGAAATATTTTGATAATAACAACTATTTTGAAAAAGAAATATTTGAAATAGAATATTTGAAAATAGAAATTTATTAAGCCGTGTTGATTAGATTGACGCCATTTTGACGTGAACGATATTTATATCGATTTTAAACGATTTCGAAATGAATTGAATTGAAAACGATTTCGAAATGAATTGAATTGAAAACGATTTCGAAATGAATTGAATTGAAAACGATTTCGAAATGAATTGAATTGAAAACGATTTCGAAATGAATTGAATTGAAAACGATTTCGAAATGAATTGAATTGAAAACGATTTCGAAATGAATTGAATTGAAAACGATTTCGAAATGAATTGAATTGAAAACGATTTCAAATTGAATTGAAAGCAAATTGAAATGAATTCAAATTGAATTGAAATTTGAATTGAATAGAAATGAATTTTAAAACGAATTTATAAAGAAGAATTCAATTTTGATTTGAATTGAAATGGAAGTTGAAAATGTTTTTGAAACGAACTCAAAACTATTTATATAATTCGTTTTAAATAGAAATCGACGAAATATATATTATATATATTATATATATAATATAATGGCCTGAATAGAACGCGCCGCGCCGCGGCAGTTCGCGAATTTCGACCATTGATTTCAAACGGACATTACGGGAGATCCGACCGTCGGATTCTCCTAAAACCGGAACCGTTGGGTTCGTATCGAAGAGAGCTTTCTAACGAATGTGAGAAATTAGAAATCTAACGGTTGGATTTGGAATTATGTCCAAATCAAATTTGAAAAAGGTCGCTGTAAGTGCAGTTCGATGGCCATTGATGGAAATCGACTGTACGGGCCTTGATAAAATTATTAAAAATAGTAATAATTTGTGTAAAATCATAAGAAATGATTTGTGAAGATTTGGGATGAAAAACTCCATATTTGAAAAGATAAAAATAGATTTTTATCGAAATGAACTAGTTTTGAACTAGAATTATAATTCTATTTATTTTTAAATAAATAAATTGAATTTGAAAAGGGTTTTAGAAATAACCAGAATCTCCAATGATTTCATTGGAGTGGATTTGAATCGAAATTGTCTTCGGAATATTTCGATGTTGGAATTCGTGATTATACAGGTGTTGTTATGGAAATTTGAAAGATATATATTTATATCGTTATTTCCAATATGACATTTGTTAGTCGTAGAATTTGATGTTGAATATAAGCCGGTATATTTTCTATTCAAAGCCTTATATTGAATATCAAGTGTGATTTGGGTTTGTCGTGAATGGTGTCTTCACTAACACTGTTCTTGAACCCATTTGAGAAAAGATTAAATCTTTTTATTTAGATTTAATGAAGTGTACCAATTAAATGATATTTAATTGGAATTGAATTGATATTGATTTTTGGGTTTATCGTGAACAGTGTTTTTAAATAACACTTGTTCTTTAACCCGATAATTGATGAATGTGATTTTGGGTTTATCGTGAACCGTGTTTTAAATGACACTGATTCTTTAACCCAGTTAACGATTAAAACTAAGTGGAGTTTTAATGAATCTTTAATTAGATTGAAATGATCGAAAATGGAGTATCACCAGTTTTGCTCCAGGCGATAGTTAAATCTTTAATTAGATTTGAACGTGAAATGGTAATTGAATTTACCGATAACACTGTGGTGTTAGATATGAAGTATTACCAGTTTTACTTCATGGGATGAATAGGTTGGGATTGGGAAATTAAAACAAGTGATTACTTCGGTAAGTTTCGTTAATCCCGACTAGTTTGAATTGATATTCAAAAATAGATTTAAGAATAAATTCAAGGAATTTATCTTTGATAAAATTAATGGGAACCTTTCCCTATGAATGTGAAATTAAAAATTAACTGTCGTTTAGCCAAGCAGAATGGTTTTCTGGATATTGATCTGATGTTGGTTTCGGCCTTCGGGGTTAATATTTGGGGAATTATTCTCTTGATTAATTTACGGTTAATGACTGATGAATTGGAATGAGGCGTATGTTGTGTTTGTGTAACACTTATTTAAAATATACGCGAGTTATTCGGAAAGACCGGGTTTATCCCATTCTGGATAACTGATACGACGATAAGTCGAAGATGAAGACGGTGGTCGAAGACCGGAGGTCTTCACGTCGTTTGGTTGATAACTGATGATCTTGATTGGGCTGTACACCCAAGAAGATGGAAACAGTTGGTGATCGTCCAGACGTACTTGGAGATCGATGGATATGCGGGGTACTAGGTGCCTCCGGTTTCGTTCAGACCCAGAACGGACTTGTAAATGGACTGTGTGTCTAACATTGGATTTTAGTCCGTGTGATTGATTTCTGTTAAATATATATCTGTTTGGCGGCGGAGAATTTATTCTCTTGCTTAACGCCCTTCTCTGAGACGTACGAGCTCAGGGGTTATATATTGATGGATATCAAACGCATGGAGTGAATTGCCGGTGTGGCATGCCTGAGTGGCAATTGATCGAGGCTTCTGTTGAAAAGCAAAGTCTTGTGGTGATGATCAAAGCACGGCCTTTGTGGCGTAGCTTTGTGTAACGTTTACTTCGCGAGTTTCACACCCGGTATGAAACAAAAACGGGAGACGGACCTCAGGGAGGGCCTGCGTTTCCTCCTAGCTAGAAGTGGCGTCAGTGGTTTTACACGCCCTGACGAGTTTGACTTATGTGGTTGTTGCTGTTGCGAGGCTCCTCGGTTTGATCGGACGATCCGGGTCCGATGGAGTCATTCGTTGGCTCATTTACGCCCCAAAGGGCGGGGAAACGCAGTGTTCAGGCATTTTAATCCACATCGGTGGACCGGCCCTGACGATCCAAGGGTCACTCGAGCTCTGGTCCTGAGACTCGGGCTAAGCAGTCTCGAATCGGTTGAGGACTATCTTTTGCCTCGGTTCATAGACGGAAATCCAATTTCCAAATACGTGACTTTGCGGTTTTATTTGTAAACCTATACATGGCGACATAGTGGCATGGGATGCTCATGCCGCCTATGATTGATACTTATGATTTGAAGTTGTTTTATACACTATGCACTTATAATATTATCAAATGATTTGGTTTAAACGTATCAAGCATTCTTTGGCTGTTATAAGGGAAAACCCTATCCCCCGGCTTGCGTTGGATTGTGTGATAGGACCTGGGTCTTATAACAGCTTCATTTTTCTTTATTTAGCATTGCGTTGTTAGTTTATGCACTGGTATTCTTGGGAGGAAACCCGTTCCGTGTTATACGGCGTGGTCCCTTGATTTACCTAATGATTTAAAATAAAGATTAATAACTGTTTTAGTTCTCACACCAGTCACATGACTGACCTGGAGTTTATTGTTTTAACCTAAACTCTGGGTGCCCCTATTTTCGACACGGGCAGCTAGTAGTTTCGGTTTTGCAGATTTATATTCACAGGATCCTGGTTTACAGCTGGAACGATATCCGGAAAGCTTTGTATCCGTATATCTACTTCTAGTTGTGTATTGTATTATTTTCCACGCTATGTATTTAAATGTAATTTAAATCTCTGATATTTCTGTGTAATATTCATTTATACTTTGTATATTCTTGTAATCTGATGCATTGTTGTAATAACAGTGAAATGTTCTTCTGTATGTGTTCTGTTGTGGTTTGTTCTCGAACTATCCGACGCTTTCCTTTACGGGGAAGTTGCGGGTCTTCACACCCGATGCTTCGGGTTTTTGTAACACTTGTCTTAAAGGTTGATCGGTGTATACAACTATCGGGTGAGCCTGAAAGTAATGATGAAGTTTGCAGGAAGCAATCAGGAGGCTATAAGCAAGTTTTTCTATCTTCGGATAATTACATTCTGCAGCAGCTAGCTTCTTGCTCACGTAGTATACAAGCCTTTGGCCTTTATCCTCTTTACGTACCAATGCTGTACTGACGGCATAAGATGATACCGCTAGGTAGACAAACAAATCCTCATGTTCCATGGGTTTTGATAATATTGGAGGCTTTTCTAGTAAGTCTAATAAATTCTGGAAAGCCTCCACACAATCAGGGGTCCACTCAAAATTTCATTTTCCTCGTTTTATCAGATCGAAGAAGGGTACGCACTTATCTGTGGTTTTGGAGATAAACCAACTCAATGCAGCAACTTTTCTGGCTAGGCTTTGAACATCCCTAATCTTTCGTGGTTCTTCAATATTCCTTATTGCTGGTATTTGACTAGGATTTATCTCAATCCCTCAAGAACTCACGATAAACCCAAGGAATTTCCCAGATGCGACCCCAAATGAGCATTTTAGGGGGTTTAACTTCATTCCATACCTTCGAAGAATATCAAACATTTTAGTTAAGCCGCTTGTATGGTCGGAAGATTGTTTAGACTTCACAAGCATGTCATCCACATAAACCTCCATGGTTTTCCCGATTTGATTATAGAACATGCGGCTGACCAAACGCTTGTATGTGGCTCCTGCATTCTTTAATCCAAATGGCATTACCACATAACAATATAACCCCAAGTCTGTGATGAAACTTGCATGCTCCTGATCTAGTATGTGCATGGGAATTTGATTGTACCCTGAATAGGCATCCATAAAGGATAAAAGCTCGTGTCCAGTCGTCGAGTTTATTAGCCGATCAATTCTGGGAAGAGGAAAGCTATCCTTCGGACCAGCCTTGTTCAATTCAGAGAAGTCAATACATGTATGCCACTTCCCGTTAAATTTTTTGACCAGGACAAGATTTGATATCTAGTCGGGATATTTCTAATCCTTAATGAATCCATTATCCTTCTGTTTCTCTACCTCATCCTTCAAAGTTGTTGACCGCTCTGGGCCTAACATTCGTCTCTTCTGTTTGACCGGTGGATGCTTTGGATTAATGCATAAAGAGTGGCTCATAATGGCAGGCGAAATCCCACACATGTCAGCGTGAGTCCAGGCAAACACATCCAAATTTTCCCTTAAGAAATCAGCCAACTCTTTCGCTCGAATTGGATCTAGTTGTGAGCTGATCTTTAGTACTTTTGTCGAATCTGTCTCATCAATAGGTATATCTATTGTTGTCTCGTTGGGAGTCGCCTTTCTATCCTTGGGTTCTCTATCCTCTCTGGGATCTATATCCTCGATCACATCTAAGGGCGGATCTCTTAGGGCTGGATCCCTTAATTGTTATGCTAAGTTTTCCTTCGAAGGGGGAGAATCGTCCTTAGATTCTATATTCAACCCCTTCATTAGCATCTTCAACTCCATCATGTAACAAGCTCGTCCCGTAGGTTGGTTGCCTCTCATCACCCTAATTCCTGCGTCAGTCGGGAATTTAAGCAGCAAGCACCAAGGTGCAATACATGCCCTAAACTCGGCAAGGGTCGGTCGGCCTAGGAAAGCGTTGTAGGGTGACTCTACATCCAAAACTACAAATGGCAGCATCCTTACTCTCTGGCGATCTCCCTGTCCTAATGTTACTGGTAATTCTACATAGCCCATCAGAGTCGTCGACGCCCCATTGAAGCCATGTATCCATCCTTCGCAGGGCTTTAGATCTTTTGCTTCAAGTATCATTTGTTCAAAAGCTTTCTTGAAGAAGATATTGATCAAACTCCCATTATCCACCAATACTTTATGGCCTAAAGCAGGGCCGATGGTCATGGTAATTACCAGTGGGTCTTTAGTTGGGGATTGAATTCCGGAATCATCTCTACTACGGAATATGACGTCGTCTGACATCGTCTTTTGTTGTTTTACTAGAGTAATGTCTTTGAGGTTACTGCATTCTCCTACCTCAAAGTGCTTGGCGGCATTGACGTACTGATCCATCACTTTGAAACTACGGCTAGCTAGGTGGGGTCCGCCTATATTGGTATTGATAATGATCCCCTTACCTTTCTGCTGGGCTGTGGGTTTAGAAGTAGGCTAGTTTTGGTTCGGGGCTTGTCCCCCTTGCCCCATGTCCCTTGGGGCAAACTTGTACTCGTCTAACTTCCCTTCCCGCAGCAATCTTTCAACTACATCTCTCAAATGACAACATTCGTTGGTGGAATGACTGTGGGTTCCATGGAACAAACAAAACTTTCCCGTTGCGATCTCTTTTTCAGTGGAGTCTTTGGGTGGTGGTTTTTTGTATTGCAATATGTTGTATATGTCCAAATAAATGTTTTCCAAGGTATCATTCAATGGCGAATAGTTTTCGAAAGTTTAGAATCGTGGTCTTTTGCTGGAATTGTTCCCTTGGTTCCTACTCCTTCTATTGTCGTTTCCATTCTTGTTGTTGGTACCTCCGTTTTGGTTGTCGACATTCACTTCAACCATCCCTGAACTGTCACCAGATTGTTTCACAGCAACATTACTTTGGGCACCTTCCCTCGAGGCCTCTTCGGACTTTCTCTTCCTATTTGCATGAGCTTCTTCTCGCCTTAAGTGAATATTAGTTTTTTCATAGAATAATTCCCTAGTAGGGGCGGTTTTTCGGATAGATAATCCACAAATTATGTGTCTGGGTCAAATCCTTCTATTAAAGCCATCAGAATAGTGGGTTCGTGAGGGTCACTAACTTCGGTGACAGCTAGGTTGAAGCGGTCCAAATATGATTTCAGAGATTCTCCCGGAGCCTGTTTAATCCTTGACAACTCTATGACGCTTTTGGATTTTCGGGCATGAAGTCGAAACTGGTTCATAAAGCGCTCACTTAATTCTGTGAAGTTTGACACTGACTGTGGAGGGAGTCGGGTGAACCACATTAATGCCACGTATTCTAGGTAAATTGGAAAGCCTTGCATTTTATAGCATCTGGAGCTGCTGCGGCATTCATGAACCATGCATACCTCATTAGATGTTGTCCCGGGTTCGTTCTCCCTGAATATCGATCCATTTGTGGCAAGTTGAATCGCCGAGGGAACAGGAAGTCCAATATATCATCTGTGAAGGAGGTATGACTTCGCTCAATGCCCCAGTCCTCATTAGTGTATCGTCGGCTTTCGGACATAATCTGACGCATCATTGCCCACACATCGGCATTTGTTAATATCTGCATAGGTTCTCTAGGTCTGATATTCAGATTACCCCAAGGTTCTTGATTATGGGATAACCTCCTCTTTCTAGCAAGGGCTTCTCTACATTGCTCCCTACGCTCCCGGTCGATCTTAGGAGGAAGGGGCTGGAGAAGTTGCTATTGCTTTTGATTAGTAATATTAGAATCCCTGGGTAGAACATAGGATCCACGCATGGGCAACAACATAGTCTCTCTCAAGCTCGGGTCATCGGGCCCTAATACACGAGCGGCGTCCTCGTGGGATCCTAAAGATCAAAAAGTTAACTGATCAAGATTCTGAGGTCGTTCAAGCAGCCTTCTTTCACGAGGACGTCCCTCATCTGAAGAAGATGAATAATCTGCAACAAGGCGACGTGTGGGGGAAGGGGTCTTTTGCCTCCGGAGCTCCTTGAGTTCCCTACAAATGATGATCATGTTCTCTTGCATGCGAAGACTGTCACGCATATGGGCTTCTAATGCCTCCTTAGTACTTTGGAGCATTTCAAGGAAGCGTGAAAAATTTCCTTGTGTGATGGGTGCAGATGGGTTAGGTTGATCATTGGTCATAGTGGCTGAAATCAGAGCATTGGTAGGAGCTCGAGTAGAAGTTCCAGCTTCACTTTGATTTGGATCGGAGCGTAGTGGTACGGCCGAACCGGTTTGGATGGGGAGAGTGGGTGACTTCAACATCGTTGGATCGGATCGGATCGGTGTCTTCTGTTCGGTTCAGTCCTTCCTGACTGGAGCGGCCTGCTCCAGAGTCTTGACCATGGGACCTCGTCACAACCAATGTTTGCTGATCCTCGTTAACTTCATTCTCTCGATTACTTTGGATTTCTTTTCCTTTTCCTTTGGCCATATTTTCCGATTCTTTAGTGATTAATCAACAGGTACTTAAAATTCGAAAACAGAGGATTAACTTCTTTGAACTTTGAAGGTCCAAATAGTAAAATGATAATCCCAAAAAGCGGAGAACCCAAAATTCTCAGTGAAAGCACTAAAATGTTCAATCCAAAATTGGCTCTAACACCCAAACGAATAATGATCTTACTGAAATGAAATCAAAAGACGAAGAAAACACACAATTTATAGTGGTTCGACATTAAATAGCCTACGTCCACTTTCTACTCTTTCAATTGATGTCTTGAATGCAAGTACAACAACGATTCTCACTCAATTTTCACTTATACAATACATTGATTCACTCAATTTTCTTCACAATATGATTCAAAAGATGATTGTAATCTGAATAAGTTGATGAAATTCAGATAGCAAAGGAGTTTGAGTTCTGAAAATGCCAAAAGATCCTTTGAAATGAGCCTTGGGGTGTATTTATAGGTGGAAAATGCCTCTGATGTGGCTCCGGATCGAGTACGCGTGGCCCTCACCCCATAAAAGTCGGTTTCGGATAGGATAAGAAGGTGACAACACATCAGGTTAGTAGTGAACGTGGGTAAAACATGGGAGAATAGTTGTCTAATCGCTCCATAATCTCAGGCAAATGTGGGGTGCAACCGCTGCCGCTCCTTGCTTCGAATTGGGCATGTGAAGAAAGGGAAGGGGAAGCAGAGCAAGTGAATCCGATCTGATCTGGTTTTGTCCCTGCATCTTTATTTTCTTCTTCGAAACGTGTAGACTAGGCTTACGGTCTCCGATCCAATCCGGTCTTCAGGTGGGTATTCTTCGATTGATCATCCTTTATAAATTAATCTTTTGACATTGTGTAGCCTAGTTCACAAAGTAGGCTAACATACACTGAAATATATCAGGCTCGGATTTGGCGATGTCGACATGGGTGTCGACACCCCCCTTATGGTGTCGACACATGGGTCGACACCCCTATGGCTGGGGTCGACCCCCAACAGGCCTGATTCCCGAGTTTTCCTGCCTTCTGATTTCTGATTACTTTGAACGGTTTTAACTTGGTTATGTATGTGTATATATATATATGTATATTATATGTATACAAACTTCAAACCTTAATATCTTCTTCATATGATGTCCGTTTTACGCAAACTTGGTGTCTATCTTAAGCAAAATTCCGAGGCGAACGCAATGTCACAGTCCTGGTTTACTTAATTCCCAGTATTTAATAAGTACTCCTTAGTTTATCATCTTGGTGTTACATTCTTCCCTACTCAAAGAATTTCGTCCCCGAAATTTCTAAGTTAAGAAGAATGTATATCCTAACATCCATCATCCATCTACTCATCCATCAATCATAGGCATTTAGTGTCCTTAAAGACTTCTAATGCTTTATAAACATATGCGAAGGTGTGTGTATTTTTCCCTACGCTAACGCAAAAGATCAGGTGGTCTACTGATTCAGTCGACCTCCTTAATGCAACGTATGTTAGTTCCAAGAATCCAATATGTATGCAAATATTCCTATTATAACATGTAGGTTCTATATGTGTGCGCAATCATTCATCCAAATGCAAATCCATATGACGATACACCCATTTTCATCCATAAAAAGAAGAAAGATGCACACACATCCATATGCAGTATGAGAGTGATTAAGCTGATCTAGTGCCAAATGTGTGTGTATATGCATCCACGAGCAACCACTAGCAAACACTTGCATCCACTTGTATCCATCAAACATAACATGTCTCAAACACATGTTTACATCCATGGAATTCCTTCATAAGGTCGAAGATTTGATCTATAGGATATGCTTTGAATGATAGAAACAAGCATGAATAAAAGCTTTGGAAAGGAAGTTAAGAACATACCCTTGAAAAGAAAAGGGTACGAAGCGCGCATCTTATCTTCAGTCTCCTAAGTTGCATTCTCTTGGTTATCTCACCACTGAACTTTCATCAATTTGACTTCTCTATTGCGTAGCTTCTTAACCTCTGATCCAAGAATATGGGTAGGAACTCGTCTAACTGTCGCCTCAAGTTCTACCTCTACTTCCTCAAGTATACTCGGCTCAACTACTTTTGCAATGTCATGCGAACACTTCCTTAAACGAGAAAGCTGAAAAACATCATGAACGTCAGACAGTCTCTCTGGTAGTTTTACTCTACAGGCCATTTGGCCAATCCTTTCTGTTATGGAAAACGACCCTACAAATCTTGGTGCCAATTTCCCTACAGATCCAAAGCGAACCACATTCCGTATTGGTGATACCTTAGTAAAAACCATGTCTCCCACCTTAAATTCAATGTCAGTCCTTTTCTTATCTGCGTAGGAAATCTGCCTATCCTGAGCTGTCTTCATTCACCATCTAATAAGATCTATCTTTTCGGAAGTTTCTCTAACCATATCTGCTCCAAGTAGAAGTCTTTTTGTAGATTCCCATCAACAAGTCGGTGATCAACAGAGTCAACCATATAATGCTTTGAACGATGCCATATCAATACTAGATTGATGACTATTTTTGTAAACAAACTCTACTAAAGGAAGATGCTCGTCCCAAGTCCCTCCGAAGTCTTGGATCCAAAGCATTAAAAGATCCTCAAGAACACTATTCACCATTTTCGTATATCCATCAGTCTGGGTAGAACATGGGATCCACGCATGAGCAACAACATAGTCTCTCTCAAGCTCGGGTCATCGGGCCCTAATACACGAGCGGCGTCCTCGCGGGATCCTAAAGATCCAAAAGTTAACTGATCAAGATTCTGAGGTCGTTCAAGCGGCCTTCTTTCACGAGGACGTCCCTCATCTGAAGAAGATGAATATTCTGCAGCAAGGCAACGTATGGGGGAAGGTGTCTTTTGCCTCCGGAGCTCCTTGAATTCCCTACTCATGGTGATCTTGTTCTCTTGCATGCAAAGACTGTCATGCTTATGGGCTTCCATTGCCTCCTTAGTACTTTGGAGCATTTCAAGGAAGCATAAAAAATCTCCTTGTGTGATGGGTGTAGATGGGTCAGGCTGATCATTGGTCATAGTGGCTGAAATCAGAGCATTGGTATGAGCTCGAGTAGAAGTTCCAGCTTCACTTTGATTCGAATCGGAGCATAGTGGTATGGCCGAACCGGTTTGGATGGGGAGAGTGGGTGACTTCAACATCGTTGGATCGGATCGGATCGGTATCTTCTGTTCGGATCAGTCCTTCCTGACCGGAGCGGCCTACTCCAGAGTCTTGACCATGCGACCTCGTCATAACCAATGTTTGCTGATCCTCGTTAACTTCATTCTCTCAATTACTTTGGATTTCTTTTCCTTTTCCTTTGGCCATAATTTCCGATTCTTCAGTGATTAATCAACAGGTACTTAAAGATGTCGAAAATAGAGGATTAATTTCTTTAAACTTTGAAGGTCCAAATAGTAAAATGATAATCCCAAAAAGCGGAGAACTCAAAATTCTCAGTGAAAGCACCAAAATGTTCAATCCAAAATTGGCTCTAACACCCAAACGAATAATGATTTTACTTAAATGAAATCAAAAGACGAAGAAAAAACACAATTTTTAGTGGTTCGACGTTAAATAGCCTACGTCCACTTTCTACTCTTTGAATTGACGTCTTGAATGCAAGTACAACAACGATTCTCACTCAATTTTCACTTATACAATACATTGATTCACACAATTTCCTTCACAATGTGATTCAAAAGATGATTGTAATCTGAATAAGTTGATGAAATTTAGATAGCAAAGGAGTTTGAGTTCTGAAAATGCCAAAAGATCCTTTGAAATGAGCCTTGGGGGTGTATTTATAGGTGGAAAATGCCTTTGAAGTGGCTCCGGATCGAGTTCGTGTGGCCCTCACCCGATAAAAGTCGGGTTCGGATAGGATAAGAAGGTGACAGCACATCAGGTTAGTAGTGAATGTGGGTAAAACATGGGAGAGTAGTTGTCTGACCGCTCCACATTCTCAGGCAAATGTGGGGTGCAACCGCTGCCGCTCCTTGCTTCGAATCGGGCATGTGAAGAAAGGGAAGGGGAAGTAGAGCAGGTGAATCCGATCCAATCTGGTTTTGTCCCTGCATCTTTATTTTCTACTTTGAAACGTGTAGACTAGGCTTACAGTCTCCGATCCAATCCGGTCTTCAGGTGGGTATTCTTCTATTGATCATCCTTTATAAATTAACCTTTTGACTTTGTGTAGCCTAGTTCACAAAGTAGGCTAACATACACTGAAATGTATCAGGCTCGAATTTGGCGATGTCGACATGGGTGTCGACACCCTCCTTATGGTGTCGACCCATGGGTCGACACCCCTATGGCTGGGGTCGACCCCCAACAAGCCTGATTCCCACGTTTCCTGCCTTCTGATTTCTGATTATTTTGAACGGTTTTAACTTGGTTATGTATGTGTGTGTATATATATATATATGTATATTATACGTATACAAACTTCAAACCTTAATATCTTCTTCATATGATGTCCGTTTTACGCAAACTTGGTGTCTATCTTAAGTAGAATTCCGAGACGAACGCAAAGTCGCAGTCCTGTTTTACTTAATTCCCAATATTTAATAAGTACTCCTTAGTTTATCATCTTAATGTGTTATAAATTACGGGGTGTTACATTCTCCCCTACTCAAAGAATTTCGTCCCTCGAAATCTCTAAGTTAAGAAGAATGTATATCCTAACATCCATCTACTCGTCCATCAATCATAGGCATTAATTCTCCTTAAAGACTTCTAATGCTTTATGAACATATGCGAAGGTGTGTCTATATGTCCCTACGCTAACGCAAAGGATCAGGTGGTCTACTGATTCAATCGACCTCCTTAATGCAACGTATGTTAGTTCCAAGAATCCAATATGTATGCAAATATTCCTATTATAACATGTAGGTTATATATGTGTGCGCAATCATTCATCCAAATGAAAATCCATATGATGATACACCCATTTTCATCCATAAAAAGAAGAAAGATGCACACACATCCATATGCAGTATGAGAGTGATTGAGCTGACCTAGTGCCAAATGTGTGTGTATATGCGTCCACGTGCAACCGCTAGCAAACACTTGCATCCACTTGTATCCATCAAACATAACATGTCTCAAACACATGTTTACATCCATGAAATTCCTACATAAGGTCGAAGATTTGATCGATAGGATATGCTTTTAATGATAGAAACAAGCATGAATAAAAGCTTTTGAAAGGAAGTTAAGAACATACCCTTGAAAAGAAAAGGGTACGAAGCGCGCATCTTATCTTCAGTCTCCTAAGTTGCATTCTCTTGGTTATCTCACCACTGAACTTTCATCAATTTGACTTCTCTATTGCGTAGGTTCTTAACCTCTGATCCAAGAATATGGGTAGGAACTCGTCTAACTGTCGCCTCCCGTTCTACCTCTACTTCCTCAAGTATACTTGACTCAACTACTTTTGCAATGTCATGCGAACACTTCCTTAAACGAGAAAGCTGAAAAACTCATGAACGTCAGACAGTCTCTCTGGTCGTTTTACTCTACAGGCCATTTGGCCAATCCTTTCTATTACGGAAAACGACCCTGCAAATTCCCTACAGATCCAAAGCGAACCACATTCGTTAATGGTGATACCTTAATGAAAACCATGTCTCCCACCTCAAATTCAATGTCAGTCCTTTTCTTATCTGCGTAAGAAATCTTCTTATCCTGAGCTATCTTCATTCACCATCTAATAAGATCTATCTTTTCTGAAGTTTCTCTAACCAAATCTGGTCCAAGTAGAAGTCTTTTTGTAGATTCCCATCAACAAGTCGGTGATCAACAGAGTCATCCGTATAATGCTTTGAACGGTGCTATGCCAATACTAGCTTGATGACTATTGTTGTAAACAAACTCTATTAAAGGAAGATGCTCGTCCCAAGTCCCTCCGAAGTCTAGGATACAAAGCATTAAAAGATCCTCAAGAACTCTATTTACCCTTTTCGTATATCCATCAGTCTGAGGGTGATAATCGGTGCTCAAACATAACTGTGTACATAATGCTTCTTGGAAGATCCTTCAAAATTCACTGGTGAAAATGGGGTCACGATCACTTTACGGTAATGGAAGGTACTCCATAAAGACGGACTATCTCACGAATGTAAACTGCTGCCAACCATGTTGCCGTCCTCTTACTCTTAACCAGAATGAAATGAGCGCTCTTAGTAAGTCTGTCTACTATAACTCAAATATTGGTGTTGCCTTTCCTCGATCTTGGAAAACCGTTAATGAAATCCATCGAGACGCTCTCCCACTTCCATTGTGGGACATCCAAAGGATGAAGTAAACCACCAGGCTTCCTTTGCTCAGGTTTGACTTGCTGGCAAACCAAAGATCGAGAAACAAACTCCTCCACATCTTTCTTCATCCCATCCCAAAACAAAACCCTCTTCATATCTCTATACATCTTATCATCGCCTAGATGAATAGTCATCTTAGAATGATGAGCTTCCTCAAGGACTCTCTTTAACAAACTCCTAATGCGGGGAATACAAAGCCTTCCATCTCGTTGCAACCACCCTCTACGTCTATGGAATATCTATTGAGGTGACTAGAAGTCTCCCCTCTACTGAGCCTATCTAAGACGTCTGAGATCTATGGATCCTCTCGCTGCGAACTTACTGTCTGATCCAAGAGTGGGTTGCACCTCTAGTTATGCCAATAAACCAAATATAAACTCGGTGGAGGGTCTAAAATCAAAAGTCGATATAAACTCCAAAAATTTCCTCTCCACAAATAGAGGACTTAAGGCGATCCTCTGTCTACTCAATGCATCTGCCACCACATTACCCTTACCAGGGGTATAAGCAATCTCGAAGTCATAGGACGCTAGGAACTCCATCCATCTTTGTTTCCTTAAATTAAGATCCTTCTACGAGAACAAGTACTTGAGAGATTTATGATTGGTGTACAAATTGAACTTCTCTCCAAGCAAATAATGACGCTAAGTCTAAAGCGCGAACACTATGGCAGCTAGCTCTAAGTCATGGGTACGGTAGTTCTTCTTATGAACTCTTAGTTATCTACCTCCATAACATACAACCCTATCTTCTTGCATCAGAACTGAAACAAGCTCTGTACCACATGCATCAGTGTATACTGTGAACACTTAGTTCCCATCGGGTAAGGTCAAGATTGGGGCAGTTGTTAGAGCCCTCTTCAACCGTTGGAAATCATTGTCATAATCTACATCCCATGAGAATGTCAGATTCTTCTTCGTCAGTTTAGTGAGTGGGGCTGATATCTTTGCGAAGTCTTTAATGAACTTCCTATAATAGCCCTCTAATCTAAGAAAACTTATCACCTCCGTTGCATTCTTTGGGATCTGCCATCTTGAAATGCAACTACCTTCGCGGGATCCACTACTATCCCATCTTTAGAGACCACAAGGAACTTATTTAGAAACTCTTGAAACACCCCACTCATCAGATCAACAAAATAGGAGGGTGCATTCATCAACCCAAAAGGCATAACGAGCCATTCAAAGAAACCATCTAGAGTTCTAAAAGCGATCTTGTCTATACTGTACTGGGCCACTCTCAACTGATGAAATCCTATGGCCAAGTCTAACTGAGAGAAAACAGATGCACCAACAAGATGGTCAAATAGATCATCTATCCTCAGAAGTGGGTGCTTGTTCTTTTTGTGAGTTTATTCAACTCTCTATAATCCACACATAAGCGAAGTGAACCATCCGCTTTAGCTCCGAATACGACTAGAGCACCCCATCTAGATATGCTTCGCCTAATAAAACCTTTCTCATGTAGCTCCCCTACTTGCTTTCTATGCTCCCTCCTTTATCTTGGAGCCATGTGGCGCACAGGCAATGCAACTGGCTTTGCATTGTCCACCAAGTATATACGGAAATCGATCCCGCGCCTCGGAGGTAAGCCCCGAACCTCCTCAAAAACATCAGGATACTTACAGACTACTGGTATAGATCGTAAACCATCGATAGATGCATCAATTGACTCTAGGAAACTAAGCATGACAGACCCTTTAGGGTCACAAGAAATCTCGAGGGTCCTCACATTGCAAGTCAAAAGTCCACCGACCCACCTCTCACAATCCAGAATGGCATCATACATGGCTAGCCAATCCATCCCTAGAATCAAGCCATTGCCCATGAAACCAAGCACATATGCGTCACACTCAAACATGACGCCCAACACAAATATTCTCAAACCCGACAAATCATAGACAAATGAGCCATACCCCCAATGGGGTTTGAGACAACAACGAGATCCAAAACCATATT
The DNA here is from genome assembly GCA_030737875.1 of Allium sativum. Lineage (NCBI taxonomy): Eukaryota > Viridiplantae > Streptophyta > Magnoliopsida > Asparagales > Amaryllidaceae > Allium > Allium sativum. The sequence continues at coordinate 443,645,396 of CM060926.1, forward strand.
AGTACTAAAGTGCAGAGACTTAACCACAAAATCAGATATAAATGAATGCGAGGCGCTCGAATTAAAAAGATTTCTAATAGGATGATTGGAAAGAGAAATCAAACCTTCAAGGGAAACTTTCCTACCTCTGTCTGGCGCATTGGCCACGAGAGCATGCACCTTCCCTCCTGAAGATCCTGCCCTTTGACCTTGTCCTTGCTTCTTCGGACACTCCTTAGAAAATTGTCCGACCTCTACAAAATTGAAACAAACATTCTTCTTTCTCTTACAGTATTTGATCAAGTGACCCTTGCATCCGTAATTATGGAACTTCCTCTTATCTCTAGCATTGTCATCCTTTCCGCCCTTCTTATATTGTTGTTGTTGTCCTTTCTTGGTCCACACTTTCTTTTTTTGTGTTTCCTCAACCTTAGCCTCTTTCTTTTCACCTTTATCTTCCTCGTGAACGCCATATCAATGAGCTTCTCAAAAGTTGGTCCCATCGGAATATGAGACATAGCCAACCCATGGAGGGGTTCATTCAATCCTCTAGTGAACGTCAAAGCTTTCTTATGTGGGGTATTCACTAGCTCCAATCCAAACCTCGCCAATTTATTAAATTTATTAACATATTCTTTCACAGACATGCTTTCTTGCTTAAGTGTCAAAAACCTTTCCATTTGCATACTTTGCTCAGCTTGAGAAAGAAACTTTATTTTAAACCTCTGTCGGATATCATCCCATGTCTCAACTAGACATCCCGCTTGCATCACTTACCACCAGAACGAAGCCTCGTCTTTCAGCTGCTAGACAACTAACTGAATCTTTCTACAATCGTCAACATCGAAAATCCCAAACAAATCCTCCGTCTCTTTAAGCCAATTCCTTGCTTCTATAAAAGTCAGTTCCTCGAAATGGCTTTCCACCCATAGCACAACAATCTTCGCATATCTTAGGAAATTAACATCATGCAGAGTAGAAGGAGGAGGAGTAGCGAGTGCAGTTGGGGGGAGGAATATGTGCTTGACCACCAGTAGGCGTTGTAGCCTCAAGATACCTACGGAACCAACCTAGTATCGTAACGCCCCCAGGAATATTAGGTTCCTCAGACATGTTGAAAGGAAAAAGGAAAAAGGGATTCAAACAGAGAATCGAAAGATATTACATATGGCTTTGGTGAATATGTTTCTCAAAATAGGCTTTTCTTTTGAAAAAGCTTTCTTTTTAAAACAATTTTGAAAACAATTTTCAAAATCTTTTATATAATCTGGTAACCTTCGGCACTGATACCAAGTGTGACACCCCACGTCCGTTAATGTCACTCTTTATCAGAATTCATTAAGTTTTGTGAAGCATTATAGGTAAACAGAAACAGAAACATTACAAGACAAATATAAAATAGCAGCGGAAATTAGAAAAAACTTTTATTAAACAGAAAACATCGTGGTTCAAAACATGGTTACGTCATAAGTCTGAAATACGTAAAACCCAGTACATCAACTTAAAACTTCTATCTTGTACTAAAATCATCAGAGTACAATAAACATGAAAAGAGTGTACTCCCCAAAACATATCCATAGTAAAGAAGATACGAAATCAAGCAACACATCTAAGCAGGCCCAAGCAGAATAAAAGAAGAATCACGATCAAGCTTGAGTATTCATACCCTAAGAACCTAGGGGAAACGGAAGAGAAAGAAGCGAAAAAAAATGTGTCAGACAAAAGTCTGGCGAGTCCAATTAGTTTTAGAATATAAGGAAAAGTATTATGGAAAACACATAAACTGAATAAGAGAGATAGCAGCATATAAGGCATGTATGACAAGGTAAACAGGACAAACAGAACACACACACACACACACACACACACACACACACACACACATATATATATATATATATATATATATATATATATATAACGCTTCTCTAATACTTTTCTCTGCCTTTCTGCACCAATATTAGTATCATATGAACAAGTTGATGCCCAATAAGATGGTAGACTTAGGTGTACTTCTAGTGAGAGGTTTTACCCCATACAATAACACGCAGCCCAACTGAACATACCAGTGTTAATCCTAAGGATAATAACGGGCTCCTAAACAGGCGAGACTAGATGTATCCTAATTACTACCTTGATCTATCGGCTTCCTAACTTCGTAGATACCATGTGCTGGCCCCTTGTAGGATATATCACTCCCTAAAGTGGCAACCCTTTGTTTTCAGGATGTGCACAACCATATCTACTGATGCCACAACGTCTTATTTTCCCGGACAGGCGGACCCATGCACGCACATGAGCCCGATGGAATGCGCTGTCAGACACCTTTTCCCAAGTGACCTCTTATAATCAGCCCCGTAAGCAAGTCCCGAGTCCGACCTAGTTCGGAGTACTCGTTTGATACATATATATATGGTTTACTGACCGAAACGGGTCCCACACACAAGATGACACAAGCTCCCTCCTAGGCTTGCGTCCTCACTACAAGGATTTCCACAGATTACGCCTACCAGTGTAATAAAATTTCATAACCCCACAGGTTAAGTTTGTGGGCCTATGTATAAATAATACCCACCACTCCAAGATTTACTTAACCCAAACTCCTACTCAAGTTAACATGTTCATGTAATCCCTATGGATTCCAACAGGTTAAGTACTACAAATTCATAACCATATATTCATTTATTGTTATAATGCGCTAGACCTCCCACATTAAGCCTAAAACTTGTGGATGCTGGATATGTCGGTCGGGTCCGGGCAGACTTCTTCCACAAGTCCGACCTAACCTCGTATCTTGGACCGTTACATGTTTATGCCCTCACATTAGATTCACCACTTGTTCTCGCTAGATATATCGGTCGGGTCCGGGCAGACTTCTAACACAAGCGTAATCTAACTTCGTGTCTAAGCGCAGTTATAGTTTCAAATTACTGTAAATCTAGGTATTTTCATTATTTAACAATAATCCATATTTCATTATAGGTTTTCATGCCTATTTTCCAACTCATATTTATCATGTATCATATGCCCCAAATTAAGATTCTTTAATAACATTTTGGTTTATGCTCCAAATACATATTCACGTTTTTCAATTCAAATTATGCCCTAAATTTCTGAATACATGCTATGCCCCAATTTTAACGTTTTCCCCTCGTTCCCAATTTCACGTGTTTGCATATTTCAGTAGTATGCCTAGGCTCGAAAATGGCCTGGCTATAAAATAAAAAGGGAAAAGAAGAAGGGAAGAGAACAGAAATAAGCGTACTTTCAAGATAGACATATGATGGCAGAAATAGGCATAGCAACAACTGAATAAGCATATAGTGACAGAATTTGGCATAATAACAAGATAGGTATATAAGAACAAATCTGACAAACATGCGATAATAGAACTGACCAGGCATAGTGACATGATTTGGCAACTAACATAATAGGGATGTCACAAATAGGCATATGAGATTTAAACAGCAAGTTAGATATACAAGAAATCACAGATCTGTTATAATTCAAATTACTCAATAGGCATAGGCTTAAATCTAAACTTATAGGCATGTCAAGGTTGCATTTTAATTATTTCTATCTAAAAATAACATAGACCCACTGTTATTGGATCTAAAGAACAGGGGACTTGATTGTAGCTATTGAAGAACAAATCTCTGAACTTGAATGTTTGTTGAAGAAGAATAGGCTATTTTAATCTAAGCAGAGGCAGCATCTATTTCTCCATTGTTTTAGAATGAGTAAAATAATGAGGATGGGCTCTTTGCCTACCGTTCATGAATCTAGTCAAGAATTCAGTCCACATACAACTGAAATGTATCAAGCTCGGATCTGGGGTTGTCAACTTGGGTGTCAACATGTGTGTCGGCACCTCCTTATGATGTCGACCCATGGGTCGATACCCCTATGGTTGGGGTAGACACCCAATGGGGCTGATTCCCGCATTGTCCCACCTTATGATTTCTGATTATTTTGAACGTTTTGACTTGGTTATGTGTGTGTATATATATACATATTATGCGTATACAAACTTCAAACCTTAATATTTCTTCATACAATGTCTATTTTACGCAAACTTGGTGTATATCTTAAGTAGAATTCAGAGACGAACGCAATGGCCTAGTCCGTTTTACTTAATTTCCAATATTTAATTAAGTACTCCTTAGTTTATCATCTTAATGTGTTATAAATTACAGGGTGTTACGCTAATGCACCCGCATATTTTGGGGAATTTATGAGTAGGGTGTTTAGAGAGTTTCTGAACAAGTTTTTTGTTGTCTTTATGGATGTTATTCTGATCTTCTTAAAGAATTAGGAGGACCATGCCCTACATTTAGGAGAGGTTCTACGCGCTCTCAGATCGCATCATCTGAAGGCAAAATTATCTAAGTGTCACTTTTGGAGAAAGGAAGTAAGGTTCCTAAGGCATGCAGTCTACAAGGATGGGATAACAGTGGATCCCGCTAAAGTTGTCGCATTTCTAGATTGGAAGGCTCCGAAGAATGTGATCGAGGTGATGAGTTTCCTAGGGTTGGCGGGCTTTTATAGGCAGTTCATCAAACACTTTGCAAGGGTTTCCTCCCCGCTCACCCAACCGACGAAGAATAACATGGCTTTTTCTTGGAGCTTTGATTGTGAGGATGCTTTTCCAAGATTAAAGAGGGTTCTGACATCAGCCCCGGTTTTGACTCTCCTCGATGGAAGCAAGGTGTTTATGGCCTACATAGATGCTTGTGGCACATGACTTGGTGCCATCTTGAAGCAAGAAGGTAGGGTAGTATGCTATGGTAGCAGACAATTGAGATTTCATGAGAAAAACTACCCTACCCATTACTTAGAGTTGGCTAGCATAGTGTTTGCACTGAAGTCTTGGCGACATTACCTACTTGAAGAGGATTTGAGCTTTACATGGATCATAAGTCACTCAAATTTTTATTCTCACAAAAGGGACTCAACCTAAGGCAGCAACGATGGATGGAGTTCCTAGTGTCCTATGACTTTAAGATAGCTTATACCCCATGCAAGGGAAATGTAGTGGAGGATGCATTGAGTAAGCACAGGATGACCTTAAGTCCTCTATTCATAGAGAGGCGGAACCTGGAGTTTTTATCGAATTTCGATTTTAAGACATCAACAGATTTTACACTTGGTTTATTAGCATTGTTGGAAGTAAAACCCACTTTAATGCAGCGCATTGGATCCACACAACAAGTGGACCCACAAATAGCAGACATCATGGATAGGCTTAGTAAAGGAGAGACCATTAGTCACCTAAGTTGATACTCCATGGATGATAAAGGTTAGCTACGATGAAACGGAAGGCTCTGTGTTCTTCGCGATAGAGATTTATTGAGGACAGTTCTCGAGGAGGCTCATCATTCTTGGATGACTATCCATCCGGGTGGTAACAAGGTGTATCGAGATATAAAGAGAGTTTTATTTTGGATTGACATAAACAAAGACGTGGCAGAATTTGTGGCTCGATGTTTGACTTTCCAACAAGTAAAGGATGAACAAAGGAAACCTGGCTGATTACTTCGACCCTTATATGTCCCACAATGGAAGTGGGAGATCGTCAATATGAACTTCATTAATGGACTGCCAAGATCGAGGAAGGGCAATACCAGTATTTGGGTGATAGTAAACAGAGTTACGAAGAGCGCTCACTTTGTTCCTGTCAAGAGAAAGAGGATGGCAGCTTGGCTAGCATCAGTGTACCTTCGAAAGATAGTCCAACTTCATGGTGTACCTTCTAGTATAATAAGCTACCGTAACCCCATCTTCACTAGTGATTTTTAGAAGAGCTTATAGAAGGCGCTAGGTACCCAGCTTCGTTTTAGCATATCATACCACCCTCATACCGATGGAAGGACTAAGAGGGTAAACAGAGTTCCTAAGGATCTTCTAAGATGTGTTTCCTAGATTTCAAAGGGACTTAGGAGGAGCATCTCCCATTGGTTAAGTTTGCCTACAACAGCAGTTATCAGTTAAGCATAGGCATGACACCCTTCGAAGCACCTTATGGATGACCTTGCAGTTCGTCGACTTGTTGTTGGGAGTCTATGTACAGACTTCTGCTTAGGCCTAAAATGATTCGAGAGACTTCTGAGAAGATTGGTCTTATCCGCCGAAGAATGAAAACAGCTCGGGACAGACAAAAGTCATATGCCGATAAACGGAGAATTGATTTGGAATTCAAAGTAGGAGATATGGTATTCATTAAATTATCTTCTCTAAGAAATGTAGTTCACTTTGGCTCAATCCATAAGTTGGCACCGAGGTTCGTAGGTTCATTCCCCACAGTAAAGAGGATAGGTCAGACGGCCTATAGGATCAGACTACCGGAAAGGTTGACAAACGTACGCGACATGTTCCATGTTTCCCATTTGAGGAAATGTCTACATGATACAACAAAGGTAGTGAAGCCGAGCTCACTTGAAGATGTTGAGGTTGAGAAGGAGGCATCATGAGAAGAGTTCCTACTCATATTCTTGGATCAGACATTAAGAAACTACTCAACAAAGAAATCAAATTAGTGAAGATATAGTGGGGAGAAGACCACGAAGATGCGATGTGGGAAACCGAAGACAAGATTCTCGCTTCTTATCCTTTCCTTTTTGAGAGTACGTTCTTAATTTCTTTTGCAAGCTTTTAATCCACATATGCTTATGTCATTCAAGTATGTTTATCTGTCATTTGAATCTTTGATCCTTTAGGTAGAAACCAATGTGTTTGAGACATTTTATGATTGATGATTGCAAGTGGATGCAAATATTTGCTGGTGGTTGCCCGTTGTTGCATATACACACACTAGGCACTAAGATCAGCTCAAGCACTTACATACTTCATATGGATGTGCGCACATTTTAAAACTTTCAATGGATGAAAATGGTTGAATCATCATATGTATGTGCATTTTGGTAGATGATTGTGCACACATATAAAACTTATATGTTATACTAGGACTCTTCTGCATACAAATCAGATATATGGCATAGACATATATTGCATTAAGGAGGTCAACTGAATCAGTCAGCCGCCTGATTTTTTCATTAGTGTAAGAACATAAACACACAACACTTTTTTCATATGTTCATACAAGCATTAGAAATTCTTAAGGATAATGGATGCCAGTGGATAATGGATGAGTAGATGATTGTAGACGGTTGTTAAAATAATAACATTCTTCTTAACTTGTAGATTTCGGGGATGAAATCCTTAAGTAGGGGAGAATGTAACACCCCTTAATTTAATACACCATAACCATATAGTAAAAGACAATAAAATGATATTATATAATTAAATATTCAAAATTAAGAAAAACTAACTTTACTGATGCATTTGTCTTGGAATTTTTCAAGATATACACCGAGTTTGTGTAAATCAGATAATGTATGTGGAAGACATGGACCTAAGAAGAATGTAATATAAGATATAAATTAATAAAAATTCAAAAAGAAAAATTAGCGTAGGTATAACAACCCAAACTTCCCAGTAAAGGAAAGCCCGGATTGAGTTGAGAACATAGCAAATCAAAACACAAACAGAATAACATCTCATTGCTTACTACAACAATTCCATCAGAATACAAGAATATAACTGATTGTGAATAAATATTACATATTTGAAAAATATCAGAGATTCAAATTACACTAGCAGCGGAAAAATAGTACATAACACAACCGAAAGAAATACACAGATACAGAGCCTTCCGAGTATAGTTCCAGCTGTAAACCAGGATCCTGTGAATATAAATCTGCAAAACCAAAACTACTAGCTGCTCATGTGGAAATAGGGGCACCCAGAGGTTAGGTTAAAACAATAAACTTCAGGTCAGTCATGTGACTGGTGTGAGAACTAAAACAGTTATTTAATCTTTTCTTTAAAATGGAGTAAATCAAGGGACACGCCGTATAACACGGAACGGGTTTCCTCATAATAATACCAGTGCATATACAAAACAGCACAATGCTTTTTGGAAAAATGAAGCTATTATAAGACCCAGGTCCCATCACACAAAGCAACGCAAGCCGGAGGACAGGGTTTTCCCTTATAATAGCCAAACATGCTTGGTATGTTAAAACAAATCATTTGATACTATTATAAGTGTATATTGTTTAAAACAACTTCAAATATAAATGTATCAATCCTAGACGGCATGGGTACCATATATCATGTCGCCAATACTAGGCTCTACGATCAAAACTGCAAATGTCACGTACTGGAAGTTGGATTTCCATCTATGAACCAAGGCAAGGGATCGCCCTTACCTCTTCGAGATGCTCTAGCCCGTGTCTCAAGAACAGCCGCAACTGCACCTTGGATCGTCAGGGCCAGTCCACTTGATGTGGATTAAAATGCCTAAACACTATGTTTCCCCGCCCTATGGGGCGTCAATCTAGTCTGTATAAAGACCATCCATCGGCTCCGTAGAGACCGATATAACCGAGGCACCATGCTATCCATCATCCACATAAGTAAAACATTTGGGTGTGCAAAACCCAGACACCACTCCTAGCTAGAAGAAAACGCATGCCCTCCCTGAAGTCCTCTCCCATTTCTGGTTCACGCCTGGGTGCGAGGCTCGTGAATTAACGCTACACAAAGCTATGCTATATTAAAGCCGTGCTTTGATCATCAACCACAAGACTCTGCTTTTCAACAAAAGCCTTGATCATTTGCATCTCAGCATGCCACACAAGCAATTCACGCTATGCAATCAATGTATATCAATCACACAGAATGGAATCCAATGTCAGACACACATCCATTTACAAGTTCCATTCTAGGTCTGAACGGAACCGAATGCACCTTATTCCTTGTCCCGTATGTCAAATACAGGAGAGAGGCCCTCGCATATCCGGTCGATCTCAAAGTACGTCTGGACGCTCACCACTTATAACCTTGTCTTGGGTGTATAGCCTAATCAAGACATCATTAATCATCCAAACGATGTGAAGACCTCCGGTCTTCAACCACGGTCTTCATCATCGACTTATCGTCGAATTAGTTATTCAGAATGGGATAAACCCGGTCTTTCCGAATAACTCGCGTATATAATAAACAAGTGTTATAAAAACACAACATACGTCTCATTCCAATTCAGAATACTCTTTTATTTAAATATTCATATCCTTTGGGAAAGGTTCCCATTAATTTTATCAATGATAAATACTTTAAAATTTATTCTTTAATCTTCCTTTGGATATAAATTCGAACCAAATTATGGTTTATCCAAACTAGTCGGGATTAGCGAACCTTATCGAAGTAATCATTTGTTTTAATTTCCCAATCCCAACCTATTCATCCCATGAAGTAAAACTGGTAATACTTCATATCTAACACTACGGTGTTATCGGTAAATTCAATTACCATTTCATGTTCAAATCTAATTGAAGATTTAACAATCATCTAGAGTAAAACTGGTGGTACTCCATTCTCGACCATTTTTTCGAATTTGATAATTTTAGTTATCAGATTCACCTTTTAATCTATTTAAAGATTCATTAAAACTATAAAGACCCGAAAATCCCTGCACTTTGAATGACCATAAACCACACAGGTCTGATCCAGAAGTTGGAAATCTTCGAATATATAACTTTAGGAATACAACACATCAGAGCAACAACAGAAGGCTTTTATAAAACATTATAATAATGTTACATCAGAGTACAGAATATCAGGGTACATCGAATAATATAATAATACAGCAGAAGATAAATTACAATAAATTTAATACATTGCAGCGGAAGACTATAAATGCTCTGGACACAGCTTTAAGCTTTAATACAGAATCCTGCTCAAGAGATAAATATCTGCAAACCAAGCTATTTGACTGCCCGTATGGAAAAAATGGGCACCCAAGTTTTCCAGTGAAACAAACTACAGGTCAGTCATGGGACTGGTATGAGAAATCTAACTTAACTAGTCTAGTAATAAGGCTAATCACAGGACCACGCCGCTACGCGTAACGGGTTTACTCCATTGGATTGCCAGTGCATAAAATAAAGTAAATCGTTAAACAACGCAATGCTTTTTAGAAACATGAAACCATTATAAGACTCAAGTCCATCACACAATGCAACGCAAACCGGAGGATAGAGTTTTACCTTATAATGGTCAAAAATGCTTGATACGATAAAAATAATATTTTAATATTATTATTAGTGTCTAATCAGTTTTTAGAAAATATTTTAAAATAAATGTATCAATCCTAGACGGCATAGGTACCATATACTATGTCGCCATATATAGGTTTACAATCAAAACCGTAATGTCGTATTGGAGATTTAGTTTCCATCATGAATCAAGGCTAGGGATCGTCCTCTCCGATTCGAGACACTCTAGCAAATGCATCAGGATTCCCCGTAGTGAACCCTTAGATGCAGTAGGGTCGGTCCACACATACGTTAATGGATTATTTATGCCTGAATACACGCTTCTCAGTTCTTTTGAACCTCTAATATGGCCACTAACAACCTATAAAACCCATGGTACCTCATAATCCATCATCCACATAAGTAAAAATGTCAGGGCTGGTAAGTCGCTGACACTACTTCTAGCGAGAAAGAAACGTGTGCACTCCCTACGGTCCTGATCCCGTTTTTGACTCATACCGGGGTGTGAGGTTCGTGAAGTCACGCTATACACAAAGCTATGCCTAAACTGGCTATGCTTTGATCATCAACCATAAGGCCTTGCTTTTCAACAAAAGCCTTGATCATTTGCATCCTGGCGTGCCACATTGACAATCCACGCCATGCGATCAATTACTATCAATATATACCCTCTGAGGGTGTTAAGCAAGAGAATAAATTCTCCGCTACCAAACTGATATATATTAATAGAAATCAATTTAATTTACATGGAATGAAATCCAATGTCAGACACACATCCATTACAAGTCCGTTCTGGGTCTGAACGAAACCGGAGTCACCTTATTCCTCCCCGTATGTCCAATACGAAGGAGAGGCGCTCGCATATCCAGACAATCAACAAGTATGTCCCGACAAACTGCCACTATTAACCCTTTACAGGGAGCTACCTAATGTCGGGCATCACTAGTCGTCCATTCGATGTGAAGATCGTCGGTCTTCAATCACCGTCTTCAATATCTTCGACTTAAAACGTCTTATGATCATTTGAAATGAGATTGAACTCGGTCTTTTCAAATGATTCTCGCATATATATAATTTAAATCATTTCATATCGTCAATAATATTTTATAACGATTTATCGCTACTTTTATTTATATAAAAATAGCTCAAATTAATTTAATGACACTTCAGGTCGATTTGTAGCTCTGTCGCTGTTTTTATCAAAATCTGATTTACACGTTCCCCGAAATATAACCATTGGAATTTAACAAAATTTATATCATCGGAAAGATCTTCCCAAAGCGGTCCTAACAGTTCCAGTTTTGGGAAAATCCGACGGTCGGATCATTCGGTATAATCGTTTGAAATTTCGATTTCAAAACACGAACTACCGTGCGCGATTCGTTTAATTTTAATTTATATTTATATATATAAATATATATATATCTATAATTCGCTCGACGACTTCAAAACCATTAATTGATCAACTAATTTATTTCCACTATGCATTGTCCTAGCAAATCATATAATCAATAAAAACGTAAAATTTTATTGTAAAACTAATTTATTTCAGTTATGCATATTTCTCATCATTTCCATATACAATAAAAATGTAAAAATTAATTGTTAAACTTTTCTATTTCAACCAGTGATCATTTTACATGAATCATGCTTTACATTAAAAATGTAAATTTTAATGTTTCCACATTATTATCCAAACTATGAATACTTTACATAATTCCTTTTTTTCATTAAAAATGTAAATTTTAATGTTTCAACATTTTAATCCATACTATGTATATTTATCATATATTTTGTCTTTACATTAAAAATGTAATTTTTAATGTTTCAAACATTTTATCTTTACATATAAATTCTAATATATGCATTTACAAATAAAGTGATATTTTATACTTGCATATAAATCCTAATATATGCATGTACAATAAAAGTTATATTTTATACTTGTATATAAATCCTTTTCTAATTACCAAGAATGTATAATTTGATTAAATCCTTTTCTAATGACCAAAAATGTACAATTTGATTAAATGCTTTTCTAATGACCAAAAATGTCTATTTTGATTAAATCCTTTTATAATGACCAAAAATGTATAATTTGATTAAATCCTTTTAAATGACCAAAAATGTGTATTTTGGTTAAATCCTTTCTAATGACCAAAAATGTATAATTTGATTAAATCATTTTCTAGTAACCAAAAATGTCTATTTTGATTAAATCCTTTTCGAATGACCAAAAATGTATAATTTGATTAAATCCTTTTCTAATGACCAAAAAAGTCTATTTTGATTAAATCCTTTTCTAATGACCAAAAATGTATAATTTGATTAAATCCTTTTAAATGATCAAAAATGTATATTTTGATTAAATCCTTTTAAATGACCAAAAATGTATATTTTGTCTTATTCTTTTATTTGGCACAAAAAGTAATCATTTCAAAAGGCATAAAAATGTAATCTTTTTACATAGCATAAAAATGTAATCTTTTCATATGGCATAAAAATGTAATCTTTTTATAAGTTAACCATATTTCTCTTTCCAGCAAACGATCATTTTTACTTTGCAATAAAAATGTGAATTTAATGTTAAACAATCTTCATTCTAAATAATGATCCTTTTTAATCTTTTCTTATGTACAATAAAATGTGGATTTTTATTATATATATTTTTATTTTCACAAAAATGTAAATTTCAATATAAAGACCTTTTCATTTAACAATGATTATTTTAATGGTCCATTTACGTTAAAAATGCTAAATTCAATGTAAACACATTTTTATATAACAATGTTTATATTTAATGTTTCATATATATTAAAAATATAAATTCATTGTTAAACAATTTTCTATGAATTCTAATGACAGATAAAAGAATGATTTATTTGTATACAATTCTCTAGGTATTTCAATGACAAATAAATGAATGATTTATTTGTAAACAATTTACTATGTATTCTAATGTCAAAATAAAGAATATTTATTTGTTTACATTTCTACTATGTATTCTAATGTCATATAAAGGAATATTTATTTGTTTGCATTTTTCAATGTGTTCTAATATCATATAAAGGAACATTTTATATGTAAACATTATTTCTATGTATTCTAATATCATATAAAAGAACATTTATATGTAAATATTTTTCTATGTATTCTAATATCATATAAAAGAACATTTTATATATAAACATTTTTCTATGTATTCTAATATCATATAAAGGAACATTTATATGTAAACATTTTTCTATGTATTCTAATATCATATAAAAGAACATTTTATATGTAAACATTTTCTCTAACCTTTCATATTTACATAAAAAGAATACTTTAATGTTAAATCAATTCTAACAATTCAACAAAAACAAATAAAAAAAATAACTTTGTTTTTGTCGACAATTCTATTTCAACAAATACATATAAGAGTGATATATTTATTTTGCTGATAACTCTAATTCAACAAAACATATAAAAGTGATATATTTTGTTTTGTTGTCAATTCTAACTCAACAAAACAAATAAAAAGTGATATTTTTTTTCAACTTAACATTTTATAACTAAATTGTATTTTAACCAATCTTAACATTTATAACTAAAATGGTATTTTTATAAATCTTAACATTTCATAACTAAATTGATGTTTTTAATTAACATGACATTCTCTAATAAAAGTGATGTTTTTATATGACAATTCTAATTTAACATAAAAATGATATTTTTATGTAATAATCCTAATTCAACATAAATATGATATTTTTACGTAACAATTCATAAAGCTGATATTTCTATATTTGCTAACAAATCTCCACAATTCCACTATATACAATCATACCAAACAACATCAATCAATCGATATCAAATCCCGTATAATGTCAAATTGGACTTAACAGTGGACCTAGTTAATAACTAGTTCATTTTGATAAAAATATATTTTTATCTTTTCAAATATGGAATATTTCATCCTAATTCTTTCCAAATCATTTATTATGATTTTACACAAATTATTAATATTTCTAATAATTTTATTAAGGTACGTTACAGTCGATTTCCATAAACGGCCATCGAACTGCACTTACAGCGACCTTTTCCAAATTTTATCTGGACATAATTCCAAATCCAACCGTTAGGTTTCTAATTTCTTGTATTTGTTATAAAGCTCTTTTCGATACGAACCCAACGGCTCCGGTTTTAGGAGAATCCGACAATCTGATATCCCGTAATGTCCATTTGAAGTCAATGGTCGAAATTCATGAACTGCCGTGGCGCGTTCTATTCAGGCCATTATATATATATATATATATATATATATATATATATATATATGTCGTTGATTTCCATTTAAAACGTATTTTATAAATCGTTTTAAATTCGTTTTCAAAACGATTTCAACTTCTTATTCAATTTCAAATCAAAATTGAATATTCCATATCATTAATATATAAATGATAATATTTTCAAAACATTAGATTTTGAAATCAATTCCTTTTCAATATTCATTATAAAAATGAATAAAATCGATATAAATATCGTTCTCGTCAAAATGGCATTAAATTTATCAACACCTCTTTATATGTTTAAATATATTCGTGTCCATCCCAAATCGGACATCAAAATCATATTTTGATTCTTTTCTGAATATTATTTTAAAATATTTGTTATTTTAAAATATTCATTCTTTCTGAACTGGAATCAAACACGGCCAATTACCATATAATTTTGATTACACGGATTTCATACGCACATGTATACAACAATAATCTGTGACGAGCCCAAACCCTGTACTGACGGAGGCAAGGGTAATCTTTGGAATATAACACATAAACAGATAATCGCAGAGCAGAAATAAATAAATACACCAGATAATGTACAAATAATACCCTGGATAAACGTAATCATCAGAGTTACACAGTATACAGGATCATACTTGGTACAAATACAGTTCAGCTATACATAAATGTCTACAGCGGAAAACAAACATAATATGTACAATAGGAACTGAACAGCATAAAAACAGAAATGATAGAATCCATCTTCAGCTCCAGCTATCCAGGAAGAGCCTGATAAAACCTGAATACAAGGCTACCCATGTAGAAAGAGGGGCACCCGAGTTTGTAAGTGAACCAAACTACGAATCAGTCATGGGACTGGTATGAGAAATCTACTTAACACATTTTATAATATGGTTAATCATAGGACCACGCCACTTTCGCGGAATGGGTTTACTCCATTGGATTGCCAGTGCTTTTGAACAAATCAATCTTTTAAACATCGCAATGCTTTTTATAAAAATGAAGCCATTATAAGACTCAGTTCCTATCACACAATGCAACGCAAACCGGAGGATAGAGTTTTTACCTTATAATGGCCAAAATATGCTTGATACGAATAAAACAAAAGCATTTGATATTATTACTAGTGTTTATAAGTTTCAAAAACAATTTCAATCATAATTATCAATCCTAGACGGCATGGGTCCCATATATCATGTCGCCATATATAGGTATACAATCGAAATCGCACAGTCACGTATTTGGAAATTGGATTTCCGTCACGAACCAAGGCAAAAGATAGTCCTTACCGACTTCAAGACTAACTAGCCCGATCTCAGGCAAGCCTTGGATCGTCAGGGCCGGTCCACCGATGTGGATTATTATGCCTGAACACAACGTTTACCCGCCCTTTGGGGCGTAAATGAGCCAACGAATGACTCCATCGGTCCCGGATCGACCGATATATCTGAGGCACCTCGCAACAGCAACAACCACATAGGTGAAAGTAATATAAATGTCAGCCAGTTCTAGCACTGACACCACCTCTAGCTAGAAGGAAACGCATGCCCTCCCTGAGGTCCTCTCCCGTTGCTAGTTCATACCGGGGTGTGAGGCTCGCGAATTCACGTTATACACAAAGCTACGCCACACAGGCCGTGCTTTGATCATCACCACAAGACCTTGCTTTTCAATAGAAGCCTTGATCACTGCATCTTAGCATGCCACACAGGCAATTCCTACCATGCAACTGATGGCTATCAATCACATAGAATGAATTCCAATGTCAGACACACAGTCCATTTGCAAGTCCGTTCTGGGTCTGAATGAAACCGGAGGTACTATATACCTCGCATACCCATCGATCTCCACGTACGTCTGGACGATCACCACTCATTACCCATATTTCGGGATGCCTCCCAATCAGGATTTCAGATACCATCCAAACGAGGTGAAGATCTCCAGTCTTCAACCACCGTATTCATCTTCGATTTCTTATTGTCGATTCAGTTATTCATAATGGGATAAACCCGGTCTTTCTGAGCAACTCGCGTATATAATTAATAAGTGCTACACAAAGACGACATATGCCTTATTCCAATTCATTAGTCACTAACCATAAATCAGTAAGAGAACGATTTCCCAAATATTAACCCCGAAGGCCGAAACCAACATCAGATCAAAACCCAGGAAACCATTCGACTTAGCTAACCTTCCGTTAATTTCTAAATTTCTCATCCCATATCGTTTATAATATTTTATAACGATTTATCGCTATTTTTATTTATTTTAAAATAACCAATTTATTCAAACGACGCTTCAGGCCATAACGCGGCCATGGCACTGTTTTTCTTTAGATTTGATTTACACATATCTGAAAATCTAGCCGTTGGATCTTCACAAAATTTACATCATTAGAAAGATCTTTTCAAAACGAATCCAGCGGTTCCAGTTTTGGGAAGATCCGACGGTCGGATCTCCCGGTACAATCGTTTGAGGTTTCGATTTCAAAATACGAACTACAGCGTCGTTATTCGATTTGATTTAATTATATATATAATCGATTCTGGCGCTGTTTTTCTTCAGATTTGAATTAAACATTCCATACAATCCAACTGTTGGATCTTTACAAAGTTGGTGTCGTTGGAAAGATATTTCCAAAGCGAACCCAACGATTTCGGTCTTGGGAAAATCCGATGGTCGGATCTCCCGCACTAATCGTTTGAAATCACGGTTTCAAAACACGAACTGCAGCTTCGTTATTTGATTTATTTTAATTATATTTATATATATAAATATAATCTATTCTTCGATTTCAAAACGATATCCTTTTCATATATTTGATAAAAATGAAATTTTTATCAAACCGACTTTTATTTCTACACTTCACTATTTTTAACAATTCATGTATATAATAAAAATGTGACTTTTAATGTAAAACAATTTATTTCAAAACACGACTATTTTGTATAGTTCATATAAATGATAAAAATACGATTTTTATTATAAAACAATTTCTTTCAAAACACGACTATTTTATATAGTTCATATAGATGCTAAAAATATGATTTTTATTATAAAACAATTTATTTCAAACACGAATACCATTCAACACATGAATTTCTATTCAACGAATGAATTTCTATTCAACACATGAATTGTTTTCAATAGTTCGTACATAAAAGATAAAAATGTGATTTTTATTGTTAAAACAATTTATTTCAAACACGACTATTTTATATAGTTCATATAGATGATAAAAATATGGCTTTTATTATAAAACAATTTATTTCAAACACGGCTATTTTATATAGTTCATATAGATGATAAAAATACGATTTTATTATAAAACAATTTATTTCAAACACGAATACCATTTAACACATGAATTTCTATTCAACGAATGAATTTCTATTCAAACATGAATGGTTTCAACATATGAAAATAATTTCAACAAATGAAAATAATTCTAACACATGAATATTTCAGAAATTTCGGTAGCATAACGGCAGGGTAGTTAAAACCGGGGTCATCACTAGTACGGCTCCTCGCTCTACCTTAAAGCCTCGCAGTTTTTGACAATGGGGATTTCATGCATCTAGTTCGGACGCAGGCGGCATGTATATTTTTCTTTCTTTTCCACAAACTAATCCTATGTGGTTTCAACCAAATAATTCTCAACCACAAACGGGTATTTTTCAACCACAATCAATCAATTTCAACCACAAACAATTTTAATCAACCAATTTTCACATCAATCACAACCAATAAATATCGTCCATGGTTTGTGGACGAGGGGCGTATAAATATATAATATATATATATTTTATATAAGCATTTCACTTCTATTTCAACACATATATAATTTTTACGACGCATATATAACTTATATATCGAACGCACAACTTATACAGCGCTTATACAAGAGGTGTACAACGCTTATATAACTCATACATCGACTATATAATTTATACATCGTCGTTTTCCATATCATTTATAATTTAAAAATCTCACATTGGGTTCCACTCCACTAAAAATAGCAGAAGCTCAGAAAAATATGCGCTCTCTTCTAGAATGTAGAAGACGTCCACACGAGTCCACTATCTCTTGTTTCACTGAATTTTGTCAAGAAACGAAAAAGATATGATTTTCACAGTGAAATCAAAAACCATAGCGCTTTAAACTGCTATAATATAGTTTATATAATTTTCAGCCGTTCCTTTCTATTTCTGTTCAAAACTAGGTTTCGCTGCAACTTCCAATCCGTGGCTCGAAGTGACGATCAGCAGGCGCGACGTCGAAGAGCTACGAACGACGCTCAGATCGGTGGTAGGCGCGGCTAGTTCGGTGGTCGGAGGCGTCAGTGGCGGCGGCTCGAAGTCGTTGACTTCTCGGTGGCAATTCTCAGCGATGGAGCAATGATACGAGGTGCTCCTTATATGGATTTGAAGAGCTCGAGATGATCTTCAAAAAGTTCAGCTGGGCCAGAGCGTTTCGGTGCGTGTAGGAGGAGGAATCGAGGGAGGAAGAATTGAACCATTTCCGTCGTGCGTCGAGAGAGTTTGTCGGGTTTGGGAAAGTTGACCGACCAATGAGATATTTTTATTTATTTATATATTTTTAAATTTCCAAAATACCCCTTGTCATATACGAACTCCAATCCAAACCCAACGACTGTCGTTCCTAGCTAAATACCCATATTCCGAACACAATGGGATTGTTTGTAGGCCCATTCGACTGTTTCAGTCATTTTCCCTTCAAATTAAAATATAAAACATTCAATATTCAATTTGAACGTACATTTCAATTTGCCAGGGTCACAAACTGATTCGAAAAATTCCATAAAAATAAATCTAGCTATGTTTTGATGATACGCTCCCAACAAAACTAGTTTCATCGAATTCTGAGACCGTTTGAAAAACGGCTCATTTCTGGTCGATCCAATTTAACTATATTTGACCAAAACACGTTTTCCTTTGCCACGCTCACATATTAACTTCAAAAATTATGCAATTTGAAACCTAGCAATAGTTTCGCATCCCAGATCCAATAAAAGTGGTTTCGTTGAATTCCGAGGTCGTTTGCAAAATGGCCATTTTCACGGGCTATATAAAATCTGTAGCGACCTTTCAGAAAATTCATTTAGCCATAACTTTTGCTTCCCGCTATGAAACTTCGATTTTTCAGATTCGTTAGAAAGATATTCACTAACAGATTTAAATATTTTTGGTTTCACTCAAATCCGTTTTGTTTTGCACCCGGTACAGTCAGACTAAGTTTGAAATGAAAATTTGAAACTGCGGCTCCATTTCAGGCCTTGTTTATAATTAGAAATAATTATATTCATTTTCAATGTCGATTCAAACTTACTTTTCATCGTTATTATTTAAAATATTTATTTTAAATATTTGAAATCCACTAAAATAGCCAATTTAAAAAAAATTAATTGGTTCAGATTTTCCGGGTCGTTACATAATCAACCATCATCCAGTGTTACCACACTGCATAAGCATTAAATATAAATATTTAACGCTTACAACAGCCTGTCAACCAATCGATTGACATACAGCTAATTATTGGGACTAGTGTATGTCATATATCATCCCAACACCCGTGTGGGGTTTCAAACAACAAACACTGATTTTTATTTGTGCAGTTGGGCGATGAGTAAAATATATCGTCCCAATCCACATCAGTAAAATGGGTGTTCATAAACAAATCGTCTGATTTGTAAATGAATATTTATTTTCTTCATATCAACGTTAAAATTTATATTTTTAACGATAAAATATTTTATTCAACATATGAATATTCTATTCAATTCATTTATACAATAAAAATGATATTTTTATTGTTCTAACATATTTTAGAAAATTTTGGCGGCATAACGGCGCGATACTAGAACCGGGATAAGGTCTAGCCCTATCCCTCGCCTAATAATGGCTCACGCCATACACAAACCAAATCATATCACTTCATTATTCATTTCCCAAACCAAATACAACCAAATAATCTAATCAACCAAACCAAACAAGCAAACAGGTCGTCCATGGTCTATGCACGATGGGGAGCAGTTCATATATGCAGTTATAAAATAAATAACTGTATAAAGAAAATTATAGTGAGGAGTTCTCACCTTTGGGATCCACTCCTCCATTCTATTTTGAATTTCTGAACAATTCAGATTTATTTCCAGTGCGTTCCGTTCTTCGCCGTGATCCCAACGTAATCTGTTTCACCCGGTATATATATTAAAAATCATCACTTTATATAAATAAAAATCGAATCTTCATATCGTCTCATACATAAAAAGGTCTCATTTTTATTTCAACGCTATTTTTGTAAAAATTATATTTTTAACACGATGTTTATATTTTAAAAATCATACCTTTATATCGTTATATATATTTTCTTTCATATGATAAAAAACTCATTTTGTTTTTCTAGAAATTTCGCATTTCTATTTTTAAAAATCTAACATTTCTATTTTTAAAAATCTACTTTCTATTTGCTAAAAATATAATCTTTTTGTTTTAAATATCAAATCTTTTTGTATAGAAAAATCAAATCTTTTCTTTAACAAAAACCATAACTTTTCATAAACAAAAACCATATGCTTTTATGTACAAAACCACAACTTTGTATAAACAAAAAGTCATATCATTATCATTATTCCATATATATAAAAATCGAACCTTTATCTAATAAACAGTCA
Organism: Allium sativum; assembly: GCA_030737875.1. Taxonomy (NCBI): domain Eukaryota; kingdom Viridiplantae; phylum Streptophyta; class Magnoliopsida; order Asparagales; family Amaryllidaceae; genus Allium; species Allium sativum. The sequence goes on from CM060926.1 coordinate 443,666,473, forward strand.
TGTTTTTCTAATCTTCAAAATCGTATCTTTAATTTTGCTAATCATATGATAAAAATCATATTTTTATTATGCTAAGAATATAAAAATCATATTTTTATGCTAACGCTATATATGTAAAGATCACACTTTTTTTTCTATACATTTATAAAAATTCAGTTTTTATTTTACTACATGTATAAAAATTCAGTTTTTATAACAATGCATATTAAAAAAACTCACCTTGTAGTGTAAAAATTGAATCTTGGTTGTTGGGGAGAATTTCACGTCGGAGATGGCAGAATGGGGGTGGGTGATGGCCAGCGTTAGAAGTCTGGAGGTCGAGGGGAGGCTCGGCCGTGGTCGGGTGGCGCGATTTGTGGTTTGGGGAAGGTTTTTAATGCGGAGAGAGGGAGGAGGGGTAAGGGGATGGTCGGAGGAAGGGGGAAGCGTTGAGGTGGCGCGATGATTAGGGTGGGGGCGCGGTTGCATCGACGGTGGCTAGGTCGAGGCAGCGCCTCCGTCGAGAGAGGAGGGGAAAAAATGAAATGGGGGCTTTTATTTCGATCGAAGAAAAGTAAACTGGGGGTGGCTTCGGTCTGAAGAAAATAGAAGGGGAGGGATTTTTTTGTAAATTATATTTATTATTATTATTTAATTTATTTAACTTCTCCCAAAATTCTCGTTTAGTGATATGAACTCCAATCTAAATCCAATGACTGTCGCCCCTAACGTATTACCCCCATTCCGAACACATTGGGATATGTATCACAAGCCAACTCCGCTGTTCTTGTCTGTTTTTCTTTAAATTAAAGTATAAATCAATTTATATTTAATTTAAATGCGCATTTTTATTTACCGGGGCCACATACTGATACTAAAAATTCCAGAAAAATTATTTCTAGCTTCGTATTAACGATACGGTCCCAACAAAACTAATTTCGTCAAATCTGAAGACCGTTTGAAAAGTGGCAATTTTCTGGTCGATCCAAATTGACTAACACTGTCTAAACACGTTTTCTTTTGCCACGCTCACATATTAATCCCAAAAATCATGAATTTTGGAATCTACCAATAATTTTACATCTCGGATCCAACAAAAATGGTTTCGTCGAAAACGGAGGTCGTTCGCAAAATTTCCATTTTTAAGGGCTATATTTCCGTAGCGACTACTCTGAATTTTCGATTGGACATAACTTTTTATTCCCGCTATGAAATTTCAATTTTTCGGATTCGTTGGAAAGATATTTTCGAATAAATTCAAATATTTCTGGTTTCGCTAAAATCCGATTTATTTTGAATCCTGTACATTCATTTGAATTTTCAAACTACCGCGCCATTTTCAATTCCTTTTATAATTAAAAAATATATTTATATTCTAGCGTCAATTTAAATATATATATATGTTCTAATTCTATTCAAAATAAATTTCTCGTCGTTATTATTTAAAATGAATCATTTTAAATATTCATAATTCATTAAAATTGCCAAAATAAAAAATTTTAAATTGGTTCTGATTTTCCGGGTTGTTACATCAGGAACCAACGGTCATATGATGACCCATCCTGACCTGGATCGACCTGGTTGACACATGGGTCAACCCGGTAGGTGGGGGTCAACCGGGTCAACCCATCCACATGCAAGCTTGATTCTAAACGATGTATTTAGCCTATTTTATATATTATGTTTGTTAGATGAGTTGTATGGCTAGATTTAAAACCCTAAAATCAAACGGACAAGAATTAGCTCAGTTAGTCTATAAATAGTGTGGTTCTCTCCCATTTTATCCACACACAACTATTTTTTACCTCTCTCTAGCTCCATAGCTATATTTTAAATTAATTAATAAATGGGGAGATGTTGTTGAAAGTTAGATTAATAGAGAAGATACAAGATCAACAATCTACATCAACCTTTTTCAAAAACTATTTCTGAACCTATTACCTAAAGTTCAAGTTACTTTCAGATTTGATATTTAGAAATGTATTATGACAGTAAATAAACGTGGATCTAGAACATACAGTACTTATAAGTTATTTTCTATATTGTTCTTTTACTATATCATCCATGCAGTTATTACAGTAATATGTATTCTTTTGCTGTCAGTTGATTAATTAGTTACGTTCATACATATCATTCTTCCTTTTCCTTATTCTGTCTTTTAATTTATTTCCATTCTTGTTTATATGCCTATTTTTATACTGTTGATTTGATTATGTTTTCTCCTTCTATTTTCCCCTTTTATTTACGCCAAGCCTAGGCCATCAAGACCCTAGGCCATGTCCATTTAAGATTGCATATAATTGATTTTGGGATAATATGAAATGGTAGTGAAAAGGGACAATTTGGGGGCACATTATGAATTGAGGACTTTTGACTATAAATTGGGAATATAATCAAAAGGAAGAATATGCATATATGTATATAGACTTAATATAGAGACTAAGTATAGAACACATTAAGTAAAATTAAGTATCAAATGTAAGTTAAGTAAACTGAATTACTACAGTGTATATGTACGTCTTGGTAGGTGCTTGTTTTGGGGAAGGGGCTATACACATAATAACATTTGCAGAAAAATGTCATATTGCAACCATGCTTATTGATAGGCTTAAACCTGCCAAGTTAAAATCTGATTATTAATAAGCTAAGAGATCCCTCGTTTTGCTGTTGTATCGGGTTTTAGGGACTCTTAAAGCCTATCTACTTGGGGGCACAAGCTTAGGGGGTTTGGCTTGTGTCAATCTTGCTGTATGGAACCCATATCAGTCAGTAACCCTGTTGGTACCTTGTTAGGGGACTCGCACTAGGCAAGGGCCAGGGCACACTTTTTTTATATAGATAGTAAGAGGTTCAAAAAGAGGAAGGTGTATACGAGAGCGTTCCGGTGGAGTCCTGAGCGTGCATGGGTCCGATTAGGGAAACTAAGACGTTGTAACACCAGTTGTAACAACCCGTATTTTCAATAACCTGTTATGATGTAAATCGAGGCAGAATTTAATTCTAAAATCTGAATCAAGGGAAACGGGCTCTGCCATTACGTTCGTCTCGGAAAAATACGCGAAATAGAGTCCGAGTTTTCGAAAATCGGAGTCTGTATGACCCGATTAAGGCCTAACGAAGTTTTCAGAAAATTTCAAAGTAAAAACAGATTTCAAATTCAAGTTTGAATTTGGAAATTTGGGCCAGTTTGGGCCAGGCGGGAAAATTCCCGCCAGAGCACCCAAGTCGACAGCCCTGTCGACTTGGGAGTCGACTTGGTTGGACCTAAGTCGACAGCCCTGTCGACTTGGCTGTCGACTTGGTCTAGCCGGGCTATTTAGCCTGGTGCACCATTTTGGGTTTGTGTTGAGTTTGGGGGCCAGATTCGATTTTGAGGGCTGAGATTAGAACTAGGGTTAAATCCTAGGGTTGAATCTAGTCATAATCTCTATAAATAAGACCCTAACCTACCCTAAATCATCATTATTCATTCTAGTAACTAAACTATGGCAAAATCATCCCTCTCATGGCCTCCACTCTCTTCATACAATTCCTAAATAAATTTCTAAGTGATTTTCCATGCATACAAGTGTTTTCAAACTTGTATGAGCATCATTAGCTTACATTCAAGTCAAGTTTCTATATTTGCATCATAAAGCAAGGGTTTTGATCATTTTGGCTTGCATTTTGGGTTTAATTGGTTGCATAAGGGCTTTCTTATATTTGCTATACTCATTTGAGTCCTCATAAGCATTGTAAGCCCTATTCTACTTTCATACTTAAACTCTAAAGTTAAATGTATGATATGCAAGTTTATATGCAAGTTTACTATGCTATGATATGCAAGTTTATCATGTCGTAATATGCAAGTTTATATGCAAGTTTACTATGCTATGATATGCAAGTTTATCATGTTGTAATATGCAAGTTTATATGCAAGTATGCCATGCTATGATATGCAAGTTCATCATGTCATGTTATGCAAGTTTACCATGTTATGCTATGCAAGTATGCCATGTTATGATAGGCAAGTATGTTATGCAAGTTTGGGATGATCATCTTGTTCATGTTATCATGTTATGCAAGCTTATCTTGAGTATGTGAACATAAAGCTTCAAGCTTTATGCTAAAGGTTGCATTTTGGCAACATGTAAGTTATCATATCCCTTATGATAACTTGCATGTGAGGCCAAATGCGAACTTATGGCCATTTCTACATGTCATTTAGCACCATGTATCACCAATATGCCAAGTTTGGTTTTATGCATGCTTTTGGGGCCTAAAAATGTAATATGCAAGGGTACGAACACATGAACATTTCATATGCCATCATGTTGAACTTGTGGCTTTAATACCTTTATGTCGTGATTATGCCAAGTTCCCTCTTTCTATCCTTTATGCGCTATGGCGATATGTAAGCGATGGGATTGCATTTGGGGTTGGGTAAACTTAAAAGACATAAAAACATAAGCTTGGGAATTTACCTATTAAGTTAGGTCTACCCATTGGGAATTTACCTATTAAGTTAGGTCTACCCAATTGCTTGAAATTTTGTAACATGTTTTGGAAACATGATGGACATGACACTTAGAAAAGATAAGTGTGACCAACTCGAGGTTGGGTTGTGTTTGTAGCGTAAGCCTACCCGGAACCGACCGGCTTAACTAGTTTCTACAAACAATAGGACCCAATGTGAGAAGTTGGCCATGTTGTACCTTGAACCCGAGGTTAGACCAAGTTGTGGTGTAAAGCTACCCGGACCCGCCCGGCTTAACTAGTAACCACAACAAGGTCTAATGTGAGAGGTTAAGGCGCATTAAATTAATTAATGCCTCGTGATTAGGGTTAAGTCATGGTCCACTTAATACTTAACCAATTTGGGCTTGGTAGATTAATCAGGGTTAAGTCGTGAACTCATCGTTACACTTAACCAAGTTAATCCATGATTAGCAAGAGGGTTAAGCCGTACTTAACCCACTAGAAAAATTCTAGCAATGGGGGCCCACTCCAGCAGTAACCCCAAGTTTGTACCATTAAAGCCCTAGGGGCTAGGCTAGGGAGGGGGCACGATTACTGGGCTGGAGGTAAGCGACCAAATAAACGACGGCCGGGTGGTACGCCGATGTAGTTCCGGACGGACTATGGTCGTGCACGTAGTCCGTATTTGGAGAAGTCACCCATGGGTACCAGTAGATCGAGACTGTGCACTCATGTTTATGGTGTCCAGTGGTTGGCACCCTAGGGCTTGATACACCCGAAGGGTGGACCCGAAACAGTTCGACTACAATTATGTTTGGGCCGTATTGACACCAACACGTGACGAGTTAGGCTTAGGGAGCCGATCGACTAGACCGTTTGGTTAGACCTCGTATGAGGGTCACTTCATGTTATTGGGCCAAAGCTTGGGCCAAGGGATCAATACTTGTTTATTCCAGTCATGTTAGTTTGCTAGTACACCTGTGGTGCAAAACTTTAATCCTGATTATGCGATGACACCTTTATCTACCTTGTCAGTTAATCATCATGCTAGTATGTTGTTATCCTTATGTTCATCCCTGCTGCTCATGCCAGTTAACTTTATCAGTTTACATTGATTGTAGTAGGGCTTACTCAGTCTTTTTGACTGACCTGTTTTCTTTCGCCTCTTTTCTTCCGTTCCCCCCCCCCCCAGGTTCTGAGGGTGGGAACGTTGGAGCTTAGCTTGGATTTCGGATTTCTTGCTTGTGGGATTTCAGCTCATGTACGGTTTCGACATGAAGCTAGCTATGGTTATCGCTTATTTTGGGGATAGTACTTATGTATTTTAGTTTTTCAGTAATGTTGTTTTATCTAGACTTGTGTATTTGGAAAGTTAACATTATGTTGTACCAGACTTGTTTTGAAATAGTTTAAAATCTTCCGCTGTTTTATCTATGTTATTTACTCTGTTTACATATATACATATGTTCTTGTTCTGCCTTGATATATCATTATGCATGTTTACCTGATTCAAACGCCCCTCCAAAGTCAGAGTGCTTGCAAGAGTCACCCTGACGGAGGTGGGGTGTTACATTTGGTATCAGAGCATATGGTTTATGAGAAGGAACAAAAAGGTTTTTAGAAAACTTTTGGAAAACTATTTTCAAGACAAAGTATAAAGTATTTTCCAAAGAAAGTCTAGTTTATTTTAAAGGCTATTCCCCAAAAAGCCATTAGCAAAATTCCTTCGTTTTTCTCCATTCTGAATCTGTCTTTTTCTTCATTTTCAGTATGGCCGATAACTTTGCTCTTCCGGAGGGAGCACACGTACCTGTTTGGTATATGAGGCTTTTGGAGGCTAGGGCGACCGAAGCCGGCCCCGCGGACGTTCCTCCTCATCCTCCAGTAGTTAATGCTCCTCCTCCTCCGGTAGTTAATGTTCCTCCTCCTCCTATCGCTGAGGTTCCTCTTCCTCCTCCCCCTCGGCATCCTCAAGATGACTTCGCAAAGACTTGCAAAGATTTCAAAGCAATGGGTGGCAAGAACTTTCAAGGCACTGAGACTTTTGTAGAGGCCAGAAATTGGTTGAAAGAGACCGAGGATTTATTTGCTATCTTTGGGTTAGACGATCAGAGGAAGATCTTGTTGGCGGTTTGGCTTATGAAGGATGAAGCCGCTTATTGGTGGGAAGTCACCAATGGTACTAGGCCTGTTGAGACTTGGGCCGATTTCAGGGCAAGGTTCATGCTTAAGTTTCTATCTTCTGCTGAGGAGAATCTGCAAATGGAGAGGTTCATAACTTTGAAACAAGGAGTTATGTCTGTTAAAGAATATGTGAACAAGTTCAATCAGTTAGCTCGTTTTGGCTTGGATATGGTGAATACTCCTCAGAAGAAGGCCCTTCGTTTTGCTATAGGATTGAATGAGCCGTTGCAGGGATTGGCTATGTCGCATATTCCCCATGGGGCCACGTTTGAGAGTTTGGTTGATATGGCGTTACTTCAGGGAGATGTCAAGAAAGAGATCAAGACGAATGATACTCAAGCCAAGAAGACTGATTCCCAGGGAAAAGGAAATCAGGGTAATCCAAGTGGTCAAAGCAGTCAAGGCAATCAGAACAAGAACAAGAGTCAAGGCAACAAGGGGAACAACAACAAGGGCAAGAACAACAAGGAGAAGTGCCATTATTGCGGTTCAGTTGGGCATCTTGTTAAGGATTGTAAGAAGAGGGAAAGGAAGAATGGTGAATGCTTTTTCTGCGGTAAGACTGGACATTTCAGCAAGGATTGCCCGAAGAAGCAAGGGCAAGGCCAGGGTCAGACTCAGCGTGCTGGACCTTCAGGAGGGCAAGTTCATGCTCTCAGTACCGCTCCAGTTCCCGATCGAGGTAGTATTTCTGTTGAGAGCCTTGTATATATTTCTGATTTTCCAGTTCGTACCTTGTTTGATTCTGGTGCATCGCATAGCTTTATCTCATCTGATCTTGTTGATAGTTTGCACCTTAGTACTAGCTTGGTAGATGATCCCGTCTGTGTCTCAAATCCTATTGGGGATTCCGCCCATTTGTCTATGATATGTGGGGATTTGAGGATCTCTATACTGAGTGTAGAGTTCTTGTGCAGTGCTTATGTTCTTGGTTTTAGGGGATACAGATTGATATTGGGCATGGATTAGTTGTCCAGATATGGAGCCATCCTTGATTGTGAGCATAGGGTTGTGAGGCTCGTGACTCGCCTCGGAAACACCCTAGAGATTTCTTGTGATCCGAGAGGTCCCGTCATGTTGTGCTATCTTGAATCACTCGACTCATCAATGGAAACTCTTCAGTCTGTGAGAGTGGTTCGAGAGTATCCGGATGTTTTTGATGAAGTTAGGGGGTTGCCCCCTAAGCGAAAGATTGATTTCCGCATTTATCTGGTGGATAATGCAAAGCCGGTTTCTTTGCCCGTTCGGCACATGGCTCCGCGTGAAAGGCGGGAGCTAAGTAAGCAAGTGAAGGAGTTGCTTAAGAAGAACTTCATTAGACGAAGTATATCTGAATGGGGAGCGCCTGTGGTATTTGCTACCAAGGCAGATGGTTCTCTCCGACTTTGTGTTGACTATCGAGAGTTGAATAAGCTGACTAAGAAGAACAGACACCCGTTACCGAGGATTGATGATCTCTTTGACCAGCTTGTCGGTGCTTCTGTTTTCTCTCAGCTTGATCTTGCTACTGGATTCCATCAGCTCAGGGTAGCTGAAGATAGTATAGAAAAGACTGCGTTCAGGACTCTAGATGGATTCTTCGAATGGCTTGTCATGCCGTTAGGCTTGACTAATGCACCCGCATATTTCGTGGACTTGATGAGTAGGGTGTTCAAGGAGTTCTTGAACAAGTTTGTCGTGGTCTTCGTAGATGATATTCTGATCTTCTCTAAGGATGAAGAAGAACATGCTAGACATCTCAAGGAGGTGATGGATACGCTTAGAGCGCATCAGTTGAAGGCCAAGTTCTCCAAGTGTCACTTTTGGAGAAGGGAAGTTAGATTCCTTGGGCATATAGTATCTAAGCAAGGCTTAGCGGTGGATCCCGCTAAGGTAGTTGCAGTTCAGGATTGGAACACTCCAAGGAATGCAACAGAAGTGAGAAGTTTTCTAGGTCTTGCAGGCATTTATCGGAAGTTCATCAAGGACTTCGCGAAGATTTCCGCTCCTCTCACTAAATTAACGAAGAAGAATTTAGTTTTTGGTTGGAGCATAGAATGCGAGCTTGTTTTTCAGAAGCTCAAGAGATCTCTCACATCAGCACCTGTTCTAGCTTTGCCCGATGGAGGGAAGTTATTTACAGTATACACTGATGCATGTGGCACGGGGTTAGGAGCTGTTTTGATGCAAGAAGGAAGAGTGATATGCTTTGGCGGTAGACAACTCAAAGTGCATGAGAAGAATTATCCCACTCATGACTTAGAATTGGCAGCAATAGTATATGCACTCAAGGCTTGGCGCCATTATCTTCTGGGGGAAAGATTTGAGCTTTATACGGATCACAAGTCATTGAAGTATCTCTTTTCTCAGAAGGATCTGAATCTGAGGCAACAAAGATGGATGGAATTCTTGGCGTCCTACGATTTTGAGATAGCTTATACCCCTGGCAAGGGGAATGTGGTAACAGATGCATTGAGTAGAAAAAGGTTGACTCTGAGTCCTCTATTCATTGAGATGAAGAATTTAGAGTATGTGGCAACCTTTGATTTCTCTTTGGCGATTGAGTCGATGACCGGTTCTTTAGCATCTCTGGAACTCAGACCTACCCTTCTTGATCAAGTTGGGGCTTCGCAGAGAGAAGACCCTCAAATAGTTGAGATTATGGATAAGCTGATTCGAGCAGAGGCGTCTAGTCATCTCGCTCAATATTCTATTGATGACAAGGGTTGGCTGAGGAGAGACGGAAGGTTATGTGTTCCAATGGTAGAAGATTTAGTAAGAAAAGTTCTTGAGAAAGCGCATCGCTCTAAGTTGACTATACATCTAGGCGGAGATAAGATGTATAAAGATATGAAGCGCATTTTCTTTTGGCCTGGGATGAAGAAGGATGCGGCAGAGTTTGTCTCTAGATGTATCATTTGCCAGCAAGTTAAGGCCGAGTCGAAGAAGCCCGGTGGGCAATTGCATCCTCTAGACGTTCCACTTTGGAAGTGGGAGAGTATTTCCATGGATTTTATTGATGGGCTACCAAGGTCAAGGAAAGGGAATACGAGCATTTGGGTTATTGTGGATAGACTTACGAAGAGTGCTCATTTCGTTCCGATGAAGAGCAAGAGGACCGCATCTTGGCTAGCGTCTGTAAATCTTCGTGAGATTGTGAAACTACATGGAGTCCCTTCTAGTATAGTCAGTGACCGTGACCCAATCTTTACAAGTCAATTCTGGAATAGCTTGCAAGAAGCTATGGGCACGAGGTTGAATCTAAGTACTGCTTATCACCCACAGACGGACGGTCAAACCGAAAGGGTGAATAGGGTACTCGAGGATCTGTTGAGGCTTTGTATTCTGGATTTTGGTGGTACTTGGGAAGACCATCTTCCTCTTGTTGAGTTTGCAAATAATAACAGTTATCAGGAAAGCATAGGGATGGCACCATTCGAAGCTTTATATGGGAGGCCATGCAAGTCGCCTACACGTTGGTGGGAGACTACAGATGAGCTTATACTTGGGCCTGATATGATCAGAGATACATCCGAGAAGGTCGAGTTGATTTGGAGACGGATGAAAGCGGCCCAAGGCCGACAGAAATCCTATGCTGATAAGCGAAGAACTGATTTGGAGTTTGATGTTGGGGATATGGTTTTCGTGAAGGTTTCTCCTTTGCGGAATGTGGTCCGATTTGGAGCCGTTGGGAAGTTGGCACTGAGGTTTGTTGGACCATTCCCTATTATAGAGAGGATCGGGCAGATGGCTTATAGAGTGGAGTTGCCCGAGAAGCTTGTCGGAGTACACGATGTTTTTCATGTCTCGCATCTCCGGAAGTGTTTACATGAATCAGCAGAGGTTGTTGAGCCAAGTGTTCTGAAAGATGTGGAAGTGGAGAAAGAGGCTACCTTGAGGAGAGCTCCGATTCGTATCTTGGGGACGGAGACCAAGAAGCTAAGGAATCGAGAGGTCAAGTTGGTGAAGGTTCAATGGGGTGAAGCCGAAGAAGACGCAACTTGGGAAACCGAGGAGAAGATGCGTGGGCTTTATCCATTCCTTTTTGAGGGTACACTCTCAATCTCTTTTCTTTGTTAGCATATCTTTCTCTTTGCTATCCATGTTTATCTAGTTTATCGTGTTAATCTTGTCATGAGAACCTTAGGTAGAAACCCTTTGGATGAAACATGTTATGCTTGATGTTTGCAAGTGGATGCAAGTGTTTGCAAGTGGTTACTCGTGGATGCATTATACACGTTAGGCACTAGATCGGCTCACACACTCCTCATATTGCATATGCATGAGTGTTTACGCTTATTCATGGATGAAAATTTTTGTGTTATCACATGGATGTTGCATATGGATGTATGTGATGTGCACACATATAGATGTTATACATTATGTTCGGAATTGCATACATATGGATTCATTTCACTAACATAATTTGCATTGATGATATTTGCATTAGATAAGTACATATACACACACCTTTGCATATATTCATACAACATTTAGAATCTTGTAAGGATAATGATTGCTCGTGGATGATGTTTTGAGTAGATGGATGTTGGATGGTAGGACGCGTTCTTCCTAACTTGAAGATTTCGGGGACGAAATCCTTTAAGGAGGGGAGAATGTAACAACCCGTATTTTCAATAACCTGTTATGATGTAAATCGAGGCAGAATTTAATTCTAAAATCTGAATCAAGGGAAACGGGCTATGCCATTGCGTTCGTCTCGGAAAAATACGCGAAATAGAGTCCGAGTTTTCGAAAATCGGAGTCCGTATGACCCGATTAAGGCCCAACGAAGTTTTCAGAAAATTTCAAAGTAAAAACAGATTTCAAATTCAAGTTTGAATTTGGAAATTTGGGCCAGTTTGGGCCAGGCGGGAAAATTCCCGCCAGAGCACCCAAGTCGACAGCCCTGTCGACTTGGGATTCGACTTGGTTGGACCCAAGTCGACAGCCCTGTCGACTTGGCTGTCGACTTGGTCCAGCCGGGCTGTTTAGCCTGGTGCACCATTTTGGGTTTGTGTTGAGTTTGGGGGCCAGATTCAATTTTGAGGGCTGAGATTAGAACTAGAGTTTAATCCTAGAGTTGAAACTAGTCCTAATCTCTATAAATAAGACCCTAACCTACCCTAAATCATCATTATTCATTCTAGTAACTAAACTATGGCAAAATCATCCCTCTCATGGCCTCCACTCTCTTCATACAATTCCTAAATAAATTTCTAAGTGATTTTCCATGCATACAAGTGTTTTCAAACTTGTATGAGCATCATTAGCTTGCATTCAAGTAAAGTTTCTATATTTGCATCATAAAGCAAGGGTTTTGATCATTTTGGCTTGCATTTTGGGTTTAATTGGTTGCATAAGGGCTTTCTTATATTTGCTATACTCATTTGAGTCCTCATAAGCATTGTAAGCCCTATTCTACTTTCATACTTAAACTCTAAAGTTAAATGTATGATATGCAAGTTTATATGCAAGTTTACTATGCTATGATATGCAAGTTTATCATGTTGTAATATGCAAGTTTATATGCAAGTTTACTATGCTATGATATGCAAGTTTGTCATGTTGTAATATGCAAGTTTATATGCAAGTATGTCATGTTATGATATGCAAGTTTATATGCAAGTATGCCATGCTATGATATGCAAGTTCATCATGTCATGTTATGCAAGTTTACCATGTTATGCTATGCAAGTATGCCATGTTATGATAGGCAAGTATGTTATGCAAGTTTGGGATGATCATCTTGTTCATGTTATCATGTTATGCAAGCTTATCTTGAGTATGTGAACATAAAGCTTCAAGCTTTATGCTAAAGGTTGCATTTTGGCAACATGTAAGTTATCATATCCCTTATGATAACTTGCATGTGAGGCCAAATGCGAACTTATGGCCATTTCTACATGTCATTTAGCACCATGTATCACCAATATGCCAAGTTTGGTTTTATGCATGCTTTTGGGGCCTAAAAATGTAATATGCAAGGGTATGAACACATGAACATTTCATATGCCACCATGTTGAACTTGTGGCTTTAACACCTTTATGTCGTGATTATGCCAAGTTCCCTCTTTCTATCCTTTATGCGCTATGGCGATATGTAAGCGATGGGATTGCGTTTGGGGTTGGGTAAACTTAAAAGACATAAAAACATAAGCTTGGGAATTTACCTATTAAGTTAGGTCTACCCATTGGGAATTTACCTATTAAGTTAGGTCTACCCAATTGCTTGAAAATTTGTAACATGTTTTGGAAACATGATGGATATGACAATTAGAAAAGATAAGTGTGACCAACTCGAGGTTGGGTTGAGTTTGTTGCGTAAGCCTACCCGGAACCGACCGGCTTAACTAGTTGCTACAAACAATAGGACCCAATGTGAGAAGTTGGCCATGTTGTACCTTGAACCCGAGGTTAGACCAAGTTGTGGTGTAAAGCTACCCGGACCCGCCCGGCTTAACTAGTAACCACAACAAGGTCTAATGTGAGAGGTTAAGGCGCATTAAATTAATTAATGCCTCGTGATTAGGGTTAAGTCATGGTCCACTTAATACTTAACCAATTTGGGCTTGGTAGATTAATCAGGGTTAAGTCATGAACTCATTGTTACACTTAACCAAGTTAATCCATGATTAGCAAGAGGGTTAAGCCGTACTTAACCCACTAGAAAAATTCTAGCAATGGGGGCCCACTCCAGCAGTAACCCCAAGTTTGTATCATTAAAACCCTAGGGGCTAGGCTAGGGAGGGGGCACGATTACTGGGCTGGAGGTAAGCGACCAAATAAACGACGGCCGGGTGGTACGACGATGTAGTTCCGGACGGACTATGGTCGTGCACGTAGTCCGTATTTGGAGAAGTCACCCATGGGTACCAGTAGATCGAGACTGTGCACTCATGTTTATGGTGTCTAGGGGTTGGCACCCTAGGGCTTGATACACCCGAAGGGTGGACCCGGCACAGTTCGACTACAATTATGTTTGGGCCGTATTGACACCAACACGTGACGAGTTAGGCTTAGGGAGCCGATCGACTAGACCGTTTGGTTAGACCTCGTATGAGGGTCACTTCATGTTATTGGGCCAAAGCTTGGGCCAAGGGATCAATACTTGTGTATTCCAGTCATGTTAGTTTGCTAGTACACCTGTGGTGCAAAACCTTAATCCTGATTATGCGATGACACCTTTATCTACCTTGTCAGTTAATCATCATGCTAGTATGTTGTTATCCTTATGCTCATCCCTGCTGCTCATGGCAGTTAACTTTATCAGTTTACATTGATTGTAATAGGGCTTACTCAGTCTTTTTGACTGACCTGTTTTCTTTCGCCTCTTTTCTTCCGTCCCCCCCCCCCCCCAGGTTCTCAGGGTGGGAACGTTGGAGCTTAGCTTGGATTTTGGATTGCTTGCTTGTGGGATTTCAGCTCATGTACGGTTTCGACATGAAGCTAGCTATGGTTATCGCTTGTTTTGGGGATAGTACTTATGTATTTCAGTTTTTCAGTAATGTTGTTTTATCTAGACTTGTGTATTTGGAAAGTTAACATTATGTTGTACCAGACTTGTTTTGAAATGGTTTAAAATCTTCCGCTGTTTTATCTATGTTTTTACATATATACATATGTTCTTGTTCTGCCTTGATATATCATTATGCATGTTTACCTGATTCAAACGCCCCTCCAAAGTCAGAGTGCTTGCAAGAGTCACCCTGGCGGAGGTGGGGTGTTACACCAGTAATAGGTTTGTGTTCTAAAAGTTGTTGTGTTAGGGATTTATACACCCTACTACGGGGGCTGACGTAGGGTATTCACGTAGTTGGGAGCTGATTGCATGGGTTGTAATTAGTGTAACACCTAATTCTGATATGTAATTAGCATAACACCTAATCCTGATATGTAATTATGGTAACACCAATCCTGATATACTAGTATTGGTGCAGAAAAAAACTTATTCTCGGGATATAAATGAGAAGCTTTACTCGATCATTGTTTTATCTTGAAGTCTTGTACTTATATGCTACTTTACTTTTTCATCCAGTCTTATTTATCTGTCTTGATATCTCTATTTTATGCATATATTGAAATTCACTGAAACTCGCCAGGCTTTATGTTTGACCTATTTTGTTTCGCTTCTTTCTCTTCCTTCCCCCACCCCCTCCTCTTAAGTCCTAAGAGTGGTAGTACTCCGCAGTGATTAGGATTTTCTTTCAGCTTGGATCAGGACTTCTTCCGATTTAATGTACTTCTTTGATTTTCTTTCTACTTTGCTATGGCTTATCGAAAGGGATATGGTTTTGCATTATTTTACTTTGATGTTTGGCATTATCAGACAAATGGTTTTATTTGATGTATTTGATAATGTACTTGTTCTGGAATAATGTTTTACTTTTAAATGATGAAAGTTTATTTTCCGCTACCTATTTATATTTGTCTTGTGAATTTTGGTTATTGTTACCTATTGCGCCTAAGAAACTTAACGGATTCTCTTATGAGTGACATTAACAAACATAGGGTGTCACATTTAATATTGACTTGTTCATTATGAAATGTGTGTTTATTTAAACAGTGTTATGTATGAATTGGGGTCGTATATGGAACTAGATTTCGCTAGTATTGATTTGAAATTGTAAAAAATAAGATAGTGTATACAGACTGCTGTAAAGATATTCAACAACATTAATAAAATTCTATAAAATATCATCCAAGCATTTCAAAAATGCCACAAATAAATGTCATTGCAGCAGAAGAAATTCTACAAAAAGATATCAGCGGTTGACGTAACTATGTAAAAAGTTAATATAGCTTAGTATAACTGCTACTGAATATATTTCTAAGCCAATAGAAACGCTAAAGAATGAAATTTAGCTCATCGACATAAACGTTGTAAAATATATTAATGACATCAAATAAACGCTATAGATACTGGAATTCTACAGTGTTTTCTATATTGTTATTGTACATGTATAGTCTATAATGACATATTGATATATATATATATATATATATATATATATATATATATATATTGTGGTTAAAAACGCTGCTAAAGTATTTTATTCTTTCTGAAATGCTATTATATGTACTTTTTTTTTGTAGTGATACAATCATCAAGAAAATTACCAAACATCAACCTATCATACTGGAAAAAAAAATTGCAGCAAGTTTCTTAAATCATATTCCATCATTGACTTCAAATACCGGTAACAACAAGTAGAAACTGGAAAAAACAATTACATCTACATAAACTATGAAGTAGCAACCAACATCACATGACAAAGAAACCCAACAAGTATTGTAATCCATCAAAATCATGGACAATCTTTCTCAAAAATGACCTAGAATGAGGATCATACCCAATGAGAAAATAGTGGCCTAGCTACTATGCAACTATAGTTTAAATCCTCACCATAGCAACAACATAAAGACATGACCTATGGATTACCTGGCATAAATCTGATTTTGACTTGCAGATCAACCAACTCACCCTCTTCACTGTGGCAAAGCCATCACCGTGAAGAGAGGTGGTAGTCGAAGAGTAAAGCTAAGATACATAGAACGAAACTGCAAGTAATCCCAAAAACACATAAGAATCTAAAGATAGACCCCGAACAAAAACACACCAAACAAACCAAAATTTTACCAAATGAAGAACGCTGAAAACACAAATGGAGAGACCAAAATCCGGACCCGCTAGGCATCATACAGGCCATATGAAAAATCGCAACTTTTACTACAGGCGATCTCTTTGGTAATTTGAACGAAGGCCAAAAAGTAGCAGGAAGATCCATAAACCCTCACAATGATCGAAAGCGATTCATCAAATAAAAATTCAAGGAGCATTATGGAGTGGATTCGAAACGGGTCCGAATTGAAATGTCTGGGGTTTTTGTGAGAAGGTAACAACAAATCACAATAACAGGAAAAGCTAGGAAAATAGAGAAGAGGACAATGCAGCGCCAAAAGGTGAAAGAGAATCGAAAAAATGAACTAAAGAGAGGCAGCGGATCTACTTTTTCCCAAGTCCCCATCAAAGTGGATTTACCGAAGCTTTTTTAATGAGTATTTCTTGGACAGAAATGGTTAAATTTAAAATAGTTATAAAATAGTTTGACTTGAAATAGTTATAAAAATAAAATAGTTAAATTAATATCAAATAGTTTTATTAAAATAATTATAAAAGATTGTAGTTAAATTTAATATAAAATAATTTAATTAAAATAGTTATAAAATATATAGTAGTTATATTTGATATATTATGATAGTCTAATTAAAATAATTATGACTCATGTAAAAGTTAAATTAAATATATAATGGTTTAAAAAAATTATAAAAATATATACAGCTAAATTTAATTATTTACATATTTAATTAAAATAGTTAAATTTAATATAAAATAGATTAATTAAAATAGTTGTAGAATAAATAATTTAAATTAATAATAGTTATTAAAATATAATAGTCAAAATTTTATATAAAATAGTTTAATGTAAATTATTTCATCTAATCACGGTGTCCGTATTTAATTTTTTACCCTATATATGTGATCATTTAATTTTAAATTTCGATTTCACGAGTATATATCACTTTATATTATTTCAACCTATTTCTTAACTCAAGTACTCGATGTCGAAGGATGAAAATTATCAATTTATCACATTTTAGTGACATAGTGTGTAACAACACCTTAGAAAAGTTAACATAAAGGTCTTTTAGCACAGTGGTTAGTATGTGGTTTTACTTTCTGAGAGACCACGGGCTCGAGTCACGCGGTTGTAACATTTTGTATCAGAGCCTACACCAAACTGGAATTTTGCATGTAATGTTGTGGATTCATTCAGCATAGTACTGATGTGGGTTACATACACAACACCTGGGTGGTGAGTGATGATGAGCCAATGAAGATGTCTGGCTCTTTAAGAGGGGTAGTCTCTAACACCCCTTTTGAAAAGTTAATGCAAAGGTCTTTTAGCATAATGGTTAGTGTGTGATGTTACTTTCTAGGAGGTCACTGGTTCAAATCCTGTAGTTGTCACATAGAGGGTAACTGGTATATATCATAAATAATAATCATCAAAAATAAAGAGCATTCGACCATCATAACGACAAATAAACATAACATGTAATCATCATCCAAACAACCAATATATCACAATAGTGTCAGTTATTAAATATTTAGGTTTAACTTGTAATTTAATTTCAGTACTAATTAAATATCAATTAAAATAAACGATAACTTATTGGCAGTTCAAATTTAGTCTGTTTAAGTTCAATTTTAAACATATATCAAATTTGCAAATAGTTAGTATAATAATATTTCACATCCATGTCAATTTATCACATATCGAGTGACAATTTGTAGTTAAATCAATTTCAATGTAAAATTAAATTCCCGAATGTCAGTTGAACGAATTATAACATATCATAAACTTAATTTAAATTGCATAGATATTTAGTACATTATGAGTGGCTTAAAACACACACTTTTGATTTTATGCCAAACCTGAAATCTAAACGAACGCAAAAAATTCAACAGTCTCAAAATTTATGTAACACCCCACCTCCGCCAATGCCACTCTTGCAAGGACACTAGCTTTGGAGGGGCGTTAAACGAGGTAAACATGAATGCAGATATCACAAGACAGAACATGTAAGTAAAAAAAGAGTAAATAGAGCAGCGGATAAAACTAGCATTTCAAAACTATAGTCAAGTTACATCAAAGTACTTGTTCATTATTTTCCCATAAAACCGAGTCTAGAACATAAACTGAAAACTGAAAAAGAAACATAAAGTAACTATCCCCAAAGTAGCATAAGGCCATAGCATGCTCAAACCATACGTGAACTATCCAAAAAAGCAGCAAAAGATCCAGCTAGGTAACAGTGTTCCCACCCTGCAAACCTGGGGGGAAACGGAAGAAAAGAGGCGAAAGAAAACGGGTCAGTCAAAAAGACTGGTAAGTCCTATCTACTATTAGTATAAAAACTAATAAAGTTAACTGAACATGTAAAACAGAGATGAGATGTAGGGTGATAACTGGCATGGTGAAAAGTTAACAAGATAGATCAAGTGTGGCATCGCATATACAAGGTTAAGTTGCACCAGGAGTGTACTAGTATTCCAATCCATGTCAAGTATAATCAAGAAATGATTCCTTGGCCCTAAGCAGGCCTATATCATGAAATGACCTAAATCGAGGTCCAACTACTCGGTCTAGTCGATCGGCTCCTTAAAAGCCTAACTCGTCGTGTATCGGTGTCATACGGCCCAATCACGAAGTGTAGTCAAACTGTGCTAGGTCCACCCTAGGGTGTTCAAGCCCTAGGGTGCCAACCACGGACACAAATCAAGCACGCACAGTCTAAACCTACGGGTGCCCGTGTCTGTTTTTTTCAACTCCGGACCATGTGCACGACCATGGTCCGCCTGAACCTACACTGGCGCACCTACTCAGCCGTCGTTTTGGTCGCTTACCTGCCAACCCAGTAATCGTGCCCCACCCTAGCCTAGTCCCTAGGGTATCATGATACAATCAAGAGGGTTACTGGTGAAAAGGACCACGTAACTAGGGTTTCTAGCGGGTTAAATGTGGTTAACCCTACCCAATCAAGTATCAAGTTGGTTAAGTGTACCCAAGGTTCATGACTTAACTGCGGCAGCCCATCATGTTTAATTGGTTAAGTATTCAAGTGGTCCATGACTTAACCCTATCATGTGGCATTAATTATTTTAATGCACCCAACCTCTCACATTAGACTTTGTTGTGGTTACTAGTTAAGCCGGGCGGGTCCGGGTAGCTTTACACCACAACTTGGTCTAACCTCGGGTTTCTAGTGCAACATGACCAACTACTCACATTGGGTCCTATTGCTTGTAGCCACTAGTTAAGCCGGTCGGTTCCGGGTAGATTTATGCTACAAACTCAACCCAACCTCGAGTTGGCCACATTCATATTTTCTAAGTGCCATGTCCACCATTATGTTTACAAACATAATCACAAGTCAATGTTCATGTCATATTTTTAAAACCATGTTTTCATGTCATTAATATTACCCAAACCCAATGCATTCCCATCGCATGTACGTTTCGCATAACATAACATAGATAAAAGAGGGAACTTAGCAAAAGCATGACAAAAAGGGGCATAAGGTAATAAGGTTGGCCACAAGTTAAACATGGTGGCATATGAGGCATAAATAGGTTCATAAGCTTGCATATTACATCATAGGCCTCAAAACATGCATAATATCAACTTAAGCAAATAGGTGAAACATGATTGTGAACGACATAGGATGATGGCTAGAAGTTCGCATATAACATTATATGCAAGTTATCATAAAGGTTATGAGAGTTCTAATGCAACATTTCAACATAAAGCTTATAGCTTTTAGCCCACAAGGTCAAGGTGATAGGTTTACAAAGATGCATAGAATATATCCATGCATAACATGATAAGATCATAGGTTTATAAACATGCATAGAATATATTCATGCATAACATGATAAGATCAAAGCATATATCATACTTAGGCCCAAACTCAACTTGCAACATGTCACATTTAACTTCATAGTTAGAATCTAAGAGTAGTATAGGGCTTACAATGAGCGGTTATGCGATCTAGATCAATATATATAAAGATTGAGACGAAGCCATAAGCAAAATCCGCAAAGAAAATAATAAGCTCCACTTAAATGACTTGAAACAAGAAGTAATAACTCCAACGAGAAAGAAAGAAGGCTCTTTTACTTAAGAAAGATGGTTCTTTTATGACATAGATTGATTTGAGACACTCATGCTCTCATGAAGAAGATGGAGGCCATGTTGGTGAATATTTGGACAGCATTTAGTTGTAGGAATGATTAATGAGGGTTTAGGCTAGGTCTAGGGGTCTTTTTATAGGTGATTAGGTTAACTTAGACCATAGGATTAACCCTAAAACACATCAGGTCCGTCAAATCCCGTCAGAAACTTCCAGAGCAAGTCCTAACCTATCAAAATGGTGCACCAGAAAAACTGGTCCGACCGGGGGGGTCGACCCCTGGGTCGACCCCTGGGTCGACATGGGTGTCGACCCATGGGTCGACATGGGTGTCGACCCATTGGGGGGGTCGACACTGGTGTCGACCCCTGTGTCGACCCTGCCTGGGGCGGGAAAATTCCCGCCCATTCTGCCTTGGTTGAAATTTAAATCTGAATTCGAATTTGAACTGTTTTCGGACTTGGAATTTTCTGAAAACTTCATTAGGCCATAACTTGGTCATACGGACTCCGTTTTTCGAAAACTCGGACTCTATTTCGCGTATTTTTCCGAGACGAACACAATGGCGCAACCCGTTTCCCTTGATTCAGATTTTACAATTTAATTCTGCCTTGATTTACAATATAACATGTTATTAACAATACGGATTGTTACATTCTCCCCTCCTTAAAGGATTTCGTCCCCGAAATCTCCAAGTTAGGAAGAACGTATCCTACCATCCATCATCCATCTACTCAAAACATCATCCACGTGCAGTCATTGTCCTTAAAGGATTCTAAATGCTGTATGATCATATGCAAAGGTGTGTGTATATGTACTTATCTAATGCGAAAATCAGGCGGTTACTGATTCAGTAAACCTCCTAAATTCAAAGTATGTTAGTGAAATGAGTCCATATGTATGCAAATTCCTAACATAATTTATAATCTCTGCATGAATGCACATAACATTCATCCATATGCAACATCCACGTGATAGCATAACAAGTTTCATCCATGAATAAATATAAGCACTCATGCATATGCAACATGAAAGTGTGTGAGCCGATCTTAGTGCCTAATGTGTACCATGCATCCACGAGTATCCACTTGCAAACACTTGCAACCATTTGCAACCATCAAGCATAACATGTTTCAAATACATGTTTCATCAAAAGGGTTTCTACCTAAGGTTCTCATGACAAGGTTAACGAGATAACAAGATAAGCAGGATAAACATGGATATCAAAAAGGAAGATATGCTACTTAGGAAAGGAGATTGAGAATGTACCCTCAAAAAGGAATGGATAAAGCCCACACATCTTCTCCTCGGTTTCCCAAGTTGCATCTTCATCGGCTTCACTCCATTGAACTTTCACCAATTTGACTTCTCGATTCCTTAACTTCTTGATCTCTGTTCCCAAAATACGAATTGGAGCTCTCCTCAAGGTTGCCTCTTTCTCTACTTCCACGTCTTCAAGAATGCTTGGTTCAACTACTTCAGCGGACTCATGAAGGCACTTTCGGAGATGCGAGACATGAAAGACATTATGCACTCCGGCTAGCTACTCGGGCAATTCCACCTTATAAGCCATCTTTCCAATTCTCTCTATGATAGGGAAGGGTCCTACGAACCTTGGTGCCAGCTTCACAACTGCTCCAAAACGTACCACATTACGCAAAGGCGAAACCTTCACGAAAACCATGTCTCCCACTTCGAATTCCAAATCTGCCCTTCGCTTGTCAGCATAGGATTTCTGTCTATCTTGGGCCGCTTTCATCCGTCTTCTTACCAATTCAACTTTCTCGGATGTGTCCCGTATCATATCGGGCCCAAGTATAAGCCTATCTATTGTCTCCCACCAACAAGATGGTGACCTACACGGCCTCCCATACAAAGCTTCAAATGGTGCCATCCCTATGCTAGCTTGGTAGCTATTATTATAAGCAAACTCTACAAGAGGAAGGTGGTCTTCCCAAGTACCACCAAAGTCAAGAACACAAAGCCTCAAAAGATCTTCTAGCACTCTATTCACCCTTTCAGTTTGTCCATCCGTCTGGGGGTGATAGGCTGTACTCAGATTCAATCGCATATCCATCGCTTCTTGCAAACTATTCCAGAACAGGCTAGTGAAAATTGGGTCACGATCGCTGACTATGCTAGAAGGAACTCCATGCAACCGCACTATCTCCCTAAGATAAATAGATGCTAGCCATGATGCGGTCCTCTTGCTCTTTACTGGGATGAAGTGAGCACTCTTCGTAAGTCTATCAACTATGACCCGTATGCTCGTGTTCCCTCTCCTTGACTTAGGCAATCCATCCACAAAATCCATAGAAATACTCTCCCACTTCCATTGCGGGACCTCCAATGGATGTAATAGCACACCTGGTTTCTTTGACTCGGCTTTCACTTGTTGGCACACCATGCACTTTGAAACATACTCTGCCACATCTTTCTTCATTCCGGCCCAAAAGAAAATGCGCTTCATATCTCTATACATCTTATCTCCTCCAGGATGTACAGTCATCTTCGAGTGATGTGCTTCTTCGAGAACTTTATGCACCAAGTCTCCAACTTGTGGAACGCATAGCCTTCCATCATGCCTTAGCCAACCTTTGTCGCCAATAGTATATCTAGCAAGGTGACTAGACGTCTCACCACGAATTAACTTGTCCATAACTTCGACTATTTGTGGATATTCCTTCTGCGAAGCCCCAACCTGATCAAGAAGTGTGGGTCTAAGCTCAAGGGATGCTAATGAACCCGTCATCGACTCAACAGCCATCGTGAAATCAAAGGTTTCCAAGAACTCTAAGTTCTTCATCTCAATAAACAAGGGACTCAAAGTCAACCTCCTTCTGCTTAGTGCGTCTGCCACAACATTACCCTTGCCAGGGGTATAAGCTATCTCGAAGTCATATGATGCCAAGAATTCCATCCACCTTTGCTGCCTTAGATTCAGATCTTTCTGCGAGAAGAGGTATTTGAGTGACTTGTGATCAGTATACAACTCAAACCTTTCGCCTAGGAGATAGTGGCGCCAGGATTTGAGTGCAAAGACGATCGCCGTCAACTCCAAATCATGAGTGGGATAGTTCTTCTCATGAACCTTAAGTTGCCTACCCCCATAACATATCACTCTTCCCTCTTGCATTAGAACAGCACCTAACCCCGTACCACATGCATCGGTGTACACGGTAAACATCTTATCGCCATCGGGTAATGCCAAAACTGGAGTTGTGGTAAGGGCTCTCTTGAGCCTTTGAAAAGCAAGCTCACACTCCAAGTCCCATGCAAAGACTAAGTTCTTCTTCGTCAACTTAGTGAGAGGGGCCGAAATCTTAGCGAAGTCCCGGATGAACTTTCTATAGTAGCCCGCCAGACCGAGAAAGCTTCTTACTTCGGTTGCATTCCTAGGAGTCTTCCAGTCTTGAACCACAACCACTTTCGCGGGATCCACCGCTATGCCTTGCTTAGAAACTATATGTCCAAGAAACCGAACTTCCCTTATCCAAAAATGACATTTGGAGAACTTGGCTTTCAACTGATGCGTTCTAAGCGTATCCATCACTTCCTTGAGATGCCTAGCATGCTCTTCCTCATCCTTTGAGAAGATGAGAATATCATCCACGAAAACAACAACAAACTTGTTAAGGAACTCCTTGAACACCCTACTCATCAAATCTACAAAGTAGGCGGGTGCATTAGTCAAACTGAATGGCATGACAAGCCATTCAAAGAATCCATCTGGAGTCCTAAACGCAGTCTTATTGATACTATCCTCAGCTACCCTAAGCTGATGGAATCCGGTGGCTAGATCGAGCTGAGAGAAAACAGAAGCACAACAAGATGGTCAAAGAGATCATCAATCCTCGGTAAAGGGTGTCTATTCTCCTTTGTCAGCTTGTTCAACTCTCGATAATCAACACATAGACGAAGCGAACCATCCGCCTTAGTAGCGAATACCACAGGAGCACTTCACTCAGAAATGCTTCGCCTAATAAAATTCTTCTCAAGCAACTCCTTGATTTGCTTACTGAGCTCTCTTCTTTCTCGTGGGGCCATGTGCCTAACGTGCAATGATACTGGCTTGGCATCATCGACTAGATAAATGTGGAAATCTATCTCTCGTTTAGGGGGTAACCCCTTAACTTCTTCAAAGACATCAGGATAGTCTCGGACCACCCTTACAGATTGCAGATCATCGATGGACGAGTCAAGAGGTTCAAGATAACATAACATGACGGCACCTCTAGGGTTACAAGAAATTTCTACGGTATTACCGAGGAGAGTCATGAGCCTCACCACCCTATGCTCACAATCGAGGATGGCTCCATAACTGGACAACGAATCCATGCCCAAGATCAACCCGTATCCCATGAACCCGAGAACATAAGCATTACACGTGAATTCTACGGTCAAGATAGAAATCTTCAAATCCACACAAATCATAGATAGATGGGCGGAACCCCCAATTGGATTTGAAACACAAACGGGATCCTCTACTAGACTAGTACTTAGGTGCAAACATTCAACAATGTCAGAAGAAATAAAACTATGCGATGCGCCAGAATCAAATAAGGTGCGAACAGGATAATCAGAAATATAAACAAGACTTTCTACAGAAATACTACCTCGGTCCTGAACTGGAGCAGTGTTGAGGACATGCACTTGCCCTCCAGAAGGTCCTGTACGCTGATTCTGCCCTTGCCCTTGTCCTTGCTTCTTGGGGCAATCCTTGCTAAAGTGTCCAGTCTCTCCACAATGAAAGCATTCGCCCCGCTTCCTCTTATTCTTTCTGCAATCCTTGGCTATGTGCCCAACAATCCCACAGAAGTTGCATTTTCTTGGGTCCTTTGCCTTGGCCTTGTTGCCCTTGTTGTTCTTGTTGTTCTGATTGCTCTGATTTCCTCCCCACTTGGAGTCTGTCTTCTTGGCATGAGTCTCATTAGCCTTGACTTCCTTCTTGCCATTCTTATCGTCTCCTTGAAGTAATGCCATGTCTACTAGACCTTCGAAAGTGGCCTCCATGGGTATATGAGATAGGGCTAAACCTTGTAATGGCTCATTCAACCCTCGTGCAAAGCGTAAATCCTTCTTCTGGGGGGTATTAACCATGTTCAAACCGAATCGTGCGAGCTGGTTAAACTTATTCACATACTCCCTTATCATCATGTCCCCTTGCTTCAAAGATATAAAATTCTCCAATTGCAGATTCTCCTCAGCTGATGATAGAAACTTAAGTCCAAATCTCGTCCTAAAGTCGGCCCAAGTCTCTATAGGTCTAGTAGCATTGGTGACCTCCCACCAATAAACAGCCTCTTCTTTTAATAGCCATGCTGCCAATAAGACCTTTCTATGGTCTTCCACATCAAAGATAGCAAAGAGATCCTCAGTTTCTTTCAACCAATTTTGTGCCTCCACAAAAGTCTCCGTTCCAATGAAATTCTTGCCACCCATCGCCTTAAAGTCTTTGCAAATCTTAGCGAAATCTGCTTGTGGATTCTAAGGAGGAGGAGGAGGAGGAACCTCAGTTACGGTGGGGGTGGTTGCTGGGCCCACATTGTTGGCCCTAGCTTCCAAGTACCTACGGAATCATCCGGGAATGGTCACTCCCTCGAGAAGGTTAAGATCGGCCATACTGAAAAAAAGGAAAAGATAGATTTAGAAAAAGGAAACGAAGGATAGTGCTAATGGCTTTTGGGGAATAGCCTTTTAAAATAACTAGACTTTTCTTGGAAAATACTTAATTGGTTTTGAAAATAATTTTCCAAAAAGGTAAATTTTAAAAACACTTTTGCTCAAATCTTGTAAACCTTATGCTCTGATGCCAAATGTAACACCCCACCTCTGCCAATGCCACTCTTGCAAGGACACTAGCTTTGGAGTGCGTTAAACGAGGTAAACATGCATGCAGATATCACAAGACAGAACATGTAAGTAAAAACAGAGTAAATAGAGCAGCGGATAAAACTAGCATTTCAAAACTATAGTCAAGTTACATCAAAGTACTTGTTCATTATTTTCCAATAAAACCGAGTCTAGAACATAAACTGAAAACTGAAAAAGAAACATAAAGTAACTATCCCCAAAGTAGCATAAGGCCATAGCATGCTCAAACCATACGTGAGCTATCCAGAAAAGCAGCAAAAGATCCAGCTAGGTAACAGTGTTCCCACCCTGCAAACCTGGGGGGGAAACGGAAGAAAAGAGGCGAAAGAAAATGGGTCAGTCAAAAAGACTGGTAAGTCCTATCTACTATTAGTATAAAAACTAATAAAGTTAACTGAACATGTAAAACAGAGATGAGATGTAGGGTGATAACTGGCATGGTGAAAAGTTAACAAGATAGATCAAGTGTGGCATCGAATATACAAGGTTAAGTTGCACCAGGAGTGTACTAGTATTCCAATCCATTTCAAGTATAATTAAGAAATGATACCTTGGCCCTAAGCAGGCCCATATCATGAAATGACCTAAATCGAGGTCCAACTACTCGGTCTAGTCGATCGGCTCCCTAAAAGCCTAACTCATCGTGTATCGGTGTCATACGGCCCAATCACGAAGTGTAGTCAAACTGTGCTAGGTCCACCATAGGGTGTATCAAGTCCTAGGGTGCCAACCACGGACACAAATCAAGCACGCACAGTCTAAACCTACGGGTGCCCGTGTCTGTTTTTTTCAACTCCGGACCATGTGCACGACCATGGTCCGCCTGAACCTACACTGGCGCACCTACTCAGCCGTCGTTTTGGTCGCTTACATGTCAACCCAGTAATCGTGCCCCACCCTAGCCTAGTCCCTAAGGTATCATGATACAATCAAGAGGGTTACTGGTGAAAAGGGCCACGTAGCTAGGGTTTCTAGCGGGTTAAATGTGGTTAACCCAACCCAATCAAGTATCAAGTTGGTTAAGTGTACCCATGGTTCATGACTTAACCGCGTCAACCCATCATGTTTAATTGGTTAAGTATTCAAGTGGTCCATGACTTAACCCTATCATGTGGCATTAATTATTTTAATGCACCCAACCTCTCACATTAGACTTTGTTGTGGTTACTAGTTAAGCCGGGCGGGTCCGGGTAGCTTTACACCACAACTTGGTCTAACCTCGGGTTTCTAGTGCAACATGACCAACTACTCACATTGGGTCCTATTGCTTGTAGCCACTAGTTAAGCCGGTCGGTTCCGGGTAGATTTATGCTACAAACTCAACCCAACCTCGAGTTGGCCACATTCATATTTTCTAAGTGTCATGTCACCATTATGTTTACAAACATAATCACAAGTCAATGTTCATGTCATATTTTTAAAACCATGTTTTCATGTCATTAATATTACCCAAACCCAACGCATTCCCATCGCATGTACGTTTCGCATAACATAACATAGATCAAAGAGGGAACTTAGCAAAAGCATGACAAAAAGGGGCATAAGGTAATAAGGTTGGCCACAAGTTAAACATGGTGGCATATGAGGCATAAATAGGTTCATAAGCTTGCATATTACATCATAGGCCTCAAAACATGCATAATATCAACTTAAGCAAATAGGTGAAACATGATTGTGAACGATATAGGATGATGGCTAGAATTTCGCATATAACATTATATGCAAGTTATCATAAAGGTTATGAGAGTTCTAATGCAACATTTCAACATAAAGCTTATAGCTTTTAGCCCACAAGGTCAAGGTGATAGGTTTATAAACATGCATAGAATATATTCATGCATAACATGATAAGATCATAGGTTTACAAACATGCATAGAATATATTCATGCATAACATGATAAGATCAAAGCATATGTCATACTTAGGCCCAAACTCAACTTGCAACATGTCACATTTAACTTCATAGTTAGAATCTAAGAGTAGTATAGGGCTTACAATGAGTGGCTATGCGATCTAGATCAATATATATAAAGATTGAGACGAAGCCATAAGAAAAATCCGCAAAGAAAATAATAAGCTCCACTTAAACGCCTTGAAACAAGAAGTAATAACTCCAACGAGAAAGAAAGAAGGCTCTTTTACTTAAGAAAAATGGTTCTTTTATGACATAGATTGATTTGAGACACTCACGCTCTCATGAAGAAGATGGAGGCCATGATTGGTGAATATTTGGACAGCATTTAGTTGTAGCAATGATTAATGAAGGTTTAGGCTAGGTCTAGGGGTCTTTTTATAGGTGATTAGGTTAACTTAGACCATAGGATTAACCCTAAAACACATCAGGTCCGTCAAATCCCGTCAGAAACTTCCAGAGCAAGACCTAACCTGTCGAAATGGTGCACCAGAAAAACTGGTCCGACCGGGGGGGCCGACCCATTCTGCCTTGGTTGAAATTTAAATCTGAATTCGAATTTGAACTGTTTTCGGGCTTGGAATTTTCTGAAAACTTCATTGGGCCATAACTTGGTCATACGGACTCCGTTTTTCGAAAACTCGGACTCTATTTCGCGTATTTTTCCAAGACGAACGCAATGGCATAGCCCGTTTCCCTTGATTCAGATTTTACAATTTAATTCTGCCTTGATTTACATTATAACATGCTATTAAGAATACGGGTTGTTAAAATTTAACCAAACCAACTTATATCATTTGGAATTTCGATATTAACCTGACAAAGAAAATCACGTGTCAATCTGAGCTCATATGTAAAAGTTATTCATGTTTGAACATTCGAATTTAAAATTTACATAAAATAAACAAAACAAAGCTCACCATGTTATTGCTTGCCACGCTAACACCTTGTATCCTTATCTTCCATTCAATAACGCGATAGTAGAAATAAAAATGACTGCACCCAATCCATGCACACGACCCCGACTTTAACAGGAAAATATCCTTCCTCATCGCGAATTAGAACCCCCAACTACCCCCATTATAAAGCTCATGTTGTCCTCTATCGATTGGATCCCTTCTCCGGTGGTCCACACCCTCCTATAGGCTGGGACACCGCCTCCAAATCTGTGGTTTTTGAACCTTAGTTCATCAATTTTGGCTATATCGGCCGATTACAGACCCTGAGACCACCATCATTTAACTCCAATCACTAATCTCTATAATATACATATCACAATTTCTGCAATAACCTCTATAATAAAAAATTCCTAATTTGAAGTTTATGATTTCGTGGATCTGAATTTTGACCATGATTTGTGAATGAACATAAAATCGAATTAAAAAAATGAACTGCAGATCTGAGTTGTGTTTCGTCGAGACCTTTCCTACAATGTATAATGTGACATGGTTTGAAGCATCTAAATTTTAACATTTATTTTCAAATCTGATAAACATCATTTTTTTCAATTATAAAGATTTCAAGACTTAAACTAAATCTGATATTTGATAAAAAGAAAATGATTGCTAGGGTTATAAAAAAAACCAAACATATATATAGTTGATAACAAGTCTGTTGGGCCATAGTAGTTACAACAACCCAAAAACCAATTTTCAACGTTAAATCGAATTACGCCATGTAAAAATATCGAAATAAGTTTTCAATATTTTTGAACGTAATTTTGAATTATCAAAATTCACTAAAATACAATCTTGCTTAAGTTTTAAATTTTGTATTGTCAAATTTAGTTATTTTAAAACACTATATTTATTTAACGCAAAATGTGTGTTTTCTAACGTTAACTTCATAATCACGAATTCATCACTACTATTCCAAGTTCAATTTAAATTATAATCAAATTTAATTTTTGAGATTATTATAATTCAAATAGATTTTAAGTTACAAATTAGTTAATTGTTCCATGAAATTATAATCATTGGTTTAAACACAATTTAAATCAATAAAACTTAAAATTTATATTTAATTTAACAAATTAAAATGATTACAAAATTTTCAGGTCGTTACAATCTCCCCCACTTAAAACTTCTACTTACTTGGTGTGCGTATATATATATATATATATATATATATATATATATATATATATATATGCACCAAAAGTCTAGACATTTCTCATAAATTTTCATAATACTTTTAAGTATAAACTCGACATCTTAACTAATACTATATATCTTCTCGCTTTCGAAACCTGGAAATAAAAATTGATGATGCCATGGTTATCACCATAATCATTTTCAAGCGACTAGAATGTGATTATGTATCTACCTAGTACTTATAGGATTTAGTACATACGGCTAGGCGTATGTCTAAAATCACTAAGTACTCAATAGTCCAATCTTAATGTCAAGGTTAATACTTGAATGAAACCTTTCTGCTAAAACACACGATATACTAAAAAAATTCAAATATTATAATTAAATATTTCAAATCATTTATTTAATATAATTTCAAACATGGAATATTATATGTGTATAATCCCCTCCCCCCAATTTATTTTATCATATCTTGGCCCCTATCATTTATTCAAATATAACTAACTTATAATTGAAATGGGAAATTACATAAAATAATATTCTCACAACATATGTTATATATGGTTACTTAGCATTTTACTTAAGCTATAGTTTAGTTAAGTTCTTTGAATCCACAGCTTTAATTTTCCCTAAGGTTTATTAGTTAGATTTACTTTTTGGTAAAATTCAACCTTTTGCTTATAGAAAACTTATGTTTTGAATTATAAGTCTATCCCTAATATATATTTTTTGGGAAAGGCTGGCCGGTTTTTAAAGTGATCCATGACACTTTATATATTTATATTCAGTTCAATCACACTAATACCTAGATCAGTATAATTATTAACCATTACGAATGTTATCGAATTTAAGTTATCATTATATTCATTACGACCCTTTTTAGGTTCAAAATTGTTCCAAAGTTAATAAACTCAAACTCACATGAACATAAAGAGTTTTATTTGCTTGACGAACATGCTTAAGTTAATGTTGCCTAAATTCATTTAACTTTGTATGTTTAATTCAATACATTTCACAAGTCATTAATCCTTTTACACTTTCATATCCGCATAAGGCAGATCTTTATAATTTCATAAATATCCTTCTAAAAATCAGATTATTCAAGCTTATAAAATATAACTAATATTATGCTTACCAGGAAAATATTATTTCCCTAACCATTTCATATAATATTTATGAATTCAATAAACTCATTTATTAACATTTTATCATCTTATAATCTTGTTTGTATAAATTTCCTTAATTTACGAATACTTTTGGAAGATTCATTTATTAAATGTTACAATTATCATTCAAGAAAAATTTACACTATAAGTATTTTCAAATTACTTTATTTCGAATCAATTGTTGATAAGGTAAGTGAACATTACCAAGGTTATCTAAATATTATTATATTATAATTCCTAAATTTCTTCTGCGTTAAGTTTCTAAGAAAATTTATACTTATATTTCTTCTAGATATATTTTTATTCAAACTTAAGAATAAACATGAACTGTTAAGCCAAACTTGTTCACTTAAAAATAACATTCAAGAGGGTTAAACTACTGCATACGGTAAATTTAACTTATTTTTATAAGATATATTTACTTATAATTTGGTTAAACACCTTTTTATAATTACCCTTATTACTTAATGCTAATAATAAGCTAAGCATAACTAATCAACCAATTTAGATATTATTATTTTCTAACAAGCAATCATATTTATATAATTATAAACAATTCTTTTATATATAAGATATCATCGGATAAATTATTTTATTTACCCTTTCAAAACAATACTGTGTCGATTTGTCATATTAAGGGTTTAAAAATCCCTTTCGATTCCATGGCATCCTATTTATCAACCCGCATTTATAAATATCCAACGGAACAAGTTTAACAATATAAAACATTTTTATAACACTAACAAATATGTGCTTATATACACACACACACATAATCAAACTCATATAGGGCATTCCATTTCTTTGTCTCTCAATGAGTTACCCAAAAATGCTTTGGTATTCTCTCAACCAAAGCTCTAATAAAATTGTAACAGACCGTCGTTTTCAAATGATTTTATATCGACAATAAACCACACATGACAAACCCAAACCATTCAAAACAGTGGATTGTTAATGAGGATTCAATATAATAAATAAAAGAGTAGAGAAAGAAGTATAACACATAGTCCCACGACGAAAGGACAAAATAAAATAAGAACATAATTAAAACATTATCAGTTTATGGTATAGCTTTTCAATATTAGAGTTAAAAAATCATCAACATACCAAATACTTGTAGTAGAATAATACTAAATAAATATGTTTTCAAACTCCATCTTTATCTTCATAGCAAGGTCTTCACTAAACTGAAAGAACTCAGGCTGACCAGAGCATAATGAAAATAATACACTCAAGTCAAGACGAAAATCCTCATGTAAGCCAAATCAAATGTATAATTTAAGTGTAATAACATTGGAGAATTTTACGGGATTTTCTATCTTCTATCAGTGTATAACGTGAGTGCAATAACTTATGAGATGTTATGTGAATTCCCATCTCCTAAGGATCTGTTAAACTATTTAAATAAAATACAATACGGTATTATACTGATTTCTATCAGTAAAGTATAGTATTGAAAATAGCGTTAAGGCATTACCATTATTACCCTTAACATATTTTATATAAGATTTATAGTTTATACAGTACTATAAACTCTATTGTAAATCGGGGGCCAATCAAGGAGCATGCCGTCGGTACAACACAAACCAAAATCATAGTGGACTCGATCAGGATAAATATGACAAGGCATGCGAGACAATACCCAAGGTAGAATTCTACTATTTGCACTCTCGGACTTATATTAATGCACAGCAGCACCTACAACCCACCTCAAACAACACTCTCATGATCATGGATGCGCGTCAAATCAAATTAAATCGAGGAAATGAGATAATAAAGGATGAAGCAATGCTGATCAGGGTAGCTAACCCAATTGGTCATAGCATAGCTC
Organism: Allium sativum; assembly: GCA_030737875.1. NCBI lineage: Eukaryota > Viridiplantae > Streptophyta > Magnoliopsida > Asparagales > Amaryllidaceae > Allium > Allium sativum. The sequence goes on from CM060926.1 coordinate 443,699,708, forward strand.
TTGTTTTAGTCATTTTAATTATGACGTGAAGGTGAAGGATATTCATCATCCTTATGTTACTTCATTCCAACTAATGTTTGCCAATCCATCCCACTTCGCTCCGGATTTTCCATCATGTACACAATTGTTAAAGTGGTTCCCAATATTGATAAAGAGTATGCCAATATTAGTCCTGGTCTCATTAACAACAAAACAGTTATTTCACACCGTGGTAATTTATATTTATACCAATCATATTTTGCATCGTAAGTCGATTGTTTCAAGATTGATTTTATTATCACTTACTCAATTCAATTCAATATTAGATTCAGTTTCTTATTTCATGTTCATATTGCAAAACGGTTCAATATTAAATTCAAATATCGATTTTTGATTTCAATATTACGAAAATCGTTGTGTAAAGGAATCTTATATTCAAATGTTTAGACTTAAATGGTTCAAACTGAAAAATAAACTTTATTAAAAATAGTTAAAATATATATATAATAGTTTTAATTTAAAATATTTATAAAATAGTTAAATTTAACATAAAATAATTTCATTGAAATAGTTATAAAATTAAAATTATATTATTGAAACAGTTATAAAATATAATAGTTAAATTTAATATAAAATAATTTAATTACAATAGTTATAAAATAAATAATAGTTTCTTTTGGCAGAGCCGACCGGTTTTCATAGTGCTCTATAACACTTATTATTATAACAAATAATAATTACAAAAAGAATAGGTGATTGGCAGAACGTCCATCTACTACAGTCGGTTTTTAAGGTGGATCATCCACCACTACAGTTTTTATAGTAGGTCGACCACTGAGTACCCAAACTAGTTTACAGGACTAGAGATAGGCACACCTTTTAGACTACAAATAAAGTACACTCCATGGGAGGACATATAACATCATGGGAAAAGTCCTACAGCATTACAAATATGACAATACCGATATACTCTAATATCAAAACAAGCAGAAACTAACCATCATAGCTAACATCACTTCACAGCCTATACTTCACTGTAATAAAATAGTACATTTCCAAAATTCACATTGCCATAAAACCAAAACACAAACTATGCAGTAGCAAGCGTCCCATCATCACAGAAGATGTGAAGAACAATTACAACATCTCAAAGATTAGAACGACAATAACATCAAACAAGAGCTCGAATATGCTGATCCAATCTTGCAAGAGCTATGACTTAGTAGCACAGGCTGCCACCACATAATAAAGCAAAAGACATAGCATAAGCATTGACAACCTTGAGAACCATTGGACAAAGAAATATGCTGCAAACACAACCAGAATAAGCCAAATAATTATAATAGTTTAATTAAATTAATTACAGATTATGTAAAAGTTAAAATAAATATTTAACGGCTTTATAAAAATAATATAATATAAATAGTTAAATTTAATATAAATAAATTGATTAAAATAACTGTAAAACATATATTAGTTAAATTTTATATAAAATAGTTTAATTGAAAATAATTATTAAAATTTATAATAGTTAAGTTTTATATAAAAAGTTAAAAATAGTTATTAAAATACAACTGTTAAATTTTTATATCAAATAGTTTAATATAAAATAATTCAATTGACCACGGACTCCATCTTTAATGTTCTATCCTATGGCCAAGTGATCATTTAATTTTAAATTTCAATTTCACGAGTATATAGCATTCTAACTTGTATCAGATGTCATATGTATATATCATTTCAAACTATTTCTTAATCAAGATTTTAAATCTCATATTTTAATCTTTCATTTAGAAAAATTTTGGGATCCAATTTCATATTGGGTAGAATCTCGGACGAGATGTATACCAGCATTCATCTCGAAATTATATCTCGGACCTTTAAATACATCTCAGAATGATCTCGGACTACAAGATATTTCCCATATTAGTGTACATTTAAGTATGCAGCTAAAGTTGTAAGTATAAATTATAAACTACAAAAACAAATTAACTTGCTTGGTTTTCACCGAGAACACCGGTTTGTAATGATTTGCAGCATAAAAATCCACCCAACCAATAAATGGTAATAAATAATGAGAATTTTGGGAAATATGCATAATATCACAATTAGATGAAAAGAACTTAAAACATACCATCATACAAGCACCTCAATTGCATTTGTTCAAATCTTTAGTTGACTTATCTACACACATTAAACAAATAACTGTAAGATGTGAGTTGCTTATATCATATACATTAATACACTCACAATAAACAAATAACTATAAATTAAAACAAAGTGTCTAATATGGCAAAAGATTTATAAATAAGTTAATCAGAGAAGCCCAGGATCCAAACATGAAAAAGGTCTTAGTGGTCATTAGTCAACCAAAATAATATCAAGTTTTCCACTGTTTATATTTTAATTACAAAAGCAACTTTTTTTTGTTTGTAAAAGTTAGTCTATTCTCCGTTGGCAGAATCAGAATTAGTTGTTGAAAAAGTATCTCATTGTCTTCAACGAATTGATCATTTCCCTTTCTAGATGATAGCACACGGGATGATTTAGCTCTTTTCTTTGCTTTTCTAATTTTTTTGCTCACCTCGCTACCCACGGCTTTTGCAAATTCTGCCCATGCTAGTGCCTCACCTGGAAATACTTCTTCATCCTCTTCATCGTTCGAACCTATGGTAAATTTGTTCAATCTTTTTGATGCACCTAGCCATTCATCCACCAGTCCTTCATGGTGGTGAGATGCCAAAAGAGCATCTCTTGTCTTAGCACCAAACTTTTTTTTTTTTGAATTTGTTCAAGGAGGAAACCGACCGGAGTCGTAAACTATAACAACCCGAAAATCTGGGCCAGTTTAAAATTTTTATTTTGGCAATTTTAATGAATTTTGAATATTTAAAATAGACTGTTTTAAATAAATTTAACGATAAATTTATTTTGAATAGAATTCGAACGTATATATTATATACGTCGTCGTTAGAATATAAATATTTATATATAATTATAAATGGAATTGAAAATGGCGCGGTAGTTCGATAATTCGATTTCAAACTTCAATTGAACATACCGGGTGCAAAACAATCCGGATTTTAGTGAAACCAAAAACAATAAGATCTAATTGAGAATATCTTTCCAACGGATCCGAAAAATCGAAATTTCATAGCGGGAATCAAAAGATATGTCTAGTTGAAAATTCTGAATAGTCGCTATGGAATTCAGGCCCTTAGAAATGGGAATTTCGCAAACGACCTCGGAATTCGACGAAACCACTTTTGTTGGATCCGTGTGACGAAAAGGAATTTCGCTCGGTCCGAACCAGTCGCTAAACCAACCCGGACCGTTCGAAACGCCCTATCGTTCGAGAACAAGCCACAACAGAATGCATACGGAAGAACATTTCATTGTATATTACAACAATACATCAGATTACAAGAATATACAGAGTATGAATGAATATATATTACACAGAAATATCAGAGATTTAAATTACATTTAAATACATGGCAGCGGAAAATAATACAATACACAACTAGAAGTAGATATACGGATACAAAGCTTTCCGGATATCGTTCCAGCTGTAAACCAGGATCCTGCGAATATAATCTGCAAAACCAAAACTACTAGCTGCCCGTGTCCAAAATAGGGGCACCCAGAGTTTAGGTCAAAACAATAAACTCCAGGTCAGTCATGGGACTGGTGTGAGAACTAAAACAGTTAATCTTTATTTTTAAAGTTTGGTAAATCAAGGGACCACGCCGTATGACACGGAACGGGTTTCCTCCCAAGAATACCAGTGCATAAAACAAACAGCGCAATGCTAAATAAAGAAAAATGAAGCTGTTATAAGACCCAGGTCCTATCACACAATGCAACGCATGCCGAGGGATCGGGTTTTCCCTTATAACAGCCAAAGAATGCTTGATACGTTTAAAACAAATCATTTGATACTATTATAAGTGCATAGTGTATAAAACAACTTCAAATCATAAGTATCAATCATAGGCGGCATGGGTACCATATATCATGTCGCCATATATAGGTTTACAAATAAAACTGCAAATGTCACGTATTTGGAAATTGGATTTCCATCTATGAACCGAGGAAAAAGATAGTCCTCAACCGATTCGAGACTGCCTAGCCCGAGTCTCAGGATCAGAGCTCGAGTGACCCTAGGAGCGACAGGGCCGGTCCACCGATGTGGATTTAAATGCCTGAACACTACGTTTCCCCGCCCTTTGGGGCGTAAATGAGCCAGCTAAATGACTCCATCGGTTCGAGAACGACCGATCGATCCGAGGCGCCTCGCAACAGCAACAACCACATAAGTCAAACTCGTCAGGGCGTGTAAAACCACTGACGCCACTTCTAACTAGGAAGAAACGCATGCCCTCCCTGAGGTCCGTCTCCCGTTTTTGGTTCATACCGGGTGTGAAACTCGCGAAGTAAACGTTACACAAAGCTACGCCACAAAGGCCTTGCTTTGATCATCACCACAAGACTTTTCTTTTCAACAGAAGCCTCGATCAATTGCCACTTAGGCATGCCACACAGGCAATTCACTCCATGCGTTTGATATCCATCAATATATAACCCCTGAGCTCGTACGTCTCAGAGAAGGGCGTTAAGCAAGAGAATCAATTCTCCGCCGCCAAACAGATATATATTTAATAGAGATCAATCACACGGACTAAAATCCAATGTCAGACACACAGTCCATTTACAAGTCCGTTCTGGGTCTGAACGAAACCGGAGGCACCTAGTACCCCGTATATCCATCGATCTCCAAGTACGTCTGGACGATCACTAACTGTTTCCATCTTCTTGGGTGTACAGCCCAATCAAGATCATCAGTAATCACCCAAACGACGTGAAGACTTCCGGTCTTCGACCATCGTCTTCATCTTCGACTTATCGTCGTATCAGTTATTCAGAATGGGATAAACCCGGTCTTTCCGAATAACTCGCGTATATTTTAAATAAGTGTTACACAAACACAACATACACCTCATTCCAATTCATCAGTCACTAACCGCAAATTAATCAAGAGAATAATTCCCCAAATATTAACCCCGAAGGCCGAAACCAACATCAGATCAATACCCAGAAAACCATTCTGCTTAGCTAACCGACAGTTAGTTTCTGATTTCACATTCAAAGGGAAAGGTTCCCATTAGTTTTATCCAAGATAAATTCCTGAATTTATTCTCTAATCTTCCTTTGAATTTCGATTCAAATTAGTCGGGATTAACGAAATTTACCGAAGTAATCATTTGTTTTAATTTCCCAATCCCAACCTATTTATCCCATGAAGTACAACTGGTAATACTTCATATCTAACACCACAGTGTTATCGGTAAATTCAATTACCATTTCACGTTCAAATCTAATTAAAGATTTAACTATCGCCTGGAGAAAAACTGGTGATACTCCATTTTCGATCATTTCAATCTAATTAAAGATTCATTAAAACTCCACTTAGTTTTAATCTTCGACTGGGTTAAAGAATCCGTGTCATTTAAAACACGGTTCACGATAAACCCAAAATCACATTCCATTAATTATCGGGTTAAAGAACAAGTGTTATTTAAAACACTGTTCACGATAAACCCAAAAATCAATACCAATTCAATTCCAATTGAATATTATTTAATTGGTACCTTTCATTAAATCTAAATAAAAAGATTTAATCATTTCTCAACTGGGTTCAAGAACAGTATTAGTGAAGACACCATTCTCGACAAACCCAAATCACATTCGATATTAAATACAAGTCTCTGAATAGAAAATATATCGGCTTATATTCAATATCAAATTCTACGACTAACAAATGTCGTATTGGAAATAACGATATAAATATATATCTTTCAAATTTCCATAACAACACCTGTATAATCACGAATTCCAACATCGAAATATTCCGAAGACAATTTCGATTCAAATCCACTCCAATGCAATCATTGGATATTCTGGTTATTTTTAAAACCCTTTTTAAATTCAATTTATTTATTTAAAAATAAATAGAATTATAATTCTAGTTCAAAACCAGTTCATTTCGATAAAAATCTATTTTTATCTTTTCAAATATGGAGTTTTTCATCCCAAATTTTCCCAAATCATTTCTTATGATTTTACACAAATTATTACTATTTTTAATAATTTTATCAAGGCCCGTACCGTCAATTTCCATCAATGGCCATCGAACTGCACTTACAGCGACATTTTTCGAATTTGATTTGGACGTATCTCCAAATCCAACCGTTAGATTTTGAATTTCTAATATTAATTAGAAAGCTCTTTTCGATACGAACCCAACGGTTCCGGTTTTAGGAGAATCCGACGGTCGGATCTCCCGTAATGTCCGTTTGAAATAAATGGTCGAAATTCACGAACTGCCGCGGCGCGGCGCGTTCTATTCAGGCCATTATATTATATATATATACTATATATAATATATATTTCGTCAATTTATATTTAAAACGAATTATATAAATAGTTTTAAAATCGTTTTCAAAAGCAATTTCAACTTTCTTTTCAATTCAAATCAAAATTGAATTCTTCTTTATAAATTCGTTTTAAAATTCATTTCTATTCAATTCAAATTTCAATTCAATTTGAATTCATTTCAATTCGCTTTCAATTCAATTTGAATTCGTTTTCAATTCAATTCATTTCGAAATCGTTTTCAATTCAATTCATTTCGAAATCGTTTTCAATTCAATTCATTTCGAAATCGTTTTCAATTCAATTCATTTCGAAATCGTTTTCAATTCAATTCATTTCGAAATCGTTATCAATTCAATTCATTTCGAAATCGTTATCAATTCAATTCATTTCGAAATCGTTTTCAATTCAATTCATTTCGAAATCGTTTTCAATTCAATTCATTTCGAAATGAATAAAATCGATATAAATATCGTTCACGTCAAAATGGCGTCAAACTAATCTGTTGAATACATGTTTTTGTTTGATGATAACAAATAGATTTTATTGATGTGTTTGATAATGAAATAATAAGTATTATTTCTTAATAATGCTTTACACAGAATACAGGAAATTTATACAGCATTTGTTATTCAATAATATTACTTTATTTCACAAAGCATTTATATACAAATTTCTCACTCATTCATTTACATGATTTTTTCAATACAAATGACTTTACAACTCTCTTTACATTTCATACACATCTCTCTGCTAAACAACTTCTGCTTTGCACACTCTTACTATTCCAATTTCAGTACTGCCTTGGTTGCATCACCCTGAAAACCTGTCATATAAAACAAAATACACACAGTACTCTGGAACTAAAATAAACACTAAACAAATAGATTTTTATAGTTTTTTGATTCTCTATCTGTCTCAGTTTTCTGTGTGTTTTTCTCATCGTTTTTCAGACTTGAACAGCCACGCCATAACCATACTAGTTTGCTAATCAGAATCAGATGATTCTAATCAACCTCAACACAGTACAGTTTGACTGCTGTTTTTATTTTCTTTGTGTTTCAGGACAAGGTAAAATAGAAATGAAAGATACTTTGATTCAGCAAGTTCAAATAATTCAACATAAATGTACATGGCAAGGTGGTGAAATTTAAACATGGCAGCATCAATTATGATTCCAGAAATGACAAGCAAGTATCAAGGCAGTTCAAGCGAATTCAAAGTGTTTTCAGTTCAGGCTCAAGTGCAGCAAGTGTTCAATGGTCATTAACAAGCTTACATGGCAACATAGCAAGATTCATACAAGGAGGAAGAAGATTAACTAAGAAACAGATTACAAAACAGCATAGTCAAGTTTGACACAAGCAAAAGGTATAGCATCTGCATGGTGTATGGTGCACAATTGACACAGTGGAGCAGCTCAAGGCAAGAACAGTGGGTGCACATAAGTTTCCAGTGAAGCATGGATATACGAGTGGTCATACACATGCAGTAATGAAGAATTGAACAATCAATATGAATGAAGAATTAATATATTGATTTATGGCAGAAATAAATTCATAAGTTTCCAGTTTTTTTAATTCACAATAGTCATGGGAACAATCAAATCAAGGAGGAATTCTGCATATCAATCAATTCTTCATTTGATTTAAAATAAGAAACGATCTTTACTGTTTTGAGAAATCAAGATATTCCTTTTTCCAGAAATAAATTTTTTGGCAAGTGTTTGAATTTAAAATATACTGCATGGAATCAATGTTGAGAAATTCAATCAAGGAACAATTTTGGAAGTTTTTTTTGGTTCGAAACCATTCCTGAAATCGTCTAATCATGAATTGGAAAGAAATTACAGAATAATTTCAAGAGAGAAAAATCATTTCTTTCTGGTTTTAAAAGATACATTTCTGGGATTTAAAAGCAAGTTTTCTTTCCAAGCAAAATCACAGCAGGACCAATCAAAGAGGAAATTCAAATTCAGGTTTATATGTTTCAACAACGAACAAAAATCAAGCCAGGACCATCAATGATAATCAAGGCAAAAGTGGAAGCCACAAGAATCCAGGACAAATTTCAAATTAAAGCCGAGCAAAACTTCAGGGAAAAACCAATTTACACAACTCAGCAAATTCTTTGAAGAACAACAACATGTCCAAGTTCACAATTTTCGCAAGCAAAAGAGGAAACAGAAAATTTTTCATCCCAAAAAAAATACAAGGTGAAACAAGAATGTTTTTCAAGGCAGTTTCAAAGGGAAACACGCATTCAATTCGAATCTGAATATTCCAATAATCAAAAGGGGAAAGTTTTCACAGCGAAATCAGAGATTAGGGTTGTAAAAACCCTATAAATGCACACATTTTCATCATCGACAGAAAAGAAACTCATTCAAGAAACAATTCACAACCTCAAAAGTTTAAAACAGAGAACTTACAGTGATCTATAGAAGCAGAAAATAGATCGGAGTTGATCTCGAAGACAGAATAAATCAACAGGAAGAACGTCGAACCATGGTGATTCAATTGTGAAAAAGCCTTAAACAACTCAGAGAAACCCTAGCCGCCATTCTCAAGTCTCAGAACAAAAGTAGAAGCAATCGGACAACACAAATGAGAGAGTGGGCCAACTTCTTTTTACTTGGCTAAGCCAAGTTATTTAATAAAGGGGGTGTTTCTATTGTATTTGTCTTTGTCTTTTTTTTTTTTTAATCTTGTGTCAACAATTGTTTTTTTCTAGTTTGATTTAAAACTAGGTATACAGTTTACTGGTTTGTAGACTGGGAAAATCTGGTCTAGGGTACACAGGCCAGTCTAGGATTTTGAGCTTAGGGTCAGACAGGAGCAGGAGCTGCGAGTTTACATAGGATTGTAAGCGGGATCTGTTTGTACTATCTAGTAGAAATCTTAGAAAGGCAGCAGTAGGCACAGTTTGCCGAAGCTGGGTATTTCTTGCGTGTGATTTCTTTTATATTTTTTTATCTCTGTGTTTGTTTTATTTTTTTGTTAAAACCCTATTCACCCCCCCCCCCTCTAGGGTTATTATCGATCCTACAATTGGTATCAGAGCCAGTGTGTAACCCTAGAATTATGACTTCCGTGAACAATGCTTTTTCTGAAGGTCAATCTATTGCTAGACCACCCATGTTCAATGGTGGTGATTACGCATATTGGAAAGCTAGGATGAAAATTTATCTTGTGTCTGTCGATTACGATGTCTGGGATATCATTGAAACTGGGTATAAACCTCCTACTGAAATTGTTAATGGAATTGTAACACCTAAACCAAAAAGTAGGTGGGATGCGAATGATATGAAACTATATTCTATAGATTCTAAAGCTATGAATGCTCTGATTTGTGCTCTTGATAAAACAGAATATAATAGAATCCCTCATTGTAATACAGCCTAGGAAATTTGGCATACTCTGGAAGTCACACACGAAGGAACCTCTCAGGTTAAAGAATCTCGTCTTGCCATGTTCTGCAATGAATATGAAAACTTCATCATGCAAAAGGACGAGAGCATCAAGGACATGTATGGTTGCTTTTCTGTGCTGGTCTACAATGCTAGAGCTCTGGGAAAAGTCTATACAGAAGTGGAACTTGTGAGAAAGATTCTGCGTGTTCTGCCAATGAATTTTGAAGCAAAAGTCACAGCCATTCAAGAATCTAAAGATCTGAGTAAGCTAAGCATGGAAGAGCTTATCGGGAATCTGATGACATATGAAATGGAGCTAAAAGTAAGAGAAGATCGCAACAACTCAGATCTGAAGAAGAAGTCAATAGCTCTGTCCAACATCGTTACCAGCGATAGTGAAGATCCTATTGAACAGCTTGCCATGGCAGTCAGACAACTTACGAAGTGGAGAAAATTCAAACCTCGTAGAAATAAACCAAAAAACCAACAATTCAGAAGACGAATCACTCTGCTACAACTGTCAAAAGCCGGGACACATAAAACCAAACTGTCCATTTCTCCAAAGAAGCAAGAAGAAGAAGAAAGCTTTGGCTATAACTTGGGATGACGAGGAAGGAGAAGAAGATTCAGACAGCAGTGAGGAAGAAAGCAATCTGTGCTTCATGGCAAAGTCAGATCTAGAAGATGCCAACGAAGAAACCACTGAGGTATACAGTTATAACGATCTAGTTTTAATGTGTAAACATCTTTCTGAAATTATTGACTCGTTAGAATCAGAAGCAGAGAAACTGAAGGCAAAAAACCTTGATCTCATTCACAATAATAAGAAGTTGAAATCTGAACTTGAAAATGTTTCAAAAATAAATAATCTGGATTGTGAAATTTGTAAGACTGAGAATCTAGAACTCACGACACTCAAGTGTACTATTGAGGATCTTGAAAAAGAAAACCTGACTCTAAAAGAAGATGATGACACCAAAAGAAAGAATTATGTTAAACGATGCACTTCACTAGTGAGTGAGAACACAATCCTAAGAACAAGAGTTCAAGATCTTGAAGTTACTTTGAATAAATTTTCAATTGGCCAAACATCTTTTAAAATGTTGCTTGGAAACCAACTATTTGCAAATAATAGAAAAGGACTTGGTTTTGGAAAGATGCAAGAAAATGTGACTAGGATTGACAGTGCTAAAGGTATAGGCATATTTCCCAAATGTGTAAAATGTGGGGTAGTTGGCCACAGTCATGAAAACTGCAAGATTGGTAATAAACTCCGAAAATTCAAAAAGGTTTGGGTTCCTAAACACTTGGCACACAATTTTTTGAACACAAATAAAAGGACAAATCAAATCTGGATTCCAAAAGATTCTTATGATCATCATATTTCTGCTACTGATACACTTGGACCTAGAAGTTTCTCTGGGTCATCCTCTTCTCTTCTTGTGTAGGTATGTTGGAGGGCTAAGGAGCAACAGAAATGGTATTTGGATTCAGGTTGCTCCAGACATATGACAGGAGACAAGAGACTGTTCTTTAGCCTTGAAAAACATAGAGGTGGGAATGTGACTTTGGGTGACAACAGCAAATGTAAGATTATTGGTAAAGGAAAAGTAGGTAACAGTATTTTTGCTTTAACTGATGTCTTATATGTTGATAATCTGTATCACAATCTTATCTCTATTAGTCAACTATGTGATAAAGGAATGAATGTTGTGTTTGAAAGTAATGTTTGCAAAATCATTGAAATATCCACTGGAAAAGTTGTTTTTACTGGGAAAAGAAAAGGAAATATCTACACTCTCTCTTTCGATGATGTAACAGTTTCTAGATGCTTGGTAGCAACGGAAGAAGAAGCAGTTTTATGGCACAGAAGGCTTGCACATGCAAGTATCGGTCTTCTTGAAAGATTGGAAACAAATGAACTTGTTAGAGGTTTACCGCATCAGAAATTCAAAAATAACAAAGTGTGTAAAACCTGTTCCATGGGAAAACTTAGTCGTTCATCTTTTCGCCCAAAAAATGTTGTTAGTACTTCACGTGTGCTTGAATTGATTCATATGGACTTGTTTGGACCTACGGACATTGCTAGCTTAAATGGTAAACGTTATTGTTATGTATTGGTTGATGATTACTCTAGATTTACATGGGTTTACTTTCTAGCCAAAAAGTCTGAAACTTTTGATTACTTTACAAAGTTTTCAAAACTTGTTCAAAATGAAAAAGGAGTTTCAATTAAAACTTTGAGAAGTGATCATGGAGGTGAGTTTGAAAATTTAGACTTTGAAAAATTCTGTGAAGAAAATGGTTTTAAACATGAAATTTCCGCTCCTCGAACACCTCAACAAAATGGGGTGGTTGAAAGGAAAAATCGCACATTACAAGAAATGGCTAGATCTATGTTATGTGAATATAAATTGCCTCAAACCTTCTGGGCTGAGGCAGTCAATACTTCATGCTATGTAATGAACAGAGTTATGATTAGACCAATACTTAATAAAACGTCATATGAACTTTGGTCTGACAAAAAGCCTAACATTTCATACTTTAGAGTATTTGGATGTCCTTGTTATATTTTGAACACAGGAGAACAGCTTGGGAAGTTTGAGCCAAAAACGATTGATGGAATTTTCATGGGTTATTCCTTAAGAAGTAAAGCTTACAGGATCTTCAATAAACAGTCAAAGACAATTGTGGAAACCGTCAATGTAAAGTTCAATGAAACAGATATGGATATGATCTCTAAAGATGATAGAGATGATGGTGGTGCCCAAGAAGGTGAACAAGAAAGCAAGGATACTGAAACAAACAATGAAAAAACCACTAAAGCAACAACAAATGTTGAAAGTCTGAAATTCAACCCTAGTCATCCTCCAGATTTGGTAATCGGAAGCCCAACAGCTGGTGTTCGTACTCGTTCCTCTCTCAATAAGGATGTTTGTACTTTTTGTATTCATAATGCTTTTGTATCTGAAATAGAACCTGATTCTTATGATATTGCGCTTAATGATGAATTTTGGTTGTTAGCTATGCAAGAAGAACTTAACCAGTTTGAGAGAAACAAAGTCTGGAACTTGGTACCTAGGCCAAAAGACTATCCAGTCGTTGGAACAAAGTGGGTATTTAAAAATAAGCTTGACGAGTCTGGAAATGTAATCAGAAACAAAGCTAGATTAGTTGCTAAGGGTTACAATCAAGTCGAAGGCATTGACTTTGATGAGACATTTGCTCCAGTTGCTAGGTTAGAAGCAATCAGAATTTTGTTGAGTTTTGCATGCTTTAAAGGTTTCAAATTGAAGCAAATGGATGTGAAGAGTGCCTTTCTGAATGGAGAGCTGAAAGAAGAAGTATATGTTGAACAACCCCCTGGTTTTGAGAATCATGATCTCCCAAATCATGTGTATAAACTAGAAAAGGCATTGTATGGGCTTAAGCAAGCTCCTCGAGCCTGGTATGATTGTCTTTGTTCATATCTCTTGGAAAACGGTTTTAAAAAGGGGTTCGCTGACACAACTTTGTTTCTATCACATGACGGTGATGATTTTCTAATTGTTCAAATCTATGTTGATGATATCATATATGGTGCAACTAATGATGTCATGTGTGAGAAATTTGAAAAAGTTATGCAGGTCAAATTTGAGATGAGCTTGGTGGGAGAGCTAAAATATTTTCTTGGCTTTCAAATCAAACAGAGCAGCAAAGGTATCTTTATCTCCCAAACAAAGTATGTGATGGATTTACTGAAGAAATTTGGAGTTGAAGATGCTAAACCAATGAAAACACCAATGAGTCCAACAACCAGGCTTGACAAAGATGAAAAAGGTGTCGCTGTTGATCAGAAAAAATATCACAGTATTATCGGTTCACTTCTTTATCTTTCTGCTTCTAGACCCGATATTATGTTTTCTGTTTGTTTGTGTGCTCGTTTTCAATCCAATCCAAAAGAATCTCATTTAAAAGCCACAAAACGAATTCTGAGATATCTGGTACACACACCAAATCTGGATCTATGGTATCCTTCTTGTGATAACTTTAATTTAGTTGGGTTTACCGATGCTGATTATGCCGGCTCACTCACTGATAGGAAGAGTACTAGTGGAACCTGTTTCATGCTAGGTCATTCACTTGTTTCTTGGTCAAGTCGCAAACAAAACTATGTTGCTTTATCTACCACTGAGGCTGAATATATTGCTTTAGGAAGTTGTTGTGCACAGATTTTATGGATGATGCAGACTCTATCTGATTTTGGGCTTTGCTATAAACGAGTTCCTTTAAAATGTGACAGTAAGAGTGCGATTGATTTATCAAACAATCCAGTACATCACTCACGCACAAAACACATTGATGTAAGACACCACTTTCTTAGAGATCACATTACCAGTGAAGACATTTGTATTGAATTTATCCCAACCGAATCTCAACTTGCTGATATTTTCACAAAACCTCTTCCCGAAGACATATTTTGCAGATTGCGTTTGGATTTGGGAATTATAGAAATAAATTAATCTCTTTGCATTTTTGGGTAAATTTTCTCTTAAGATGTTCTGTTATCAATACCATTGTCTGACAAATAAATCCAATCATCTAACCATCAAGAAAAGAACAGTTTTTTTTGTTTGGACATTTTTTAATTATGACTGTATAAGATTTCAGAATATGAGATGGTTGAAAGTTTGTCTCCAATCTAGATGTAATTGAATATTCTTTATAATATGAGTAATATAGGAACTTTTTCCACATCCATTTCTGTTTCTGTCACCCTTCTATCATCCATTATAAAATTATATATTAATAATTTCTCTGGCCTCATTTAAAAATCCAAGTTCTGGTTATGCATGGTCATGAGACTATTTTTTTTTCATGCTGCAACTAATCCCATTTAAAAATCCAAGTTCTGGTTATGCGTGGTTAGTGTGCTCTTGAAAAAAAAAAAATCTTCCTCTCATTCTTTGGTTTGTGAAATGTGTTCCTATTTTACGAATTATTATGGTTTTTGTTTGATTATTTGGGGTTTATAGCTCTGATTCTATCAAATGACTTGATTTCTCACTACGGTACATACTCTTTGAAAATGTTCAGAACTGTTCATCTTTTGATGATTACAAAGGGGGAGAAGAAGTTAAGAATTTGTGTTGTTTACGAACATCTATAGATTTTTGCCATTAATGCTAAGTGTTTAATTATTATTTTTATACTTATCTTGTGTGTCTGTTTACAATTGAGAGGGGGAGAACAAATATAGGGGGAGTTCATTTCAAACACATCCTGTCCTGTCATCTTCAAAAATCTTAAGCCTGTTTGTCATCATCAAAAGGGGGAGTTTGTTGAATACATGTTTTTGTTTGATGATAACAAATAGATTTTATTGATGTGTTTGATAATGAAATAATAAGTATTATTGCTTAATAATGCTTTACACAGAATACAGGAAATTTATACAAGCATTTGTTATTCAATAATATTACTTTATTTCACAAAGCATTTATATACAAATTTCTCGCACTCATTCATTTACATGATTTTTTCAATACAAATGACTTTACAACTCTCTTTACATTTCATACACATCTCTCTGCTAAACAACTTCTGCTTTGCACACTCTTACTGTTCCAATTTCAGTACTGCCTTGGTTGCATCACCCTGAAAACCTGTCATATAAAAGAAAATACACACAGTACTCTGGAACTAAAATAAACACTAAACAAATTGATTTTTATAGTTTTTTTATTCTCTATCTATCTCGGTTTTCTGTGTGTTTTTCTCATCATTTTTCAGACTTGAACAGCCATGCCATAACCATACTAGTTTGCTAATCAGAATCAGATGATTTTAATCAGCCTCAACACAGTACAGTTTGACTGCTGTTTTTATTTTCTTTGTGTTTCAGGACAAGGTAAAAATAGAAATGAAAGATACTTTGATTCAGCAAGTCCAAATAATTTAACATAAATGTACATGGCAAGGTGGTGAAATTTAAACATGGCAGCATCAATTATGATTCCAGAAATGACAAGCAAGTATCAAGGCAGTTCAAGTGAATTCAAAGTGTTTTCAGTTCAGGCTCAAGTGCAGCAAGTGTTCAATGGTCATTAACAAGCTTACATGACAACATAGCAAGATTCATACAAGGAGGAAGAAGATTAACTAAGAAACAGATTACAAAACAGCATAGTCAAGTTTGACACAAGCAAAAGGTATAGCATTTGCATGGTGTATGGTGCACAATTGACACAGTGGAGCAACTCAAGGCAAGAACAGTGGGTGCACATAAGTTTCCAGTGAAGCATGGATATACGAGTGGTCATACACATGCAGTAATGAAGAATTGAACAATCAATATGAATGAAGAATTAATATATTGATTTATGGCAGAAATAAATTCATAAGTTTCTAGTTTTTTTAATTCACAATAGTCATGGGAACAATCAAAGCAAGGAGGAATTCTGCATATCAATCAATTCTTCATTTGATTTAAAATAAGAAACGATCTTTACTGTTTTGAGAAATCAAGATATTCCTTTTTCCAGAAATAAATTTTTTGGCAAGTGTTTGAATTTAAAATATACTGCATGGAATCAATGTTGAGAAATTCAATCAAGGAACATTTTTGGAAGTTTTTTTTGGTTCGAAACCATTCCTGAAATCGTCTAATCATGAATTGGCAAGAAATTACAGAATAATTTCAAGAGAGAAAAATCATTTCTTTCTGGTTTTAAAAGATACATTTCTGGGATTTAAAAGCAAGTTTTCTTTCCAAGCAAAATCACAGCAGGACCAATCAAAGAGGAAATTCAAATTCAGGTTTATATGTTTCAACAACGAACAAAAATCAAGCCAGGACCATCAATGATAATCAAGGAAAAAGTGGAAGCCACAAGAATCCAGGACAAATTTCAAATTAAAGCCGAGCAAAACTTCAGGGAAAAACCAATTTACACAACTCAGCAAATTCTTTGAAGAACAACAACATGTCCAAGTTCACAATTTTTGCAAGCAAAAGAGGAAACAGAAAATTTTTCATCCCAAAAAAAATACAAGGTGAAACAGGAATGTTTTTCAAGGCAGTTTCAAAGGGAAACACGCATTCAATTCGAATCTGAATATTCCAATTGTAACATCCCATAAATTTTATCAAGTTGATTTAGATTTTTATATATATGTATTTGGATTGTTATTATATAATGTTGGATTTCTAAATATATATTTGTTTTATAAGGTTTGAATATAGGAAATTTTAATTTTTGTTTTATTTTATAAATTATGAGTCTGTATAAGCAAAATTTATTTCAAACATTTATGTTTAATTTATAAGATTTCATGTTTAAATATTTTTCTAATTTTGATAATATCGATTTGTGAAATATGAATTTTGTAAAGGATAAGTTATTTTCAAAAATTTTACAAGAATGATTTTTTTTATTACTTAAATAAATTGTAACGGTGTTTATAAATTCTATAAATTAAGGATTGATAATTTTCTATGTTAACCATTTATGAATTTTGGTGAAGTATATATATAAATATATTTGATGAATATTTTGGAAATATTAATAAGTGATAAACATTTTGATAAACTTTGAATGATATGTAAGTATTGGAATTTGGTTACATTCATGAATGTTGCAAGAGTATTACTAAAATTTATTTTATTTAAATAAATAAATATGCAATTTTGGCAAATATGCATGTTGTTCATTTTGTAGAGGAGACATGTGTTCTCCTATGTGTAAAAATGCATGTAGTTGAGTTGCCTAGGTGAGCCATGTGTCCTTGTAGCAAATGACCTAAATAACCTTGAAACCACTCTAGGTAAGAAGAGCCACATTTTCATTCCTGATACAATCCCTCTTCCGTCGTACTTCTCTTCTTCTTCATTCTCTTTTAAAACTTACAGTAAAGGAATAATGTCCTCTTCCACTCAAAAATCAAAAGCTCCTAATTCAATCACTTTCAGCTCATATGATTCTTGTGAGTGTTGTTCAGAACATCGTTTGTGATTTTTAAAAATTGTCGGATCCAAATTTCATCATATATCGAAAGAGAATTTTTGGATTTACAGTAAAGTGGAAATATATGAAGGAAACTTCGAAAAATCGTATCTCTCAATCCAATGTGAATCGTTCGACGCCGTCAGCATCTCTGCGATCAGCATGAGACGTAGTATTTTTCATGTTAATTTGAGGTGATTCCGTTTCGACGATTGAAATTGTTCAAAATTAGGGTTAAGACTAATCAAAGAATCGTGCGATGATTGAAGAAATGGAGATTTGAATTGCGATGAGAATGGAGGGTGCTTTCATGTGGCAAGAATTGGTGGAACTCGGTGCTTAGGGGGATGTTGCGATATATGGGTTAACGCGGTTCTTTTCGCTCCAGGTGATGATCGGGTTTTGAGTTTAGGGACCGGGGTTGAAGTGGATGGGTGCGTTCAGACGAGGAGGAGAGGAGGGACTTGCGGGTACCTTCGATTTGTGGTTCGGTGTTGTATTTTGGGCGTGCATGTGCACCATGGGCATGCAAAATGGTTTGAGCGTGAGCATCACAGGAGCAAGGGCGTGAAGAAGAAGAAGGAAGGGGAGTGCGGGCCTTGGAGCGTGGTTCGATGTTGGGCAATTGGGCCTTGGGCCAAATGGAAGTTGGTATACATTTTTATTCAAGTTTAAATTTAATCAAACTTTGGAAGCTCATAACTAATTCATTTTTTATCAGAATTACGCACCGTTGAGCTTGTTAGATTCGTATTAGAGAGTAGAATCTACATATATTTATGTTTGGGAATTTTGATTAAGTATAAATTATGGAAAATTTAAATGAAACGTTATTATATATATGAAAATATAATGAACAATGTCACTAATCCAAACCCGATGTATAAAATTACCAGAACAATCATCGGGTGCTAATGGAATGGATTGGAAAGCAGTACTGTGATAGTAGCAGTGATCATTGGATTTTTCGTCCTGACAGTAAAGAATGTGGAGCTGTTTCGGTGAGAACTTCTAATTTAATTTATTTATTTAAATTAGTTAATTATAATTAGCTTAAATTTAATTATAATTAGTTGATGATGATTGTGTGATGGATGCTGATGTTGAATGGTTGTGCATGAATTAGATAATACACTTAACACTAGTAAGCGTTATTGTCTGTAACGCTTGTGCACCGTTAAATGTTTGTTGTAATGAATGAATTCATATCCATTTGATCGTATGGTTCATTTGGATAAATATGATTTGCATTGCATGATATTGTACACACACACCGTGGTTGTGGAATATATGGGTGATCGATCTAGAATCTCCTTCCTATATATACGATTTATATTTAATTATTAAATAATATTTAAAGTTTCAGTTTTGAATTAAATATCAACCTTTAAATATTGAATTAGGATCGGGAAATGATTTGAATTATGTATAACGATTTTCTTTTTGAACTAGTTTTGATAAAATATTATTTTCAATTTAAATTCGAGATGAGATTTTGAAATATATTTTTGAAATTGTTTTTTTCCAAATGATTTGAAAATATAAATTAAATGGAAAAGGTGTAATAACCCGCAAAATGCGAGCCAGTTTGAAATTTTTATTTTGGCGATTTTAGCGAATTTTGAATATTTAAAATAGATTATTTTAAATAATATCGACGAGAAATTTATTTTGAATAGAATTCGAACGTATATTTTATATACGTCGTCGTTAGAATATAAATATTTATATATAATTATAAAAGGAATAGAAAATGGCGCGGTAGTTCGATAATTCGATTTCAAACTTCAATTGAATGTACCGGGTGCAAAACAATCCGGATTTTAATGAAACCAAAAACATTAGGATCTAATTGATGATATCTTTCTAACGGATGTAAGAAACTGAGATTTCACTTTAAAAATTGAGAGATATGTCCAGTTGAAAATTCTGAATAGTCGCTATGGAATTCAGGCCCTTAAAAAATGAACATTTTGCAAACGACCTCGGATTTCGACGAAACCACTTTTGTTGGATCCGCAGTGTCAAATTATTGCTAGGTTTCAAATTTCATAATTTTTCGAATCAATATGTGAGCGTGGCAAAGGAAAACGCGTTTGACCGGTTTCAGTTGATTTTAATCGACTGGAAATTGGCCATTTTTCTAACGGTCTCAGAATTCGACGAAACTAGTTTTGTTAGGACCATATCGTCAATACGAAGCTAGAAAATATTTTTCTGCAATTTATAGAGTTAGTATGGGACCCCAGTAATTTGAAATGTACGTTTAAAATTCAATATAGTGATTTAAATGTAAATTTAACGAAAACTGATTGTAACAGCCGAATCAGCTTACGATACATATCCCATTGTGTTCGGAATGGGGGTGAAACGCTATGGACGACAGGCGGTGGACCTCGTTTCGAGGTCGTTTGAAAAAGTTGACTTTTTGAATTAAAATAAAATAATTAAATAATTAAATTAATAAAAAAAAAATTTCTATCTCCTCTTTCCCTTAACCAGCCCCCCCCCCCCCCCCCCGTAGAAATCAAATCAGAAAATTAAAAAGAAAAAAAAAACGAAGGCGACGGGGGGGAGAGAGCCGCCGCCGCCACCTCGCATCGCCCCCCCTCCCCCCCCCCCCCCCCGATGAACCGCCGCCGCGCCGGAGGCAGGCGCGCCCCCCCCTCTTCTTCCTCCTCCCCTTCTCTTCCTCGACTGTCGCATCGCCCCCCCCTCGACTGAGCCGCCGCGCTCGACGCGAGCCACCACCACCGACGGCGAAAACCCTTCCCCCCCCCCCCCAGACGACCGACGTAGCCTCCCTGTAAGTTTTTTTTTTATTTGTTTGTTTTTATTTTATATATTTAGGATATTAAAACTGATTTTAAAATAAAGAAAACTGATTTTAAAAGATTTTTAAAACTGATTTTTTTTTTTTAGAAAAATAAAACTGATTTGTTTAAGATTTAAAAACTGTTTTTTTTTATTTACTTTAAACTGTGAATTCTATTTATTTTAAACACTGTTTTTTTTTTATTTACTTTAAACTGAATTTTCTTTACTTAAAAACTGATTTTTTTTTATTTTTATTTATGTTGTAGAGTGTTAAAAATGTAATCTTTTACATTGTAGAAAGATAAAGGTATGATCTTTATATTTTTTTTAAAAGTGTTAAAAATATGATTTTTATATTTTTAAAGTATTAAAAATATAATCTTTACTATATAGAAATATTAAAAATATGATTTTTATATTTTTAAAGTATTAAAAATATAATCTTTATGGGATAGAGAATATAAAAAAATCATCTTTGTGTATGTAGCAAAATAAAAATCTGATTTTTATTTTATATACGTTGAAATGAAGTGTTTATTTTTATAAAGGCGAAAACTTTATTTTTATAAAGGCGAAAACTTTATAGTTGAAAAGGCGAGATCTTTATATATAGAATAACGATGTAAAAATAGAATTTTTATCTATATAGTAGCGGTGTAAAAATAGCATTTTTATCCATATAGCGTGAAAGTAAAAATGTGATTTTTATATATTGAACTTCGAAGTAAAAATATGATTTTTTATATATTGAATAGCATAGTAAAAATTCGATTTTTAAATTGAAAGTAAGCAAATAAAAATGTGATTTTTATTTTAAAGACATCGAAATATAAAAATGTGTGATTTTTATATATATAGTGACTACGGACAACGAAGATGACGAAGATGGGATAACGAAGAAGATTTCTATTAATGAAGTGTCGTGAAGTGGATAGCTATCGGTGAGAACCTCTCACTCAAATTCTATTTTTCTAGATATATATATATATATACTAGGATGCAGACGGTGTTTAGCAGCACCCGACACAATCGTCCACAGACCATGGACTTGTTTGTTTGGCTATTTGGTGATTGATTGAGATATTGGTTTGAATGTGGTTTGTGGTGTGAAAAATCGAATCGATAAATTGGTTAGGATTAGACGTGCGCCGTTATAAGGCGAAGGAGTAAGACTAGGTTAGACTCTTACTCCAAATTTTGTGGTTTGCATAACGAAAGTGATTTGATTGATGTGTGAATGGCGTGGGCCTTCACTAGACCGGGGATAAGGCTAGGCCTTGTCCCGTTTCTAGTATCGTGCCGTTATGCCGCCGAAATTTTCTAAAATATGTTAGAAAAATAAAAATATCATTTTTATTGTGTAAATGAAATGAATAGAAATTCAAGTGTTGAAATAGAATATTTTATCGTTAAAAATAATTTTTAACGTGAAAGTGAATAAATAAAATATTTATAAACAAATCGGCCGATTTGTTTATATACACTGATTTGACTGATATTGATTGGGTTGATAAATTTTACACATCGCCCAACTGCACAAATAAAATCTGTGTTTGATTGTTTTGAAACCCCACACGGGTGTTGGGATGAAGCTTGAGGTTCACTCATCCTGATTGATTAAATATGTCGATCGGTCGATTGACAGACTGTGTAAGCGTCAATTATTTATATTTGGTGCTTATACAGTGTGGTGCACTTTGGTTGATGATTGATTATTTTTCAAAGCTATTATATACATGTGTTGTATGGAATCCATATAATTAACGTTATATGGTGATTGATTGGGCCTCATTCCAATCGGGAAAATAATGAATATTATAAAAGAAAATTCATGTGTTGAATATAAAAATAGTCATGTGTTGACAATGTTCATGTGTTGAGTGAAATATTTTAAATAAAATAAATTACATCTTTATCATATTTAAAATTAGAACTACTTCCTAGTAGAAATCTGATTAAAATCAAACGATAGATACCATAGTTTTATAAAATATTTTACATAACAAAAATAGTGATGTGTTGACAGTACTCATGTGTTGAGATTAGTCGTGTGTGGAAAGAAATATAGATTCATGTGTTGAATGGGATAAATATTCATTTGTTGGATAGAATAAAGGAGTTTTGAAAAATATAAAGCCGTGTTGATTAGAGATGCGTTATTTCGAAATGAATTGAATTGAAAACGATTTCGAAATGAATTGAATTGAAAACGATTTCGAAATGAATTGAATTGAAAACGATTTCGAAATGAATTGAAAACGAATTCAAATTGAATTGAAAGTGAATTGAAATGAATTCAAATTGAATTAAAATTTGAATTGAATAGAAATGAATTTTGAAACGAATTTATAAAGAAGAATTCAATTTTGGCTTTGAATGGAAATAGTGTTGAAATGGTTTTGAAACGAAGTTAAAACGATTAATAAAATTCGTTTTAAAAGGAAATCGACAAAATATATATAATATATATATATTATATATATAATGGCCTGAATAGAACGCGCCGCGCCGCGGTAGTTCGTGAATTTCGACCATTTATTTCAAATGGACATTGCGGGAGATCCGACCGTCGGATTCTCCTAAAACCGGAACCGTTGGGTTCGTATCGAAAAGAGCTTTCCAATGAATATTAGAAATTTGAAATCTAACGGTTGGATTTGGAATTATGTCCAAATCAAATTCGAAAAAGGTCGCTGTAAGTGCAGTTCGATGGCCGTTGTTGGAAATCGACTGTACGGGCCTTGATAAAATTATTAAAAATATCTATAATTTGTGTAAAATTATAATAGGTGAATTGGAAAGATTTGGGCTGGAAAATTCCACATTTGAAAAGATAAAAATAGATTTTTATCGAAATGAACTAGTTTTGAACTAGAATTGAAATCAATTTATTTTTAAAATAAATAAATTGAATTTGAAAGTGATTTTGAAAATAATCGATAATTTCTAATACGTGGATTGGACTGGAGCTGAATCGAAATTATCTTCGGGATATTTCGATGTTGGATTTCGTGACTATACAAATATTGTTATGGGGATTTGAAAGATATTTTATATCGTTATTTCCAATACGATATTTGTTGGTTTCAGAATTTGATATTGAATATAAGCCGATATATTTTCTATTCAGAGCCTTGTATTTAATATCAAATGTGATTTGGTTTGTCGTGAATCGTGTTTTGATGACATTGGTTCTTTAACCCAGTTAAAGGCAGAATATTGATTTTTGAGAGGATTAAAACTAAGTGGAGTTTTAATGAATCTTTAATTAGATTGAAAAGTGAATTGATAATTTAAATTATCAAATCTGAAAAGTGATCGAGAGTGGAGTACCACCAGTTTTGCTCCAAAGCGATAGTTAAATCTTTAATTAGATTTGAACGTGAAATGGTAATTAATTTTACCGATAACACCGTGGTGTTAGATGTGGAGTATTACCAGTTTTCTCCATGGGATATATAGGTTGGGATTGGGAAATAAACTAAATAATTACTTCGGTGTGGTTCGTTAATCCCGACTAGTTTGAGATGATATCCAAAGGAAGATTAAAGAATAAATTTAGAAGAATTTATCTTTGATAAAATTAATGGGAACCTTTCCCTAAGAATGTGATTTTGTGAATAAAGGAATATTCTGAATTGGAATGAGGCGTTTGTTGTGTTTGTGTAACATTCGTTTATTATATACGTGGGTTATTCAGAAAGGCCGGGTTTATACCCATTCTGAATAACCGATTCGACGAGATGTCGAAGATGAAGACGGTGGTTGAAGACCGGAAGTCTTCACATCGTTTGGGTGATTACTGATGATCTTGATTGGGCTGTACACCCAAGATGAGGGAAACAGTCGGTGATCGTCCAGACGTACTTGGAGATCGATGGATATGCGAGGAAAGTGCCTCCGGTTTCGTTCAGACCCAGAACGGACTAGTAAATGGACTGTGTGTCTGACATTGGATTTTAGTTCGTGTGATTGATCTCTATTAAATATATATCTGTTTGGCGGCGGAGAATTTATTCTCTTGCTTAACGCCCTTCTCTGAGACGTACGAGCTCAGGGGTTATATATTGATGGATATCAAGCGCATGGAGTGAATTGCCTGTGTGGCATGCGTAAGTGGCAATTGATCAAGGCTTCTGTTGAAAAGCAAAGTCTTGTGATTGATGATCAAAGCACGGCCTGTGTGGCATAGCTTTGTGTATAACGTGGATTCGCGAGCCTCACACCTCGGTATGAGTCAAAAACGGGATACGGACCCAAGGAGTGCACGACGTTTCTTTCTAGCTAGGGTGGTGTCAGTGACCTACCAGCCCTGACATTTATATACTTTTCACCTGTGTGGTTGTTGGATACGAGGCGCCTCGGATATAGGTCTGTAAGGACCGGGAAACGTGTGTTCAGGAATTGCCAATCCTCAAAAGTAAGAGAGGACCGGCCTTGGAGGTTCCAAAGGATCATAGTGGGGTCCTGGGACATTTGCTAGAGTGTCTCGAACGCGGAGAGGAGCTTGCCCCTTGCCTCGGCTCATGACGGAAATCCAATTTCCAATACGTGATATTGCGGTTTTAATTGTAGAACTAGTATGGCGACATGATATATGGTACCCATGCCGTCTATGATTGATATTTATGATTGAAATTGTTTTGACACTATACACTTATTATAGTATCAAATGATTTGTTTTAAACGTACCAAGCATGTTTGGCTATTATAAGGGAAAACCCTATCCTCCGGCTTGCGTTGCATTGTGTGATGGGACCTGGGTCTTATAATAGCTTCATTTTTCGAAAGAGCATTGCGCTGTTTTGTTATATGCACTAGTATTCTTGGGAGGAAACCCGTTCCGTGTTATACGGCGTGGTCCCTGGAATTACTATCTTTAAGTAAAGTTTTGAATAACTATTTTAGTTCTCACACCAGTCCCATGACTGACCTGGAGTTTATTGTTTTAACCTAAACTCTGGGTGCCCCTATTTTCCGCACGGGCAGCTAGTAGTTTTGGTTTTGCAGATTTATATTCACAGGGTCCTGATTTACAGCTGGAACGATGCTCGGAAAGCTCTGTATCCGTGTATCACTTCTAGTTGTGTTTTTGTATATTTTTCCGCTGCTATGTAATTTATTGTACTCTCTGATAATTGTCGAATGTAATTTATTCATTTATACTCTGTATATTCTCGTATCTGATGGAATTGTTGTAATAACAATGAAATGTTCTTTCGTATGCGTCCTTTTGTGTGTTGTTCTCAAAAGTATTCGTGCTTTCCTTCACGGGGAAGTTACGGGTTCTTTCAGTTGGTATCAGAGCTTTGGTTTACAGAGCTCGAGAACAAGACACATTAGAACCATACGAAAGAATTCATCAGATATTGGATTAGCAATATCCAATTAGAATGACTCGTTAGAGATAGGATCAGTAGTATCCTAGAACGAGTGTGAAGAGTATATTTTTCAAATGAAAACAATTTTGTTTTGAAAATTTAAATCGTTTTATACGTATTTGAATATTTGTTTATTTTGAATATGGACAATTGAGTATATATAGATTTCGCGTATACGCGTCATGAACGTATATTCGAAGTTTCAATATACTGGATAGATATAGAATCATACTCTAGTGGCCCGAAGATGATTCTGATGATTGACTAGTTGTCATTAGTATTCATGTTCGAGTAATGAAGGCGTGATATCTATATATTTCCATTAGACTGGTGTGAGAACCAAAACTTATATAGTTAGAACACATTGTTGTGAATTGGCATCAAAAACCAAGATTTTCTGTATATATATCAAAATTATGAATTTGAAAACTCTAATTCACTAATTGATTGATGTTTGAGTTGCTTGTTTATTTATTTGATAATTTTAACCATTTATGTCTAATTGTATCAAATATTGAATTGTATTGATAATTGGTCGCATTTGCTTGTATATACATATACTTACATTGAACAGGTCATAGCAAGGAGGCTAGAGCCGAAGAATAAAATTTGTTTGCCCGACAAATAGGTACATGTTTACTACATAATTTCCTGTTTTGTTTGGGTGATGATGATTTTGTGAGCCTATTGGCTAGCCGCTTGGCTTTTTCTTTTTCTTTTTGAGATCTGAAGGACCGGGGAAGCTATTTGAAATTCCCCGATGCTCCCATTGCAGGGGAGGTTATGGCGAAATTTTTCGAAAATTTGGGGTGTTAGCCAAATTTTTGAAATTTTGAAAATTCTCAGAAACTAAAGAGTTGGAGAATGGAAGCCTGATCGATCGTAGAGCTGAATAATCAAACCACTTTCGACTTTGTTCCTTTTCGGGGACGAAAAGTTTTAAGTGGGGGAGATTGTAATAACCCGCAAAATGCGAGCCAGTTTGAAATTTTTATTTTGGCGATTTTAGCGAATTTTGAATATTTAAAATAGATTATTTTAAATAATATCGACGAGAAATTTATTTTGAATAGAATTCGAACGTATATTTTATATACGTCGTCGTTAGAATATAAATATTTATATATAATTATAAAAGGAATAGAAAATGGCGCGGTAGTTCGATAATTCGATTTCAAACTTCAATTGAATGTACCGGGTGCAAAACAATCCGGATTTTAATGAAACCAAAAACATTAGGATCTAATTGATGATATCTTTCTAACGGATGTAAGAAACTGAGATTTCACTTTAAAAATTGAGAGATATGTCCAGTTGAAAATTCTGAATAGTCGCTATGGAATTCAGGCCCTTAAAAAATGAACATTTTGCAAACGACCTCGGATTTCGACGAAACCACTTTTGTTGGATCCGTAGTGTCAAATTATTGCTAGGTTTCAAATTTCATAATTTTTCGAATCAATATGTGAGCGTGGCAAAGGAAAACGCGTTTGACCGGTTTCAGTTGATTTTAATCGACTGGAAATTGGCCATTTTTCTAACGGTCTCAGAATTCGACGAAACTAGTTTTGTTAGGACCGTATCGTCAATACGAAGCTAGAAAATATTTTTCTGCAATTTATAGAGTTAGTATGGGACCCCAGTAATTTGAAATGTACGTTTAAAATTCAATATAGTGATTTAAATGTAAATTTAACGAAAACTGATTGTAACAGCCGAATCAGCTTACGATACATATCCCATTGTGTTCGGAATGGGGGTGAAACGCTATGGACGACAGGCGGTGGACCTCGTTTCGAGGTCGTTTGAAAAAGTTGACTTTTTGAATTAAAATAAAATAATTAAATAATTAAATTAATAAAAAAAAATTCTATCTCCTCTTTCCCTTAACCAGGCCCCCCCGCCCCCCGTAGAAATCAAATCAGAAAATTAAAAAGAAAAAAAAAACAAACGAAGGCGACGGGGGGGAGAGAGCCGCCGCCGCCACCTCGCATCCCCCCCCCCCCCGATGAACCGCCGCCGCGCCGGAGGCAGGCGCCCCCCCCCCCCCCTCTTCTTCCTCCTCCCCTTCTCTTCCTCGACTGTCGCATCGCCCCCCCCTCGACTGAGCCGCCGCGCTCGACGCGAGCCACCACCACCGACGGCGAAAACCCTTCCCCCCCCCCCCAGACGACCGACGTAGCCTCCCTGTAAGTTTTTTTTTATTTGTTTGTTTTTATTTTATATATTTAGGATATTAAAACTGATTTTAAAATAAAGAAAACTGATTTTAAAAGATTTTTAAAACTGATTTTTTTTTTAGAAAAATAAAACTGATTTGTTTAAGATTTAAAAACTGTTTTTTTTTTATTTACTTTAAACTGTGAATTCTATTTATTTTAAACACTGTTTTTTTTTATTTACTTTAAACTGAATTTTCTTTACTTAAAAACTGATTTTTTTTTATTTTTATTTATGTTGTAGAGTGTTAAAAATGTAATCTTTTACATTGTAGAAAGATAAAGGTATGATCTT